>OX463788.1:67748915-68133915 GCA_949825025.1 Siphlonurus alternatus
GCCTTCACAGTAGCATGCAGAATGATATTCAAACGTCAATACATACAAGGTTGTCAATTACAATATAGTTGGTATTACAATAAAAATTAATTCGAAGTATATCCCTACAGAAAAATTACGTCTTCAACTCTTCCTTTCACGTCTAAACCTAATCTTTTTATCTCAAAAACACATCTTATTTTCTCTTCGCTCAAAGTGAGGATGAAATGAAGACAAAATTTCTATTTTATGCTCAAGAAGAGGAGGACGTAATCTCGTATTTTTTCTCTAAAATAGTAGTGCAAAATAGGAGGGAATTAGAATAGGAGAGAGCTTAATAGCGAATAAAAGATGAAATTTATTTCAACTCGGGATATTGCATTTAAAGTAATTAAATCATATTAATGGCTTAATTGGAGTTGGAGTTCTTTTGATGTCCAGAAACATTTTTTTCTTTTCTCTGACGCTCTGCATGAAGTCCATTTACTGACAAAACCTTCAGGGATTACAACTGAATGGCGTTTGCGGCTTCGCGATTTATATTACACATGTAAAAAAAAAATTCATTTTATATAAATTTTGTTGTTTTTATGATTCTCCCAACGCTATGAATAGGTATTGCCATAACTGGAGAAACAGCCAAAATTCTGTGCATCTATTGGTCATGCAATTAAAGCTTTTCTATTAATCAGACACTGAAGATTATAACTCCATATGTTATTTATGGTAAAAAAACGTGAAAGGAATAATAAATTTCATCAACTTGTTCCATTAAATGACCATCTTTGAAATCTGCCATATATCATAGCTCAACTTCATTATGGAGTTTTGCCGGTAATTTAATTAGAGTTGCCGGTGTCTCACCTTTCCGGAGCCGCGGGTGTTGGAGCAGCGCAGGACTCCGATGGCGTGTTGCCGGTACTCCTTCTCAAGCTGCTCGTGTTGTGCCTGGATCCGCCTGCAACGATCAAACGTCACTCAAGATACACACCAATGCATGTTCCAACACTGCAGTCTATAGAGCCTTCTTTATATGCCTCTGCTCTCTTGTTTGAGGTCATTGTCACTTTGTCTTATGAGGCATGTTGATGAAATTATTTTAAAATAGACTGCATGGGTATTCTTCTTACCTTCCCTAAAATGCTATTATTATTTATTAAAAAAAAAAAAAAATAGACTACAGGTTAGGTGATCCGAGTATTAAGAATACAATAGTTCATACAAACATATACTTAGTTAAAATACAGCTATCCCAAACTATCTCAAAGTGTACGTATTATTTTTGCATTTGACATATAAAAACGAGTTTCTTTTTTCAGTTTTCACACAGTTCATATTAATTAGAGAATAAAAATCACTACAGGTCATGCTATACCTGAATATAAAACGTTCATTTTCAAACCCTCTTAAAATGCATTTCTGCCGCGATATATTTAGGTCTGGGGTTTAGAAATGCATAATTCAAGTCTATTAGAAAAAAGTTCTGCTTATCTCACAGCACAAATTGATGACTTCTTATACCATTATGTCTTAAAGAGGTGGCAAAAGAAAAACTATTTAAGGAAAATTTAAAATACATGTTGTTATTAATAAAAAAAGATGTAGTCTGTAACGATTTACTTTAGTAATATGTTACCAAAATGTATATTTTTAATGACGTTTTTGTTTATAATTATATGTTTGAATTTAATAATAATTATACGAATTACTGTTTTGATTTTGTTGATGTTTTGTGTTTTCATTTGTTTATTGGATCCAATACAGAAAAATACTTATTGTGGATACATTGATGGTTACATAATATTATAATAATTACAATCCTAAAATATAAAATAAAATACGACAATTATGTGTTTTAGTCGTATGTTTATTATTATTATTATTATGTATGAATGACGTAATCCATGTTGTACTTATGCAGCAATGCAGTGATTCAATAAACGCATTTAATTTATTTAAACCCTGCACTGGTGTAGGTTTTCTGCACCCAATTTCCTTATACTTGGACATGGGCAGGGTTTACGAACAGTATGTGATAATGATGCATGTACTCACGATATGGCGAGGATGAGTTCGTGCTTCTGCTGCTCCTTGGCTTTGATGGAGCCGCCCTCGGCCAGTGCCGCCTGGAGCTCGCGCTGAAGGACACTCAACTTGCGGCGCTCGGCTTCCAACAGCAGGCTCGTCACCTGCAACACCGGACAAAGTCAATACCATCCTCCGAGCATACACTGACTCACGTTCCTCCGATAAGTCACCTCCCACGTTTTTTTTTTTTAAACCCCTATGAGCTTGGAGCCGAGGCGAGGTAAAGGGTAGAGATAAGGTAGGGGAAGGATGGTGGCCACGGCCTGTTACGCGTCCCAGCATTCGCTGAGTTGAGACTAAGGAAACCGTGGAAAATCTCAGTCAAGACGGACACCTCTGCACCTGCTTTAGGAAATCAATCAATTTACAAACCAAAGTCTACATATTTTCATAAATTACTGATTGTACAGTCGTCGCTTTGAAAAATTTCCCACTTGCAGCCTTGTTAACCACCATACCCTGTGTTATTCAATATTATCATAAATATGGTAGCCATGTTGGTGATAAAATTGATTTTCTCCCCCCGCCAAGATGGCTAACATACAATAGTGATACAATATTGAAGCAAGTGCGCATTTTCCATCCCGCCAATTAAGCCCCGCTCGAAATTGCTCCATGGAAAAGCACCTTTAAGGGGCATTGTGATTAACAAGGCTGTAAACGGAAATTTTCCAAGGAAAAGAGTGTACAGGGCTGATGTTTGCACGTTGCTGCACGCATCTCCAGTCACGCCCAGCTGATAAAATCGCAGTTGTGACCGCCCGCCCTCCGCGAGGTTTCGCAACATCATGCTACTAAATTATACGCTCAGCAATACATTTTTTATATCGCTCACATTCTTCAAAGTTTAAAAGACTTGCATTTTTCAGGAAGTATTTTTTTTAAATGAAAATGTCATAGATTATTGACCTGTGGAAATTTCATTGTTAAACATTAAGTTCAAGCAAATCAACAACAGTACTTGAATAGAGGCTTCAAATCAGCTGATTCTACGGTGTTCCCACCGTCTTATTCAAACCTTTGTAAACAAAATCGAAATTGCTTTTTTGATATTAAAGAAACTTTGTAAAGGAAAATTAGTGCTTGATTTATTATTGTAAGATCCTTAATTGGTGGTGGGGTAGGAGATGGTTTCAAATCAAAGCTATAGTTACTGAGACAAAATTCAAAATTTCTAACATGGAGAAAATTTTCCGGCCGTGGAAAACTTGAAGCCTCTATTGTTTGACTTAAGAATTTAAAGTAGGAGGAGCTTTAAATATCGACTCTTAATATTTTCTACTTGGTTTCTACTCACAGTGTATGTGTTGACTACATAATTCTTGTCACCTCGAATTGCGAGAGGTTACGTGTATAGACAAGTAGTAACTGGTCATTCTGAGCACGCAATTGTTGTGCAGTGTTACAACGCACCATGTACAAATTAAACTACTGTTACGTGGTGAGACCTAGCTTAAATTTATGCAAAGGGAATATTCATGCTAGATTTTGTTGAGGATAACACACGCATTGGTTCGTTACCAATGTCCGTAAGAAGTGAATAGACAAAATCACCGCCTTTAACCGTCCTCACGTTCTTGTTCAAATTAGTCATTATCGTTACTTTCTTCGTAAAATTCTGAGCACAAAAAATAGAGTCCGTCTTTGTATTTATATGTATTTGCTTGTTTTTATGATTTAAGATTAAATCCATGATTATAGGGAAATTAGATGAAAAACAATATAATTACAGTCTCTGTAGGGGAGCATGCATGCATGACCAAAATGTGCCGATTGACAAATCAATCAATCAATCAATAGTCCATGTAGACTTCATTGCAATTAATGAACAGAGTTATACAGGGTGTCCCAAAGATCTTTAGATTTTTCAAACCTTAATAGCAACCGTTTGGTATTTTTTAATGTTTACTTTATATACATCAAATTAAAGCTCTGAATTTAGCATTTTCAAAAATGTGAACAGAAAAAAAAAATCTGAAAGCTTATGTTTCTTTTCACCCGTTAGAAGGCAAAATGGGAGCTTTTTGAACTTTTTCGTGCATCGTTTTTTTAGACGAGGTGTTTCCAGGCATATGGATCGACCTGGGGTCCCACAACATGGGTCCCCAGGTTGGCCAGGTTCCCTGACTTCACTCTCTCAGAATTTCTCCTACGGGTCTATGTGAAAGACGACGTATTCAAAATTCCAGTGTGAGACTCGTTGGAACTAAAGCAAGGCATCACCACCACGATCCAGTCCACCATGCCTGTCATGCTGCGCAATGTGTGGAGTGACGAGTTCGAGGAGGGACTGGATGTTTGCTGAGCCACCAACGGAGCCCATTTAGAGAGGCCTTGTTGCACTTGCATTGAAAAAAAATCAACAAGCATAAGAATTGACGCAATCAATTTTTAGGTGCAGGAGCAGTCGTGATTCCGAAAAAAAAAGAACCATTTTGCTTTCTAATGGCTAAAAAAGAAAAATCGCATTTAAAACAAAAAAATCTGTTCACAGTTTTGAAAATATTACATTCAGAGCTTTAATTTGATGTATATAAAATGAGCATTAAAAAAATACTAAACGGTTGCTGTTTGGGTTTGAAAAATCTAAAGATCTTTGGGACACCCTGTATATACAGTATTGACAGATTGGAACAGTAAGATTATGGAGCTTCTACATGCGCTCACTTCAACAATAAGATTAGCGTTAGTTAAGTTCTATGCATGCATGTATACAATGCGTCATTTTACTCTCGTTATTCTGCACTCCAATTTACGATCATCACGACAGATAGACGCTCTTTACAATACGTGCGACGGGTTGACTTTTCGGAGCTTGATGTTCAATTATTTAGATGGGGTCTTTCCCAATATAGAGTAAATTCATCTCGCTTTCCACCCAGTGCAGCGATGCACTTGTGTGTGATTCTCCAGGCTTTGGACGTCACTTTGCTCCATTGATGAAAACAAGATTGCTCAATTTATATTATTTGCAATTTTTACTCTCAAAAAAATTTCATTTCCATACAAACAAGTGGAGTTGAAAGTTTTCTCGCCAGGAAAAATGAAAAATCATATGCTGCAGTGAATAAACATTTTTATCGTGTAATAATGGCGTTCATTGCAATCAGAAATCTAATTGGTCCATTGATAAAAAGTAGAGGTGTCCGTCCTGACTGAGGTTTCCCACGGTTCCCTCAGTCTCACCTCGGCGAATGCTGGGACGCGTAACAGGTCTCTTTTCACTACCTTATTCCTAGATCCATTACCCTGCCGCGAGCTGTAAGCTCTTAGAGATGCATCCCAGAAACATTTGGCTCTTATCTTTTTATTAAGAACAGAACGAAACGCCTCTAGAGGGAGTCAATATTTAAAAAAAAAAGTTCCCGGACTCAAAATATCCTGAAAAAAATATGAATAACATTATTTTGTAATATATGCAATTAAAAAAATCATGTAGGTCGTCCATTTGCAAATAAAGGTAAAATACTTTCGATATAAGTGCATGACTTTTATATTGCAATAAATATAATATATATATGTACAATTATATTCTAACTTTCAATTTGTTGCGCAGCAAAGGATTGTTTGTTTCAAAATTATAAAAAAATTAGTGTCATTGTGTCATAGAATAAAATTCAAGCTTTCATAGCTTAGTGTACACTTAATAAAACTTTGCTGTCTCGATTGTATTTCTAATAAAACTTAACTCATTCTAAAAGGCTAAATGACTGAAACACATTAGAATGTTCTTGTTAATACATGTTAGGTGTATTTTAATCATTGCACTTATCGTGTTGCACTTAGAGAATTGAGCAATCTAATTTAGTAGCAGAGACAATTTCAAGATCAAAAGTACACTCACTCTTGTGATTATGATCACGAATGGCAGTTTAAAATTGAGTTTTTATTTTATTACAGGTCATGAAATTTAATGTTGAAAAGTTTAGTAATAACGACAATTTTAAATTATACAAAAAGTATAATAACGTATACTTTGGGTGGTCATGTCTTGCATACTTTTTAATAACTGCAGATCTGGTAAATTATTGTACAAATTTCAAGGACAAAAAATATCATGTTTCTATTTTAATATGAAAGGTACAGATAAAAAGGATTTGAGAACTATATATGTAATATAATGTTTTGTAACATTTTATATTTGAAGTCTAATTCGTGGCACCTAAGGTATAAACAGTTGTAGTTATAGTTGGCATAATTTGTGTTTCGTGTACTAAAATTGTCTTAGCACCATCGGATGCAAAACAATTAACAGTATAGTTACTATCATTTAAACTTTTTATCAATCTGCATTCCTTTTTGTATACAGTATATTTATAACTTGTCTAATTTAGTATGGTACTAAATACAAACTCCATTCTTGAGTTATTAATTAAAGCTAACTGTTAGTATTAAGAAAGTAGATAAACATAATTTTGGTTTAGTTGCATTTCTGAAAAAGTAGTTGTCTGTCAATATTTTGGAGCTGATTAAATTGTAAGTAACAAACTAACAAGTGGAATTTTCTTATAACAGTCTGTGTACAGTACACAGTTGGAGCAGCCTACTATAAGCCATATGTCACCCAGGTACAGTCGTCACCTCAGAAAATTTCCCTTTGTGGCCTTGTTAATCATCAATATGCTCCGTAAGAATAACACAGGACATGGTGATTAACAAGTCTGTAAGAGGGAAATTTTCCAAGGCGACGAGTGTACACTGAAGTTATACCTCAAGCTGTAACCCGAAAAGGTCCCTGGTGCGGTCCGGGTCTCTGGGTTTGTCCACGGTGCGGCAGCACTGGTTGCGGTGGCTGATCTCCGAGTCGTCAGATTCGCTCAGAGCAGAATGGGCCGAACTCTCCTGGTCCGGTCGCATTGCCACACTGCAAGCAAACGTCAACAATTAGCTCAAAATTAAAAATACCCTCCCCTTTCCAAAGTGTCGTACTAAGTACACTTGTTGCCTTGGAAAATTTCCCTCCTGCAGCCTTGTTCATCACTAAATTGTAAGGGAAATGGAACAAGGCTGCAAAGGGAAATTTTCCGAGGTGACGACTGTACATGCAATCATATACTTCCACTTTCTTGTCACCCTGTGTGTGAAAAGTATCATATAATTAGAGTTAATTGATTCAACTTGACCTAAATTATAATTGTCATGTCGCGCTGGGGGAACTCTATAAGTTGCTATGAAATTTCTGTTGTTAATTAAAAATCTTCGCCCGTTAATTGCAATCGTGTGTACTGACTGCGAAGACTTACTTAAATGTCGAAATGAAAACCTGAGGCTCTGATATTCTCCATTAGCATATGTTGCATTTATATCTAGTATCATCTAAATCTTATTGATTTATTTTAGAACGGTATTACAAGAAAAGTATATACAGGTTACGTCACTTGCATATTAATAATAACTATAATTACTAATTAGAGGTATAGCCTGTGCTTTTTATATTGTCTACATATCCATACATTTCCATATATCATAAATATTATAAAGATGCCCCTAGATGAAAAATTTCATCTTCAACTAATCCTTTACACGTCTAAAACTAATCTTTTTACCTCTAAAACACATCTTATTTTCTCCTCGCTCAAAGTGAGGATGAAATGAATGGCAATATTTCTAACGTTTTATGCTCACCCTTGTAAAAAGGTATTATACTTAAATTACAAGTACTTATAATATGTACTACAAGTATATAATTCTTCTGTTGAATTGGAATAATTCAGTATAATAAAATTAATATACTAAATTAGACAATAATTTATACTGGTAGTGGAGTTATTTTATTATAACAAATTATAGAAAAGCATAGAATTAATTTATTTCTAAAAATATCATTTTTTAAATTTAAAAAAAAAAATAAGCTACACATTGAACCCGGCCTATATGATTGCCGTGAACCGGTTTAAAGAGGAATAATATAAAATATTTCTATAATTTCCTATAATTTATTATAATAATTTAAAATTTTAGAATAATTTATTGTGTAATTAAGTATACTTTATTATGCTAAATTATTCCAATTCAACATAGGAATTATACTTGTAATAAGTACAATTCATTTTTACTACTGTATATATATATATAGGACAAGAAGAGGAAAAAAGATGTAAGCTCGTCTTTCTTTCTCTCTCTTTTTTTCTTCTGAAATGCAGGTGCAATTAATAGGAGGACAAAAGACGAGAGGAGAACTTAATTAATATCGAATAAAAGATGAAATTTATTTCAACTCGGGCGTATTAAGTAATTCTGTTTAATGGAATTCTTCAGTTTAGTTAAAAAGTCAGTAAAGTCTAACTAGCAGATGTCATCAAATCTTTGTGCCAAAATCTCAGTAAATCGACGCCAGCTGTGACAATGGAACCAGACTTTACAGCATGTGGTAATTAAGTCCATATTGGAGATAGCTGATTGCAATCACAGCTTCGTTTTAAGTAAGCAACCAATCCAAGCTCACCTAATTTTATGCACAGCGGTCACGAACATGCAGTTTAATTTGCTGGTCCACTGCAAGCAAAACGCAGTGAAATAATACGCGTGAGATGTATCTACCATACCAAATTTTCAGCCACATTTTTATAACTGTCTTTCTGAATGTGAGCTGTTCACGTGTTTTTTGTTTTCAGTGTTTTTCTTTGTTTACAAGTATACATCCCTATTATATGAAGTAGGAAAATAGATATTAGGGATAAGGGAAGGAAAGGAGCATTCGCTGAAATGAAACTGAGGGAATCGTGGAACATCTCAGTCAGAAAGGACACCAAAGTGATGTCCAAAGTTTGGCCACACACAAGAACATCATTGCACTGGGAGGAAAGCGAGATGGATTTATCCCAAGGAGGAAGCAACGTAATTTTACTTGAAACGGTCACCCATCCAAGTAATAACGACGCTCGACGTAGCTTGACTTCGGTGATCTAACGAGAACCGGTCAATACACTGCGCCATGCTCAAACTCGTGTTCTGTGGCGAGGGAATACAACTTGATTATATATAGTTGAAAGTAATAATTAATTACTAACCTCTCTTAATATTATGTAATAATTTAGTAATTAATTAAACATGATACATAATTTGAGCAATATTTACATACACACATAAGATAACTCATAAATAGGTGATAATATAATAAAATTTTATTTTCCACTTAGTTTTTTGTATGTTAAATTTTACCTCAAACTGTATAGTTATAAATTTCCAATAATATGAAAAAAAAGTGAAAACTATATATTATTATGATCTCATAGGAAACGTGTAAAATATATATATATTTTTTTAAAGAGAAATCTTTACTGCCGGTGTGTCTTGTATTATTTGAACAAAATTTGAACTAGCACTGATGTGCTGCATTGAATAATCTTAGCAAACATTACTAAAAGGCGCAAAAAAAATATTAAGTAACGCAAATACCAAGTTAGGACAAATTTAGAAAGTGTATGACATTGACTCAGCAGCATAATAAGTTTGAGTATTTAAGTGATTCTGAAGCATTTACGTTAAAAATTTATACATTTTTAAAACCTTCAAAATTAATTAGAAATTTTTGTTTTAATAAACACAAATTTAATATTAATATTTACTTGTTATTTAAGTACAATTAAGTCTTTCCTATTGATTTTCTGACGTTATACCAGTACGTTCTGTAATGTATGTATCTGGATGTAACTCTGGACACCACGAACTTTACTAGGCGTTAACATGCAGTCCATATGGGGGCGTGGTGAAGCTAAATACTTTTGATATTGATAGACTGGGTGCTCTTCTTACATCTCCCACAAAATTGCAAATCTTCATCTCTCTGTCTATTGGAGCTGCAGCTCTAACAAGTGAGGCAGGAGTAACGTTCCATGCAGCGGTGTACACCTCAGAACAACACAAACGTTACTCTTGCAGCTCCAAAACACAAAGAGATGAAGATTCTCAATTTCGTGGAAGGTAAGAAAGAAGAACACCCACCGTCTAGCCATCCCCCAAAACGTTCACCACGCCTCCATAGACTTGTTTGTATTGCCTAAAACCAAAACAGAGGTAACGTTCGTGGTTTGCCGAGGTGTACAATGGGTGTGCTAGTCAATTTCATTTTATTATCACACACCACTAAACGTAATTAAAATAAAATTATTCAAGGGAGTTGTCGATTCTCTCACTTTTTTAATTTCAACTCGATATAAAAAGAACATGAAGGAGACATTCACAGACCTCGGATAAAAAGTAGAGGTGTCCGTCCTGACTGACGTTTTCAACGGTTCCCTCAGTGAATGTTGAGACGCAGGCCACGGTCACCATCCTTTCCCGCCCTTATCCTTATCCATTACCCCGCCTTGAGCTCCAAGCTCATAGAGGTTTATCCTTGTAATATATATACACCACGGTTGATCAAATTGCTTATAAATTATAATATCAACTATTAACAAAAACAATCGAATTGATAGAAACGGATGAAAATATTTCGAGTTCAATGAGCCATACCATAGGTCACGTCCGATCACCTCGGTAGATATGGAGGCTAGCTGAGGTATGTACATTTTGAGCCCCCATGCAGACAGCGATCGAGTGGTGTCACGCTCCAACGTGCATCTTGAGACCTGATCCACGATGCTAATGAGCGTCTTAATGACTACTTAGTGTGGTGTTACGCTCTACTATGTTGACGTGTCGAATTATCTATCAAGCACGGTGCATCGCCTCCTCCCTCGCTTGCTCGCTTCCATGAATGATGCGTGTATATACCATAACTTTTGTATATACTCGTTTTGTTAGCCGTTAAAAAAAAAAAAAAACATTCCAATCTTTATCTCTATTTACTTATAAATTTTACACGATAGTCAAGCATGCCATCTATATACTTTCATATAATTTAACGATTGGTACTAGCTCACAAACGAGCAAATACACTTTCTACCATAAAACAATAAGGTATATGTTTCAGGTTTCTTATACTTTTTTTTTTTATACATTTTCAATTTCAATTTTGTATTTTTCAAATTCTCTTACAAGGAAAATGTCATAAATTAATATACAATAATATAGTTTTGGTGTTGTTCACACGATTTAGGAAAATTAGACACTATTAAATATATTGAGGTGCATGTGATTTACCGTACCCACTTAACATTTCATTGTGTCCCACAATGCTTTAGAATTATTTAAAGAATATTGTGATTTTATACTTATTTGCAATGTGAGCAGATTTATATATAATAATGATTTACATAATATTCTTCAAGTGAAGATGAATAGTTCATAAATATGTGCTGGGTAGAGCTCGTGTAACCTTTAACTGTAGTCCATTATTTAACTTTTGCCTTGAAAATTTAAATCAAAGTGTCAATAAAATCTTATTTTCTACTGTCCAACGTTTTCATTTACATCTTTTCAAATAACTTAATTTAAAGTTTTTTTTTAAATAAAGAAGAATTCTGATAAAAAAGATTAACTATAATATTAGTCAGTTATATCTGAATGGCTTACTTATTCAGTTTTGATCGCCAAGCTAGTATATTGTAATTTATTTTTTTTTTAATTCATTCTTTATTTAGCTTCCACTATTAATTTAAATACATAATAGTAGTTTGCATATTGTTTTTTACATATAAAACAAAATGAAACAATAATAATTGTTCATATTGGGTGTGATTCACGCGCGAAGAAGTTAGCCATTGCAGGTTTCTAACCACGTTTAACTTAACCACGTTTAACTAGGTGGCTTAACACGTAAAACAGGTATAGTTAAACGTGGTTAAGCTGAATGTGGTTAGAAACTTGGCTAACTGCTTCGTGAACCGCACCCATTATCTTTTAATACAAATATATTTCAAGTACTTTATTTTTCCATAAAATTATAAAATACTATGTCAGAGCGTTGTAAAATATAACAAACTGAATATATGTTTTTATGTTCATGTTCTGAAATTTATAATATTTTTGTTTTACAAGCATGCATGGTATTTTATTTACGTTTGACTCGATGTCAAAATAATAACAAACTTATATTCCACGTCGGTTATAGCACGTTTTTCTTTCAAAGTGTTTAAATACACAATTGTTATGGAAATAATCTAACAATCATTATTATATGACTTCCGCGGCTAGTAAACTAATCTTTTTTCCTTTCGTATCCTTGCCTTGAGTTTAAAAGTTAATTGTTTTGCGTAGCACTCCCCTCAAAAAAGTTATAGTAACAAAAACAAGAAAATTTAATGCATCGCTAACTTTAATTCATATTTATTCTGTGAAGTATTAAGTAAAAAATGGGAGGTAACAAAGACAAGAACAAAAACGTGTTTTACGTTCCTTGAAATCCAATAACTCTTTGCAACCAATTTTTTTGTTTGCCTATAGTTCTTGTAGTTGTGTTCCACACTGACGAATAGATGTAGTATTCAGTTCTTTAGTCAAGACAGGAAATTATAATTATCAATCATTATATATTTTGGATCTACGAGCTAATGTGATCATATTATAATCATTTGAGATGATACTGTATGTATACTTGCTTTAGATACTCAAGGCCATGCATGATTTGTATTTTTATTGACTCAGTTTATTCAGTACTAAATTTGTACTTAAAAGTGTGAAAAGGACTGAAAATAAGGTTTTATTAGCCCATTTAATGTACTGAAACCTAAAAATTCATTAATGTAAAGTAAAAATAATTCTACTGAAATCGAAGTCAGTCTGCAATGTCTTCATAATTTATAGAATACTTATTTTTATTTTCAAATATTAATTTATAATCTAATATAAACATTTGCATTGGCTGATTTTCAACCGATCACCGAAGTCAAGCAACGCCAAAAATTATTAATAGAGATTGGTGACCATTTTTAATAAAAAATCACGCTTTTCCCGTGCACCTAGGAGCAAATCGTTACGTTTTTCTAGTGGTTCTCTTGACTTTCGATCTGTGCACTTCTGGTTCAATGAAAAAAAGCACGTCCATGCCATGCTAACTAAGGTTTCTACGTTTCCCTCAATCATAGGTAAATACTAGGATGCATTGCCGACTACGTTCCGGATGAACCCACGAAACCACAAAACGCGTAAGTTAGGATTTCGGAACGTTCGGTTTATAATCTTAATGAGTTTATGATTAGATATATATAATAGTAAGAAGAAGTACTCAATTGTATACTGAACAAGTGCAAAACCTTTTTTCTTGCTAAATGTTGCAATTGTTAAACATGAAAATGTTTGTGTTTTCCCATGTATGTTAATTAAAATTAAGTACGTGTTATGTAATGACAAATTCAATGACCGAAATATAATTAGAATTGGCTGACACTAAGTCATGGTTGTGACAAGATTTGGCAAGTTAAAACATGCAGTATTTTGGCTTCATAAACAGGAAATGAACTCACACATGACACCAATATGTTTAAATACCGGACTCCTCGTATTTTTTCATTGCCATGCTTCAATGACGATTTTCAAATTCAAGGTAATAGTTTCAAAGTCGTAAACATTTAAAAACACAAAATTTAATAATTACATCATCTTTCGTTCGCACTTCATGCCAGAGTTGAAATAAATTTCATCTTTTACCTCTCTCCTCGTCAAATTCCTTCCTTTTTTGCACCATTTTAAAGGGAAAAAAAGAGGTGAAAATACGAGATTATGTCTTCTTTCCTCTTATTGAGCATAAAATGTTAAAAATATTGTCTCCATTTCATCCTCACGTTGAGTGAAGAGGAAATAAGACGTGTTTTAGATGTAAAAATATTAGGTTTAGACTTTTAGACGTGTAACGGATGAGTTGAAGACGTAATTTTTCAACTATTAGGGTACGCTTTATTAACAAATAGAAATATTTTAATTTGTATTTTTCTTTAACAAAGAAATTGTATTAAAATTAAAATAATGATACTTTTTAATTACCTGCATCAGTTTATGAACATTTTTCAAGTAGAATCGTTTAAATAACATATGATGAAGCTCGCAAGTAGTTATCGCATTGTTATGTAAAGTACTATATATTGCTGCTGCATAAGAAGAAGTAGCATGCAGAAAGTGCATGCATGAATGCAGCTAGCTCGACATTGTATATATGTTATACCAGAATGCATTCAGATAAATTAAATGCAGTAGCCACTACCTATACAGGGTATGAAAATAAAACTAATAGAGGTAAGTCCTCTATATATTTTTTTATCCTTGAAACAATCAATCTTTACACGCGTGGCATTATATATAAATCGTACAAGAAAATACTAATGCTAATTTTTGTAGCTAATGGCTGTAGAAACAGGCATAGTAAATAATAAGTTTAAAATAATGTAAGACAACATTAATTTCTCTATTTTTTAAGTCTTGAAAATTTAGAACCTAAATACTAAATGTAAATAGTAATTAAAATCATGTCTTATAAATTTTGAGGCTTCGTGAATACCCATGGAATTTGAAATGACTATAAAAAACTCTTATTTCCAAATACATATAAACCTTTGAATTTTAGTACTGTAGCATCAACTTATATTCTATATGGCACACTATGAAGCATCAGTCTATCAGCATCAGATATATATACACCATCTGGAAAGATAATTGTAATTCGCTTTGGTTTTGTTTATTTCTCGCTCAATCTTACAATTAGTTCGAATGTATGAATTTTGTTTGAGAATAATTTTTATTTAATCAGATCACCGAAGTTAAGCAACGCCGATCGTGGTTAGTAGGTGACCAATTTCAACAAAAATCACGTTTCCCACCAAGAGGTAAATCGTTACAATTTTCTAACATATGGTGGCTTTGGACCATTGATCTTCCGGTTCATTGATAAAAGCTGTACCGTCCATCCTGTTTGAGGTTTCCACACGTTTCCCTTGGTCACAGGCAAATGCCGAGATGAATTGCAAGGTCGTGGCCGCCCCGTTCCGGAACAGCCAGCGAACGCCCAAGCTGGGGTATTGGAAGGTTCGGGGTTTCAAACCTACTTAGTGAGTAATTAATAGTAAGCTGAAGTGTGTTTTATATTGTGTGATGATTTAAAATTTAATGAAATCAACCGAGAAGAATGTACTGTCGCAAATGTTGTGAAAATTTTAATTTGCAACATAAAAGTTGTTCCTTATAAATATAACAACCTTATATAATTAAATGCAAAATATTGTATACTGTTTACTGTATGTCTCAATTAAAGTCATTTAATACTGTCTAGGATGTAAGAGTTTTAACTTATTTAATTTTTGTATCATCGTATTCATATTTTGACCAACTCATTAAGGGTAAACGGTTAATTATCTTAAATTATATGTAAGTTGCAGTTAGTCGTATTGGACTAACGTTCTAATTTTTTATTTTTGCTTTTAATCACAATTATTCATCATAATTTCTATGATCAATAATTATTGTGTTTAAAAGCAAAAATAAAACAATTAGAACATTAGTATATATATAATAATATATACTACGCCTTTTTATACAAGAAAGTCCTATTATATATATATATATATATATATATTATATGTCATAGATTATAAGTTGCTCAAACAAAATATATGTACCAATAACGTAATAATTTGGTCAGGGGTAAGAAAAGGCATTATTATTATTTTTTGAAGGATACACCTCCAACGTATAAGAGTTTACAGCTCGCGGCTGGGTAATGGGTAAGGATAAGGTAATAAGGTAGGGAAAGGATAGTGGCCACGGCTATTTTCGCGTCCCAGCATTCGCTGAGGTGAGACTGAGGGAACCGTGGAAAACCTCAGTCAGGATGGACACCTCTACTTTTTATCAATGAAACAAAGCGATATCCAAAGCCTGGGGACCACACACAAGTGCATCGCTGCACTGGGTGGAAAGCGAGATGAATTTACCCCAGGAAGGGCGCTTCGTGATTTTTACTTGCAACGGTCACCCATCCAAGTACTAACCACGCTCAACGTTGCTTGACTTCGGTGATCTAACAATCAATGCATTGCGCCACCCTTACCCTCGCGATAAAGTTAAATAAATAAAAATAAATGGAAGTACCTAATTAGGGTTTCATAAAAAAACTTGTTTTCCTTTGTCTATAGTTTTTAGTTGTTGAATATTTTAGTAACTTCAAAGTCCAGGACTTGTCCAAGTTTTAATAAACTTTCTTGGTGTTGACTGCTGCTGATAACACAGTCCTTGGTCATGCAGGACTGTCCTTATAGTCCTTGCCGTGATGGACTCAGGTCAGTTGGTCCCGCCTGCACTCCTTGTACATGCAGCAACAACGAGCGCACGATTCATACATTATTCACTTCTCGCCATTGTTGCTTCTAGCTCCAAGATCAAAGTTATATTGTTAGAATTATTTCCATCTGTAATTATTATCAACTCTTCTTATTATAACAAACATATCATTTGCATATATTTATAAATAGCTGTAATTTTAATATGCATGTGTTTTCCTCTCGTTCAATTTTGAATAATTAATATCAGTATATATATTACCATATGTACTAAAAATTAAGAGGGATTAATTCAAGTTTCTCGTGCTTTTGATATATTACAAAAATAAATAGCTGTCATATAATACATGTGCAGAGTAGAACTATAAAACGATTTTTTTAAGAAAAAATATTGTTAATGCAGCATTTTATAGTTTGTGTATCACATATTATTTTATAACTAATTTCAACTTTATGATTTTAAAATAAAAACTTTTTGTTATAACAGTTGATTTTTTTTTAATTCTTTTTGCTTCACATTTTAACTTCACGACTTGCAAAAATCTATATCTAAAACATCTCAGGGAGCATTCACAAAGCCTGAAAAGTCACATTTCTTGAAATTTTAGACTTAAAAAATCCCTAGTTGAAAAATTACGTCTTCAACTCATCCTTTACACGTCTAAACCTAACATTTTTACGTCTAAAACACATCTTATTTCCTCTTCGATGAAGAGGGAAAAAATACACATTAATATCGTCTTTTTCCCCCTTTTTTTTAAAATGGTGCAAAATGGGAGGAAATTAGACGAGAGAAGAGCTTAATTAAGAGCGAATAAAGGATGAAATTTATTTTAACTCGGGATGATAAAGAAAACCAAAGTCCTAAAATGGAGCCCTAAATGTAACTTTTAATATTTGTGAATGCTTCCATAATTATGGTGAGATGACACACAAAACATTACAATTTATAATAAAGTTACAATGTTAAAACATAAAAAAAGTACATAGCAAATTTCAGCTTACTTACTTTGCATTTGGTGTACTCGTGTATTCAAAGAGAATGATGAATAGCTTGAATGTTTAAAAAAACATATATTTATATAAGAAGTACACATTGAGTCAGTATCAACCAGTCTTTGTACTAACAAGCTAAAATAGCCAACGTTTAAAAACAAGTATGTACCTGTAATTGTTTGCACGTGTATGTAATTTGAAGAGTTTTAACAAACGAAATCGTGAAAATATTTGCGATGGTCTAAGAATCCCATCCACACAAATAAATACACAAATTTATATAACTTTCCCTCCGGAAGTAACCGGAAGTGTAGAGTTTCTATCTTTCTTATTAGGATTACAATTTTACTTTGGTCTGTAAAATCTTGTCGTACTTTCAAAACTTAATTACAGATAAAATAGCTACAAACTTAGCTACTACTAAACTTAACACTTATCAAGTTAATTTAAGTGTAGCAAATTATTAAATATAAATATGGTTATAACTTGAAGCAAACACATAAGTGTACTTAAGTATACCAACTTAAGTCCCGGCACGCTACTGCGTACATACGTATATTTGGACATATTGAGGGGGATTCAAAAAGACTTATCCGCGAGATTTAGCCGGCGGATAACTTGTCCACGTTCTAGTCTGGATAACCTAAATACTTAGCCGCGCGGACAAGTATAGGCTGGACAAGGGTTTGGATACGTCGGTCTGGACAAAAGTCATTTGGCCAAGCCTGTTGGCTAAAGTCCCGCGGACAACTAACCGCGCGGCTAAGTCTCGCGGACAAATCACCCACCTGGATAAGGTTTTTAATTACGCCGCCATCTTGGATTACGTGTTAAATATGGAGGTAATTGGATCTACATATATGATGATTCATTGCTATTTATTAAACAACTGTGTTCAAATTTGATTAAATATCAATTTGTGTAGTTTGCATAAGACATAGGAAAATTAGTTTTAAACATTTAGCGCTTATATTCAATGTTTACCTCCCCCCGCTCCCCCTTTTCTATATCATCAGCAAGCCCCGCCCTCTTTGTTGGCACACATTTTGTTATGCTCATTTTTCAATAATTAGACGATTAATACCTGATATTTTTGTCTATAATTGCACAAGGCCAGCCCAAGAATACACTACTCTATGACATTTCATAAAGGTAAGTGAAATATCTAACGTTAAATTGCTTAATTTGACGAGTTAGGATAGCTCTATGATATGATACCATTCATCTGTAATTTTCTGATACTTCATCTGCGAATTTTTGATACTTTTACATTTAAACACGAACAGTTATTAAAAATAAAGCTCTTTTTAAGTTAATAATTATTCTGGCAGCATTTAATTAAGGAGTATGAACTCCTGTATGTTAAAAATAAGTAAATGAGGCAAACAGAAAATGAACTAAAATCAAGGAGGTTGAAATCAAGCCCTCAAATGTCGTCAAAATAAGCAATTTTCTAATGGATATTTCACGTACCGTCATTAATTGTAATAGAGTATTATCATATGATAATAAAAACCCATTATTTAATCCAAATATTGGGTATAAGGTATAAATTTATTGAAAAAAAAACGTGGGTTATTCAGCGAGGCTCGATGAACGATGAATTTATTACTATGCCACCAGCGCCTCGCACAGAACGGGAAATTAGAGAAATATAACAAAAAATGTTAAAAGCGCCAAAAATTTTAAACCATGTCACCCCAATAATAATAAGATTGAAATGACATTAATTTTAAACACAATGTTTACGTAATATAATATAAAATCACGATATATGGCGGTCCAATTATCACCGTATTTAACACGTAATCCAAGATGGCGGCGTAATTAAAAACCTTATCCAGGTGGGAGATTTGTCCACGAGACTTAGCCGCGCGGTTAGTTGTCCGCGGGACTTTAGCCAACAGGCTTGGCCAAATGACTTTTGTCCAGACCGACGTATCCAAACCCTTGTCCAGCCTTATACTTGTCCGCGCGGCCAAGTATTTAGGTTATCCAGACTAGAACGTGGACAAGTTATCCGCCGGCCAAGTCTCGCGGATAAGTCTTTTTGAATCCCCCTCATTATATTATGGTACACATAGTTGTGATGGAATAAAATCACTTTCAATGTATACTGTAATTGTATGCTTTAAATAATAAAAGAATTATATATTTAAACATGCATTCCCTAGTTGAAAAATTAAATCTTCAACTCATCCTGTACACGTTTAACTAATAACAAGCCTAATCTTTTTGCCTCTAAAATACATCTTATTTCCTCTTCGCTCAAAGGGAGGATGAAATTAAGACAATATTTCTAACTCATTATGCTCAAGAAGAAGAAAAAAAGGGCGTAATTTCGTATTTTTCCTTCATTTTTCCTCTAAAATGGTGCAAAAAAGAAGGATAAAAGACGAGAGAAGATCTTAATAAAATAGCGAATAAAAGATGAAACTTAATTATTTCAACTCGGTGAATTAATCGCTTACAAAACAATTTCACTATTTATGATACATTATAATATTATGGTTTTCATCATTTGGAATGCTACAGTTAATTATTGATTAATTTTCATGCTATCATTATGAAGTATATTAACCATTTTAAATAATAAATTGTCACATTGTTGTGACCATTTTTTTAAGGTATTATTGTCATTTAATTATTGCTATTCTTATAATTATTGCTATAAAGTGATGGGATATTACGATTTTATTGCACAAGTTAACCATCATAGTGTATGATGATCCTTAATATAAATGATGCTTTTAGCATGGATGTGTAGCTGCTGAAAAAATGATACCATCAAGTTATATTAAAATAAAGGGGATATTTAAGAAGCTTGGTAGGTAAGAATTTGCTATATTATATAATATCAATGAATATTCTGTGTGCATGATGTTTTAAATTAAGTAAATAAGATTTCGTATCATTTGAGTGAACAAATAGCTTATTTTAACTATAAAATACATAATGTATTACTAACAAGCCATTAGGATTATTTTGGCTGGAAGTTATTATAAAATATAAATAAAAATTATTAAAAAAATAAAATAATAAAATTGGACATGCCGCTGATGAGCTTTGAACCAACTCTTCGATCATGTGAAATTTAATTTTTTAGAAGGGTTTTAGAATATATGTAATTAGGCAAATATATGATATTATTGATATGATGTTGCTTTGTTGCAATCAATGAAAATAGACGCGATTCACGATGGAATTATCCAGAAAGATGATCCAGATATAACTATAGCTCGGTGCCTCAATTTTAGTGTTTATTATAATGTTTATTGTAATATAGCTACCACGTTACTATATATTTGGCTATATCTCGCTTCGTGAGAATTCCACCCAATTATGTACTTTAGGTAAAATGAAACAACAGAAATACGTTTAATATATCATAATGACAATTATAATATTCTATCCATTATGAGGGGGATTCAAAAAGACTTATCCGCGAGACTTGGCCGGCGGATAACTTGTCCACGTTCTAGTCTGGATAGCCTAAATACTTAGCCGCGCGGACAAGTATAAGGCTGGACAAGGGTTTGGATATGTCGGTCTGGACAAAAGTCATTTGGCCAAGCCTGTTGGCTGAAGTCCCGCGGACAACTAACCGCGCGGCTAAGTCTCGTGGACAAATCTCCCACCTGGATAAGGTTTTTAATTACGCCGCCATCTTGGATTACGTGTTAAATATGGAGGTAATTGGATCTACATATATGATGATTCATTGCTAATTTATTAAACAACTGTGTTCAAATTTGATTAAATATCAATTTGTGTAGTTTTTGCATAAGACATAGGAAAATTAGTTTTAAACATTTAGCGCTTATATTCAATGTTTACCTCCCCCCGCTCCCCCTTTTCTACATCATCATGATCATCAGCAAGCCTCGCCCTCTTTGTTGGCACACATTTTGTTATGCTCATTTTTCAATAATTAGACGATTAATACCTGATATTTTTGTCTATAATTGCTCAAGGCCAGCCCAAGAATACACTACTCTATGACATTTCATAAAGGTGAGTGAAATATCTAACGTTAAATTGCTTAATTTGACGAGTTATGATAGCTCTATGATATGATACCATTCATCTGTAATTTTCTGATACTTCATCATACTTTTACATATTTAAACACGAACAGTTATTAAAAATAAAGCTTTTTTAAGTTAATAATTAGTCTGGTAGCATTTAATTAAGGAGTATGAACTCCTGTATGTTAAAAATAAGTAAATGAGGCAAACAGAAAATGAACTAAAATCAAGGAGGTTGAAATCAAGCCCTCAAATGTCGTCAAAATAAGCAATTTTCTAATGGATATTTCACGTACCGTCATTAATTGTAATAGAGTATTATCATATGATAATAAAAACCCATTATTTAATCCAAATATTGGGTATAAGGTATAAATTTATTGAAAAAAAAACGTGGGTTATTCAGCGAGGCTCGATGAATTTATTATTATGCCACCAGCGCCTCGCACAGAACGGGAAATTAGAGAAATATAACAAAAAATGTTAAAAGCGCCAAAAATTTTAAACCATGTCACCCCAATAATAATAAGATTGAAATGACATTAATTTTAAACACAATGTTTACGTAATATAATATAAAATCACGATATATGGCGGTCTAATTATCACCGTATTTAACACGTAATCCAAGATGGCGGCGTAATTAAAAACCTTATCCAGGTGGGAGATTTGTCCACGAGACTTAGCCGCGCGGTTAGTTGTCCGCGGGACTTCAGCCAACAGGCTTGGCCAAATGACTTTTGTCCAGACCGACATATCCAAACCCTTGTCCAGCCTTATACTTGTCCGCGCGGCTAAGTATTTAGGCTATCCAGACTAGAACGTGGACAAGTTATCCGCCGGCCAAGTCTCGCGGAAAAGTCTTTTTGAATCCCCCTCTATATGTATTTATTTTATTATTCGTTCAATTTTATATTGGTAGCTAGTTTAGTCTTGTTGTTTGTTCCTTTAATATGTGCAGGTGTATACATTAATTAAATTAACATGGTGAATTTAATACGAGTACACTGAAATTCGGAATTAATCTGATAAAAGTAGTAAACATCATCCTTAATTAAAAGCAAAGAGGCACTTCTCTGTTTAGGGAATACTTATATATTTATGAAAATCAAATAATGATTTTCTTTCTGGGTATATTCTGGGATTCGAGTATTATTCACAAAAATACAAAATGCATGCATATTAATATTTATTGTATGCATATACGAAAGATTATAATATGCACAAGTGTATCAAGTGCTTTATTTCATTGAATGCATTTCATGTTGATCTAACTGACTGCATATCTCTTGAATGTAATAAATTTGTGTTCAATAACAGGTTGGCGCCTTGCAAATCAACAGAAAGAGAAATCACGCGCATCGTGAAGTCGTGAAGACGCGCGCAATTTCTCCTGCTGGCTGAAAGCTCGTCTAGCTGCCTGCGATCGTCTTGACCGAAGCCTTGAATTGCATTTTCACGGCCAGATTTAACTCTCTCCAGTTTACTGTATGAGCTCATTATTTATTTATTTATATGAAGAATTCACTTTTTGTATGATTAAGTTTCAAGATTATTTTTAATACCAAATTAAATTTAATAATGTTATTAATTTGAGTGATTTGAAATTAATGAAAAATTCTACGAAACCTTTCACTTTTTTTTTGCTTCAAACTTTTATTTTAATTTTAAGTGTTTAACAATGCAATGACAAATTTTGATGATTCTTAATAAAGTCAGGAATATGCAAAATTCACAATTGTCATCTATACTTGAATTTCTCATAATTTGTTACAAATATAGTGCTATGAAGGATAACTAGGTAGGTGTTCTTGAGTTGTTTTAATGGCTTTATTTTGTAACTATCACCCACAACTCACAGACTGACACATGTTTCAAGTTGTAAATATAACTAACATGTTTATGAAATAAAAAAAATTTAATTCTGATTAATTATATCATATGTTAAAAATAATAAAAAATTATACAAACCAAGAAAAGTGTTGCATGATTTTAACAAACACTATAATACGCTTACATGACGGTTATTCATTGACGACGGATAATTTTATTCTTATGAGACGTCGAATCGTCAGCGGATATGTTGTATTAAACACCTTCATGCGAACGTAGTGAATCTTACAGAGTATGATTCGAATAATTGCCGTAGAAAGTGATTATTTTAATCGAAGAAAAATTTTAAATTCTAATCATAAATTATATATTAAATAATATCAAAATATAACACAAAAAAATAAGATAATTTTGCATTCATATTCATTGCAAGCTATCAAGATCTACAAAAACGTTGATTAAGACCGATTATAAAGTAGATTAAAAAAAACTAACAAAAAGCAATGATGTTAATCTAATAATAAAACAAAAACAAATCGTGTTTACTGCTCTTATTTGTATATTACTATATATACAAACACATGTTTATATATGTATATATTATATAAATAAAATAAATTGCTATATATTATTATGTACCATGTATTTTTATTTTGGGCGTCAACATTATTCGATTACAAAATAAAATTTGATTAATGTATAATATATAAGTTTATAGTAATACGAGACTGTGGGATACAATACTAGGTTAATATAATAAGGCTAGATGGCAGGCTGTTCCAACATTGCACCCATATTGGCTGATGTGGGGGAGGCGATCGAGAATCACGACTTACTCAAGGCCTTCGCTCCATCTTGAGCAAATTATTATTTTTGTTACCTCGGCAAAAACACGAAGCTACAACAACCTTCAATACACTCTACAGTCAAATTTATGTAATGTTCCTTCCGGAAGTGGTCGCCTTGTTCAAATCTCAGTCTTGAAAATTTACAAACATGTTATTACTATTCTTACAAACCTGTAGCCAAAATTTCAAACTGCAAATACGAATAGAAATGTCACTTCCACGTATTTCCGGTAGAAATATCAAATTAATTTGACTGTATGTATCAATACATATACAATATATATACAATACATAATAATATTCTATTCAATAAAAACGATATAAAAGTAGATTGTTTATCCATTACTCTTCTTATTTATGGAATTGAATTTTGTATCATACTATAATTATATCACAATATGAAAGTATAAAAATAATTAATAATCTATATTACAGAATCAATGTTTCAAGTGATTTAATTCGTTCACGTTTTGTGTCTTATTTATTGTGCTGATGTAACGTTGTAGTATTGCAATCTAATAAACATAAACGTCAATTAATGAATATAGAACAACCATGATACAGCAATGTGAGTAATAATATCATAATTTTTTTACCATACATAAATGCTTACCAATGTTCGTCTTGCATCGAAATCATTGCTAAATTACTAATACAACTATATTACAAAGATGAGCTTGGAGCTCGAGGCGGGATTGTACAGGGAAATGATTGTGGCCACGGCCTGTTACACGTCCCATATGCAGCATTCACTGAGGTGAGACTGAGGGAACCATGGAAAACCTCAGTCAGGACGGACACCTCTACTTTTTATCAATGGATCAAAGTGATATCCAAAGCCTGGGGAACCACACATTGTACAATGTGATCCAGTTTATCCAACTATATTCAGTCATATTTCACCGATTTCGCGGTATTTTTTAAAATGCAAAATTGTATTCTATTGATTTGTATGTTTTCTGTGTTTATATTATATTATTTGGCTCTATTTTTTGACGTGATCCATCAGGATTTGTATATAAGATATTTATGTTGTTATCCATGCATGTAAAAACAATTAAATTTATAAACAAAAAAATAAAATAACGTTATTATATCGACTTGGTGTTTGAATTTTTGTTGTTGCTTTAAGAAAAGCATACTCATTTTCTCAGAGACTCCATTCTAAAAACTAGTGAATATTACGTCAAATCTGACTATTACCAAAAATTGCATATCTCAAACCAAATTTGAATCGAGATTTCATGCTCAGGGCATTAAAAAACATTTGCTGAAATGTATTCTTTTTTGTGTCAGATTTAAATACTAGGATATCATAAAAAGTGTGACAATTCTGTAATAATTGTGTTACTATCAGTGCTTGATTATAATCACAATCAGTAAATTTATCATAAAATGAACATTTTTTGGTGGACAATCTTAGAGAAAAAAGCTAGGTCAGTTATATTTATATACAAGTTAGTGCTCCTATAACTCTTAAGGACATAAACTCTACAGTTTCACTTAAACCTTTTAAATAATTATAACATATAAAAAAATAAATTTTCATTTTAATATTTTAATGCCAACTAAAAAGTGTGAGACTAAATTAACACTTCAAGTAAACAACAATGTAAATAATAATTTCAATAACTGCAACAATTAGAACGAAAATAAAATAAAATTAATTAATTGGCATTCTCATGTAGATGTTGGTCAGATTAATAATTATATTATGGTCTTTTAATAACTTAAGTACCATAAGTATAAATTATTCATACAATACATGGTGCATTGTTTGTAAGTATCCTGTATATACACATAAATATAATTATATAATAAATATATAAAAATATACACATATAAACAACAAACAACATATTATATTGCATTTTATAATTATTGTTACAGTACAACACAAGAAGTACAACATAGCCTTGATCCATATCTATAATAAATATAATATATAAATAGTAAGAAAATTCATACTGCAACACATATCATACACCTGATAAAATACGATACAGAGAGAATGCTTTTATATTTACTAATTTTTCCTCAAAAGATGCAAATTTTCATTTGGGCATTTTTTGACTTTTTTTTTTATTTATTTATTTTTTTACAAGGATACACCCCTATGAGCTACGAGCTCCAAGCAGGGTACTAATGAGATAAGGGAGGGAAAAGATGGTCGCCATGGCCTAGCTGTTACGCGTCCCAGCATTCGCTGAGGTGAGACTGAGGGAACCGTGAGAAACCTCAGTCAGGACGGACACCTTTACTTTTTATCAAGGGACCAATGTAATATCCAAAGCCTGACCGGCCGGGGAACCACACACAAGTACATCACTGCACTGACTGGAAAACGAGAAATATTTTACCCCACAGGGAGGGAGTTTTTCATTCTCTTGACCATGACAATGCGTATATATCTTTTCTGTTCTGCTCAATAAAACACATAATTATACTATTAAAAGAAAAATAGAGAGTATATACCGTTGTTTACGTTTTGAACTTTATTTGCAACATGCATAAACATGCACTTGTGTATAGTTCCCCAGGCTTTGGACATCACTTTAGTTCATTAATAAAAAGTAGAGGTGTTCGTCCTGATTGAGGTTTTCCACGGTCCCCTCAGTTGCACCTCAACGTAACAGGCCGTGGCCACCATTCTTTCCCTACCTTTTCCCTATATGTTATTGTTATACTCATTACTCTGCAGCGGGCTGTAAGCTTTAGGGGTGTATCCTTGTAAAAAAAAAAAAAAAAAAAAAAAAAAAAAAAATGCATGAATCCAATTATTGTGACGTCACAAAGTATTATGTTTGCCCAAGGCTAAGAACGAGCCCTCCTCAATTAACAAGTTCAAATGGCGTGACAAAATGGCGCTTGTGTGGAGATCTAATTGATCGTGGGACGAAGTGCAATGTTATCGAGTGGGAACATCTCTGAGCAGCTTTTAGTGAAACTGAAGAAGAATTATAATAAACTTACTTTTGTTGTGTTTTCTAGATTCAAATTTAAAATTTCTCTTGACAACAATGCAAAATATAATAAAAGCCGAAACACAAATATTAGTTATTAGCTACACTTATAGCCATGTTTTATGACAAATTTATGTTTGACCTGTGTAAATGATTACCTTAATTGTTTACTATTTTAGTGTTCATTTCATTATTTTATTTCCTATAGTATAAATATCATACATTAATTTATTAAAAACAAATTAACAAATCACATAAAGCAAATATAATGAACAAAAATAACAATAAACACATACATTGTAAAATGAAACCAACAATGTTTTTTTATTATATATATATATATATATATATATATATATATATATATATATATATATATATATATATATATATATTATATATATTTTAATGTTCCGATATTTTTGTCTAGAATTTTTACAATATTTATAGAATAAACCCCCATAGATCGAGGTATTAGGTGATAAATTATAAAATCTAACAAATGTGGGTCATTTTTAACACATTCGATCATAGAAAATCGGAAATTAAGTGGGGGGGGGGGGGGAGTATTTCAGTGAAGACATCCGGCCCCAAAAACTCAAAAGATGTGAATAAGTATTAATTATATCACGTTTTATATATAATATAATTATAATATAATCATATTTGTTACAATTTGTGTATATTTGTGTGTATAACTACTAAACTTACGTTATATAGATGCAAACAATAACAATATTTGATTTATTCACACTTTTTGTGATTAGCATATATTATTTACCAGCATTATAACACATGCAGTAGTAAGCCAAAATGTTTCTGTATTAACTTTAAGTGAATGTAATAATATACGGAGAGTAATTTCTCTGTTTAAAAAGGAAACTGTCAAGAAAGTTTCCCGAAATGTTTGAAAGTTTTTTTGTGTGTATATGTGCTGAATAGCCGCCACTTTGACGTTAATGAAGTTAACAAAGAAAGGAAAAATGGATAATTTTTATCACATATTTACTCTTTTAAATTTGCGACGTATGAGTTAAATTTTAAAAGAAATGTAAAAGTAAACACCAAGTAAAAATTGGCGGCAAAAGGTCCCTGGTTCGACTCGTGGTATACCATTCTATAAAGTCTTCTAGCTTCACTTATCTTTGGTTTGACGTCACAAACCTTCTCCTTTGTCCTCCAATACAATACTGATGAGAGGGTTGCGCGACTTCAAACCAAAGATAAGTGGAGACGACTTTATATAAATGGAAAATTGTTAAAGTTTAAGTTAAAAAGGAAAAAAAGTATTCATACGAGCCTACTACATAGTTTCAAATTTCAATCTATATACAGTAAAATTAATTTATTATTCCCACCGGATGTAGCTGGAAGTGCGAGGTTTGTGGATTATTCTGTTTGTAAATGTAATTCAGTTTTGGAAATTTGCACAGGTGTTTACAATTAAAAAAGTACACTGACCTATGCTTGAAATTGCATCGCTAGCTGTCAATCGCTGAAATACGAATAGGAATTTAAGCCCCAAACCCACACGAACTTCCGGCTACTTCCGGAGAGAATGATAAATTAATTTGACTGTAACAAGTCAGACAAGAATAAAGTTCATGTTGTCCCAAAGTGTATGATTATATATATTATTGCAGTTCAATAAGTAGCTGCTTTCTTGGATATAAATATGTTTTCCATTGGTTCCGACCATCCTGACTGAGGTTTCCATGGTTCCCTAAGTCACAATTAGGAGAATGCTGGGATGAATAGCTGGCAATTAATAAGCATGGTCACCCCGGTTTTGGAAGAAGAATTATAGTTAAAAGTAAATTCACTTGGGATTATTACCCTAAATTTGGTTTCAGTTAAAAAATGTCTTATAGGTTTCACAAATGTGGTATGGTATTTACTATATAGAGTTAATTGCGCTGACGTCATGTCCCTGTAAATTAGGCTGCCCTATAGAGGACCAGAATGCACAGACTATTATATAAACAAATTACATATCGTTTTTTTTTTTTTTTTTTTTTTTTTTTTTACTTTATTAAACAAAGTGAATCAGGTTTAAAAAATTGTAAAAATTCACTAATAAACGATAGATAGCATAAAAAAATCGCATCATTAAAGAACAACCAAAATTTTTTTTTAATTTTTTTTTTCATTTCTCCTATCTAATGCCTAATGCCATGGTAGCTGGACCTCCACTTTCTCTTTTCTACCCTTCTGGCCGTCCGTATACCTGCTATGCTATTTTCCGTCGTAAACAAAAACAGCAAACAACTCTATAAGTATAATTGTATTATATATGCATCTCGCGAGCTTGCTCGTATGCGTCACATCAGTCTGAGAGGTGCCCGTGTGAAAACAACGAGCCAAGTCGACTGCCAGCTCCCTTCAGACTCCCAGTGTATGCCAAAAGGTTTTCTCATAGCAGGCGTTCATTACTTTATGCAAAGTATGATATGGTAGTCAAATAAATGAGAAACGCTTTTCAAGTTGAAACCTCTTGGAGAATATAAGTGTACGAAACAATCATCCGTCACTTTGCTTGTAAATATTTAAATTGACTGAGATTTTGAAAATATTTAATGACAGTGAACATAACAAAGGAATTATCAACGATTTTAACCTCAATTTTCATTATTTAATGCAAATCTTACAGGGAAATTTAAAAGGCAATTTGATTGTCGGGCAATTATTTTTTATTTTTTTAAATGAACAATATAAATACATGTGTTTCTTTTGTAAGCCATTAAAAAATTGTATACATAATTTTATATTATTACTTAAGATTATTGAATATATAGAAAATATTATGGCGAAAAAAATAGCTTGTTTAAAATATATTTATGAAATGGCTAACAAATATAATTATCGTGTTCTCTCAGGTATGCAAATAATTTATAAAAAAACAATACCTTTATAATTATTTTAAATTTCAATAAGAATAAAATATATTATATAGAAACTCTCATTATTATTAAGTTTTGTATATGCCCAAAATTTAACTCGCTTATAGTGGGATGGACTCTCGATCTCGCAGTTATTATTTTTTGTGGCCAAAGTTGGCTCGCTGGCAGTGAAAGTGTCGGCCAGTGCCAAATGCTTTCTCTTGCATGTGTGCTCGCTGCTTGTTATGCAAAGTATGGGGGAGTGTAACCTCCCGCCCTCCCCTCCTGCTTGCCGCCTGCATCGCCCGCCGCATTTCTACCATCACACTTGGAGGCCCACATGCAACAACTGTTTATTCAGTATACGGTCTTTGGCCCACATGGGCAAGCTTCTCTCTTACCCCCCGATATTTACTATACATTACCTAGAAGTTGGAGAACTGTATATATAGAACAATTAAATTTTGACGTCAATTAATACCAAGAAAAGAACAGCATTTTAATCCAGGGCTTTAATCCCTCACATACAAAAGACAATAAGGTGCGATTTAAAAAGAAGTTATCATATAAGACATCCCGGTGTCTCTCAATAATCACGGTTAGTTTCATTGAACTGGTGTTAATTTACCGTACGTGGTTAAGTTAGAAACATGGTTATGATCCTTCGTGATTCGGGCTCAATGTAAGTTCTATAAAAATAGGAAGAAAATTGTCAAATAAATTGAAAGCTGAAATTGATTTACTGTTCATACAAGTTCAGAACTACCCTCTTACATTGTTCTTCTTCATGTTGCATTGAGTAAGTAACAACCCTTCTGTAAAAATGGAACGGTTAGAGCTGCAGCTCCAATAGACAAAGATATGTAGATTTGCAATTTTGGAGTAAGAAGAAATCCCATATCGCCATATCAAAAGAGTTCACTGCGCATCCATAGACAAAGCAGCAGGGGTGACGTTCGTAGGGTACTTTTGTAACGTCATGCGAATGTTATGAAAAATTCATCAATGTTATAAAAACAAAAAATGGTTTGGGGCATATTTGGAATAATGTTTATACTTCATAAACAAAGCAAAAAATAAAGTACAGTCTGACAGCTTTTTGAAATATAATACGTATACGGGATTTATAACACATTACAATAAATCCACAAAAATATTTACTGTTTCAAAATGTACTTGAATAGAATAATATATAATGTTGGTATTAAATAATAAGAATTACAGTTTACCTGTTTTATTTAAAGAAAACAAAACAAAAAGTTGTGGCCGGTTGGTTGCGATGATAACCGTTAGGGCGGAGAAAGGTTTCAAGTTTGCTGGCAAGGAGCGAGGCAGGCGCGCGGAGATCCGGCCGCCTTTTGTGACTGCGGCACAAGTGCAGTAAGGAGCGACCATGCGACGCTGCAGCTTGCACCAACCGTGGTCACCTCCGACCTTAGTCAGCAAGTCGAAATCATTTCCCTAAAAATAGGAGGGAGGAATTTCAGGCTCTACAGATGAAAAGCGTGGCGCAGTGCATTGACCGGTTCTCGTTAGATCACCGAAGTCAAGCACGTCGAGCGTGGTTAGTACTTGGATGGGTGACCATTTGAAGTAAAAATTACGTTGCTCCCTCCCTGGGGTAAATTCGTCTCGCTTTCTACACTGCAGTGACGTGATCATTTGCTTTGCTTTGGTCCATTGATAAAAAGTAGAGGTGTCCGTCCTGACTGAAGTTTTCCACGGTTCCCTCAGTCTCACCTGTGAATGCGTAACAGGCCGTGGCTACCATCCTTTCCCTACCTTATCCCTACCCATTAACCTGCGAGCTGTAAACTCATAGGGGTGTAACCTTGAAAAAAAAACAAACAAAAAAACAATGCAATAAGGCACCTGCTCATCTTCATTCCCAGAATCGAAACTGCAGTTGAAAACTGCATCACACCCTTGCCTAGAGGGTAAATAATTTATCCCACAGACTTGAGATCCCGTTTTTTTTTTTTTTTTTTTTTTTACAAGGATACAATATGAGTTTGGAACTCGAGGTGGGGTAATGGGTAGAAATAAGGGAGGTATAGCACGGCCTGTTACACGTCCCAGCCAGCATTCACTGAGGTGAGACTGAGGAAATTGCATCATGAAAAGTGAAAAGGATGCATGGAAATAACAATGCAATAAGACACCTCCTCCTCATTCCCAGAACCCTTTCAGTGAGGATTGTTCATGACAGCACACGTGTCGTAGGTCCATGCATGTTACGTACTTTCAGTGAGGATTGTTCATGACAGCACACGTGTCGTAGGTCCATGCATGTTACGTACTTTCAGTGAGGATTGTTCATGACAGCACACGTGTCGTAGGTCCATGCATGTTACGTACTTTCAGTGAGGATTGTTCATGACAGCACACGTGTCGTAGGTCCATGCATGTTACGTACTTTCAGTGAGGATTGTTCATGACAGCACACGTGTCGTAGGTCCATGCATGTTACGTACTTTCAGTGAGGATTGTTCATGACAGCACACGTGTCGTAGGTCCATGCATGTTACGTACTTTCAGTGAGGATTGTTCATGACAGCACACGTGTCGTAGGTCCATGCATGTTACGTACTTTCAGTGAGGATTGTTCATGACAGCACACGTGTCGTAGGTCCATGCATGTTACGTACTTTCAGTGAGGATTGTTCATGACAGCACACGTGTCGTAGGTCCATGCATGTTACGTACTTTCAGTGAGGATTGTTCATGACAGCACACGTGTCGTAGGTCCATGCATGTTACGTACTTTCAGTGAGGATTGTTCATGACAGCACACGTGTCGTAGGTCCATGCATGTTACGTACTTTCAGTGAGGATTGTTAATGACAGCACACGTGTCGTAGGTCCATGCATGTTACGTACTTTCAGTGAGGATTGTTCATGACAGCACACGTGTCGTAGGTCCATGCATGTTACGTACTTTCAGTGAGGATTGTTAATGACAGCACACGTGTCGTAGGTCCATGCATGTTACGTACTTTCAGTGAGGATTGTTCATGACAGCACACGTGTCGTAGGTCCATGCATGTTACGTACTTTCAGTGAGGATTGTTCATGACAGCACACGTGTCGTAGGTCCATGCATGTTACGTACTTTCAGTGAGGATTGTTCATGACAGCACACGTGTCGTAGGTCCATGCATGTTACGTACTTTCAGTGAGGATTGTTCATGACAGCACACGTGTCGTAGGTCCATGCATGTTACGTACTTTCAGTGAGGATTGTTAATGACAGCACACGTGTCGTAGGTCCATGCATGTTACGTACTTTCAGTGAGGATTGTTCATGACAGCACACGTGTCGTAGGTCCATGCATGTTACGTACTTTCAGTGAGGATTGTTCATGACAGCACACGTGTCGTAGGTCCATGCATGTTACGTACTTTCAGTGAGGATTGTTCATGACAGCACACGTGTCGTAGGTCCATGCATGTTACGTACTTTCAGTGAGGATTGTTAATGACAGCACACGTGTCGTAGGTCCATGCATGTTACGTACTTTCAGTGAGGATTGTTCATGACAGCACACGTGTCGTAGGTCCATGCATGTTACGTACTTTCAGTGAGGATTGTTCATGACAGCACACGTGTCGTAGGTCCATGCATGTTACGTACTTTCAGTGAGGATTGTTCATGACAGCACACGTGTCGTAGGTCCATGCATGTTACGTACTTTCAGTGAGGATTGTTCATGACAGCACACGTGTCGTAGGTCCATGCATGTTACGTACTTTCAGTGAGGATTGTTCATGACAGCACACGTGTCGTAGGTCCATGCATGTTACGTACTTTCAGTGAGGATTGTTCATGACAGCACACGTGTCGTAGGTCCATGCATGTTACGTACTTTCAGTGAGGATTGTTCATGACAGCACACGTGTCGTAGGTCCATGCATGTTACGTACTTTCAGTGAGGATTGTTCATGACAGCACACGTGTCGTAGGTCCATGCATGTTACGTACTTTCAGTGAGGATTGTTCATGACAGCACACGTGTCGTAGGTCCATGCATGTTACGTACTTTCAGTGAGGATTGTTCATGACAGCACACGTGTCGTAGGTCCATGCATGTTACGTACTTCATGGGGTAGGTCACTATTATTGTGACAAACATATAGCAACAAACGTAGCAGGAATTTACTATAGAAACCGTCAAAACATCGATTATTGCTACAAGGTTTTTGTAATCCTATAAACACCTTTGCAGGCAATCTGTCCGCTTTATTTACATTAATGTAATTCTAATGTACAGTTCCCTTAATATAAATGTTAACATCGATATTAACATTTATTTTAAGGGGACTGTACCAGTATTCTTGAAAGTAAACTAAAAAAAGCTAAATAATATGGAATCTTGTATTACATTAATAAAGACAACTGAAAAATCATTAAAGTATGCACATTTTGTCATTACACATGGCTTCTATATTAACGAATAGTTTAGTAAACACAATCCACTTTAGCGTTGCTGAAACTTTAGTTTCTTTGAAGAAAAACTGCAGAGTCTTCAGTTTAAAAAAATATGTAATGAAGATAATATTACATCAACATTACAGAATGTTCGTATAATTATTACGCTGAGTGCAGTCAAAACTCAAAACATTGCGTAGTCATATATTGAATTACTAAGCAATTTCTGGTGAGACTCGTAACGTAGGTATATTAACAATAAGCTAACAATATCATCCAAACTTATTGAAAAATTACGTCTTCAACTCATCTTTGACACGTCGATCTAAACCTAATCTTTTTACCTCTAAAACACATCTTATTTCCTCTTCGCTCAAAGTGAGGGTAAAATGAAGACAATATTTCTAACATTTTATGCTCAACAAGAGGAAAGAAGACGTAATCTAGTCTTTTTCCTCTCTTTTCTCTAAAATGGTGCAAAATAGGAGAGAGTTTAAAAGCGAATAAAAGATAGGATATTTCAACTCGGCAATTGGCTAATTTATGCAAGTAACAAATTTCAAAACTTTTTATTAAACTCACTTATTATATGAATTGCTTCAAATTTTCTCATTGATTTCATTGGACAAATGAAAATTCGTTACTTTAACACTTTGTGATTTTATTATAATTAATACGTTTACTCATAAGACTACGTTCACATGACGGTGTTTAATATGGATCCATTGACGACGCCTCATAAGAATAACATTATCCGTCGTCAATGAATACGTATTAAAAACCTTTTTGTGACATAAGAACTACGTTCACATGACGGTGTTTAATATGGATCCATTGACGACGCCTCATAAGAATAACATTATCCGTCGTCAACGAATACGTATTAAAAACCTTTTTGTGACATAAGAACTACGTTCACATGACGGTGTTTAATATGGATCCGTTGACGACGCCTCATAAGAATAACATTATCCGTCGTCAACGAATACGCATTAAACACCTTTTTGTGAATGTATAAGACATAAGTGAATGTCTTTTGTCTTTTTCTAGTCTAAATTCCTTGAGTATCAAATTGTAACCGATGAAAATTATGATTTTAACTCGATGTATACAGATTACCGAGACTACCAATATCATTAAAAATGTACAGAACATAAATATCAACATTTCATACATATTTTTCTATTCGTACGGAGATACACCCTTATGAGTTTGGAGCTCGAGGCGAAGTAATGCGTAAGGGAATCGGGAGAGAAAGAATGGTGACCACGGCCTGTTACGCGTCCTACAGCATTCGCTGAGGTGAGACTGAGGGAACCGTGGAAAACCTCAGTCAGGACGGACACCTCTACTTTTTATCAATGGACCAAAGTGATGTCCAAAGTCTTGGGAACCACACACAATTGCATAAATTTTTTATCTTCCATAATTGTTACTAATAAACGGTTATAATATATATATATATATATTAAAGCCTTTTTGCAGTAAAGTTGAGTTATTTTATATAATATATGTCTCTTCCTTTTTGAAAGTGTTTTAACCATGCAAAATGCTTTATTTATACTTATTACATATGCATAAATGTACTTGGAATTGAACGGATAAAAAGAACAAGTTTTTAATAAATATTTAATAACTATTAATGTTTAGTTGATGTTGAGGATATTAGCGGCTATATTAGCTCATGGTTATAACATGCATGATATATAACATTTATTGTAATTGCTTTTAAAGCAGAGGTTGCAATAAATTGACAAGCATAAAATATACACACTACCAAAGTACATGAAGAAAATTCTACGAACAATAATCATGACGAGTTGATGCCAACTCAAATCGATAAAAAAAATTAATTGCCAATAAACTAATGCTTCATATTAAATACAGTAGTAATAAACTTAAGAAGTCATTAAATAAATTATTCTTTTTTTGCTGAGTGTATCTTATAATTGTAAGTTAGTTGGAATGATTACCATTTAACAATAGATTGGGCTTTAATATTTTTAATTAAGGCAGTTTTATGATTTAAGTTTTAAAATTTTTTATGCATTTTTATTATTTATGTAATGATTTCTCACACCATAATAGCAATGAACCGTACTAATTAATTGTTGAGGTGTTTTTAATTTTATTGTTTATGGCTTAATCGACAAGTATAATAAGTTAAATAAGTAATACTCAAATATAATAAATATATAATGCCACACATATATGGCAGTAATTTTCTCAGAATGTACATGCATATACGTATTAAAAAACGGACAAATACTTTTCTTCAAACTAACTTTTCGATTGCAAAACCTTCTACCTTCCTCTCCCCCCCCCCTAAAAAAATCAGAAATTGTAATTATTTATAGGTAATTAAACTAGTGTAGAGCTTGAATCAATTGTTTAAAATTATCTGTTAACAAAAAGGGTACCCTCGTACCACCTATCCTATTAGAGTTGAATCAATCTTTACTTGGTAAATTAATGTAATATAAAATGGCTCTTATATGATACACCTCGCATAAACGTTACCTTCATTCAAAGTGCTGCATTTTTTATATAATGTTTGTATTTGTATGCTTGGAGAATTTATGAATAAAAATTTTTGAATGGTATGTATTTCTCCGTAATAATTTTTACTACTCGTACTCTGTAAAAGATTTGTTACAATCAAAAACATGTACAAAAATTTCCATTTAATTTTTTTAGGGGCGTTACCATACAGTTGAGGTGTGTTATGTTTTTACGTTTTACGTTTTGGTTATAAGAGTGAGTGTTCCTCTCCGAAAAATCTGCATTTTTTGGTCTCTTGTAGATGCAGTTCCATCGGTTAGAGGTGAAGGTCATGCTGTTACGAGATCTACACCTCTGGACACCACGAACGTTACTCCTGCTTTGTTTGTAGACGTTACCACGCAGTCTATGTGGGCGTGGTGAACCAAAACTCTTTTCATATTGATAGACTGAGTGTTCTTCTTACCTCACCCATAATTACAAATTTGCATCTCTCTGTCAATATTGAAGCTGCAGCTCTAACAAGTGAGGCAGGAGTTAAGTTGGTGCTGTCCAGAGGGGTATGTACACATCAAGACAAAACTTTCGTTACCCTGCTGACTGATTCATGGACGCTGTAAATTCAGTACGGTAGTTATTAATGATTAAAAATTTCGGGGGAGGTGAGAGCGATTGTTAAATCCATTACCTAAAAGAACTGAAGTTCACTTGCACAGAATACATAAGTGTGGCACCGTCAAAAAAGGAAGGCTGCAGAAGTAACCAAGTTTTCTTCTGGAATTGTATATATCATGCATGTATACATATACAATAAATAAATAAATAAATAAATAAATAAATAAATAAATAAATAAATAAATAAATAAATAAATAAATAAATAAATAAATAAATAAATAAATAAATAAATAAATAAATAAATAAATAAATAAATAAATAAATAAATAAATAAATAAATAAATTAATTAATAATATAATATTCATGCAAGTTTAAAAACTCAGAATGTTGTCAAATCATCAATTTTTTACAATATTTCTTCAAATTATTGCAGATTATTAAATAATCTGAATCATTATTAACTTTAATTGCATATTAAAGTTAAAAAAACTTGGATAGTCGAATGAAGACAATATATAATACTCCAGCAATGACGGTATTATTAAGTGAAAAAGTTGTAAAATCAAAGTAAAGACGTTCAAAAGAATCAATGGTGTCTGGCTCATTTCCAGACCGAGGAATTCTTTTCTTTTGAACGCTTTTACTTTGCTTTATTATTTATGCACACCGATGACGGAAAAAATAAATAACATTTTCATAAAAAATTGTAGAAAAATTTCAAGCAGTTTCTCCATTCATGTTTTCAAGACAATGTTGAAAAAAGTTTTTTTAAGAAATTTTAAAATAATAGAAAAGCAAAGTCATGAAAGAACGTAACAATGTAACATCAACAATCAATAATGAATTTATCACAATAGCTAAACAAAATCTGTATACCTAATCTATTATTTCCCTTGTATACATAAAATAAACTATTATTTTATGAGATATTGATCATAAAAAAAATGTTATAAATAAGAAATATTGCAGCAAATGCTTGCAATGATTTTATTCTTTTGTTATTAAGTTCATTTGTGCAGCTCCTACAGGTCTATGGCCGATTGCTTACGTGATGACCTGGCTTTGCTTGCGGGCTTTTACATAAGACAGGCTGATATATAATATAGAAGAATGTATGGACATAGGCGGCCACTATAAACATAAACACAATCGCAGCAGCAGCGTGTTTCCTTGAGGTGGTTTCACCGCACCTGAGCGAGCGTGAGCTCATGCAGTCGATCGACGTTCACTTTCCTCCGAGCCGCCGATACAGTCAAATTTACATGATAATTCCTCCGGATCTCATATTTCTTTTTCAGGGACACACCCCTAAGAGCATGCAGCTCGCGGCGGTGGATAAGGTACGTATAGGGAAAAGATGGTGGCCACGTCCTGTTACGCGTCCCAGCATTCACTGAGGTGAGACTGAGGGAACCGTGGAAAACCTCAGTCAGGACGGACACCCCGAAGGCAATATTAGCAATAGCCGAAAGACAGCACGACATGCAGTGGTAACATCAGTGGGTCCCAAGCAAGCGGTGACCCTCGCTAGACCCTTCAATGAAGGGATGCAGGGGTTCTCACTGTGACCTCTTATTGGTTCACCAAGACTAGGGTCCATGACAAGCTCTCGGGGGTGTGACCCTTAGACCAAAGTACCACCAAGTGAGAAGAACTTACTTCCTTTTTTAAGCACGTGTTAAAGTTGATGAATGACCGCTATGATGATGAATGGAATTATTTTTAAATTTCCATTTTTTTTTAGTTTATTAAAGCCGAAATCAAAATATGATAGACAAATTTATATTTGATTGCATTTTGTTGTTGTTGTTCTTCCGCATTTTTTTATTGCTCTCCTGAAAATACGAAAGTTTTATTACCTTTTTATGACTTAAATAAAATTCAAATTACATGATTGATAAGGAATTTATTACACATACTCACACTCTTGTGATTAAAATGTGCACATTTCTGAAATAATGACCTGCAAAATAATAATCAGAATGCATTTAGAGTAATTGAATGTGCATATTTCTTTATTATTTCTTTAATTTTTTTTATTATTATTTTTATTTCTGTTTTTAACTCCCAACCAAGTTGGGGTCCGTGGTTTAGTGCCAGCACCGAGCCCAATTGGGCCAAGATGAAGGCGCCCGCTGATCCTGTTGGTGATGTTACGATCCAGCGTCTCCTACTCAGCTGCGGGCAACGAGGGCTTCCCGGGTGCACCCGCAAATAGCCCATCACACAGCCTTTCGGGCAGGTCCTCTCCTAGGCGCGGTGGGACACATTTCCGCTAGCACTCTTGGGTGCTGGATGCCTTTAACCAGGGCACTTAGAGGTGGGGATGCATCTTGGGCTTCCCAAACCAATGCCCTGGCCGCCTTGTGGTTCAAAAACCACAGGCTACGGGCCAGAGGTCACACTCGCAAGGCAACCCCCAACCCGCATGTCCTTCCTGAGCGCGGGGGGACACGTACCGCGAGCCAGAGAAGAGCCTACGCCCATGCATCCCGTAGCTGGATGCCCTTTATTATTATTATTATTATTTTTCATTATCAACCCAAAATCTCGTACTTCAACTTACTAATTACTCACTAACGTAAGTTTGAAACCCCGAACCTTCCGAAACCCTAACTTGAGCATTTCGCGAGCTCATCGCGAACGGGGGCGGCCACAGCCTTACAATCCATCCCGACATTTGCCTGCGACTGAGGGAAACGTAGAAACCTCAACCCGAATGGATGCTACATCTTTTGTCAATGAATCGGAAGTGCAATGGTCCAAATCCAGGGGCACCACATAGTTTTACTGTCTATATTATAAAAAAATAATAATAATCTGTTTTATTGATAATCAATAATTACAGTTACTGTTTTGTTCTTAACATTGTATAAATTTCCTTGGAAATCACTTGTTGTAATTGTTGCGCTTCAATAATGCAAATCGTTTAACAAAAGAATTTTTGAGATTTAAAAAAAAAAATATATATATATACAACAAATTAACCACGCATATATTTTCTTGATTCTTTTTATATCAAGTTTCTGCAAATTACCACAAAGAACAGAAAGTGATGAAGTTAAAAGGTTGACTGACTAAAAAGTTTTATTTTTACTGTTTCTCGGGTTAAAAGCAGCGCGAGGCAGTCATCAGGGTGAATCAAAGATCCGTTATACCAAAGTGCCTACCATGAGCTTTACAAACAACAAACTTTTCTTTCTAATATACTATTTTTATAATTAGGCTTTCTTAATAAACTTTAAAAAACACGCTAGTTTACAGCGTAAGAACTGTATTTAACTCATGGTAAAAAAAGAAAAAAAAAACTAAAATCCCCCCCCGCGAAGTAAAAGACTATAAACAATTCTTGTTTAACGATTTATGTTAATGTAAATTATAATAACACCATTCTCCAGAACTGCTGGTGTTTAAATAATAACACGAGTTGAAGGTATGTTATGTCATGCTTCATTTCTCATATACTTAAATATATTACATACAGTATATAATATTACATAGAAAAACTTTAATAAGTTTAGTATGGAGCTCACAAAGAAAGTACGTGGTCAATGAAAAGAAACTCATGCTTGTGATAATTAAATGAAGTAGTAAATAAAATCAAATAAATTTATAAACAATTACATTAAAAACCACAATATCACATAATAGAAATTTATAATTGTTTTCTTACAATTAAATTTGCATTATGAGATATATATGTTTATTTAATGGCATATAATAAAGAATGGTAATGGCATTTAATAATAATTTGATAAGATTTAATTAATAATGCTTTATAATAAATTAATTAAACACAATTTTATACGTTTTTAATGTGTATTTTATGTAATTATTACATGTTTATGATGGTGTGTAGTCGCTTTATATTAATAAAACTTGTAACGTGAAATGTATTTTTTTTATGTTCTTATGAGATTAAAGGATATAAATATAACTACCTTAGTTGAAAAATTACACCTTCAACACGTCTAAATTTAACTTAATATTTTTACCTCAAAAACACATCTTAATCCCTCTTCGCTCAAAGTGAGGATGAAATGTAGACAATATTTCTAACATTTTATGCTCTCAATAATATGAAAAAAGACGTATCTCTCATCTTTTTCCCTCTAAAATGATACAAAATAGGAGGAAATTAGACGAAGAGAGATTCGAGCTTAAAAGCGAATACAAGATGACATTTATTTCAACTCGTGTAGACCTACTGTCTAAAATATAAACATTAGTTGTCGCATTATTGTCACGCTTGGGCTGAATGATAACATTGAAAACATGTGCTATAATAAAAAGAGTCTATCGATAACATTCGTACCTGACTGGAAAGGTAAATTGAACTTGAAAAAGTAATTTCTATTTTCTATTATATTTGTCTACGACAGCTTTCTTATAAATACTTGTGTCCTACATTTCTATGACTGTATACTAGCCGAGTTAATAATTAACTATTTAAAGAATGATAAAAATGACATACATTTCACGTTTTTTTTGTTAATGAAAATATAAACTAATATTCTTATGAGAAAAAAATTAAACATTGTCACAAAAGATTCGTACGACAAAAAAATAATGGTCACAATTTTATAAAAAATGTGAGAGATTTTTTTTTTATCTGCACAATAAATTATAATTATGATAATAATTTTCTATGCTAATTCATATCCAAAGGAACAAAATAAAGTTATTTAATAAATATATGATATTTTAATAAAAATAAAATGGTATCAAATTCAATCTCAATAACAATAATAATATTTATTCGTCACGAAACCCAACAAGTTTTTGTTTAATAATTCTTGCTACATTTTTAGCTGTTTTATAAAAAATAATGATAATAACAATAAACAGTAAATAAATAAAGTTCTATTAAGATTAATTATAATTAATAAGGTGTTGGAACACTAATAATTAACCTCATACAACTCTATGCAGGATACGAAAAATACGTTGGCGTATCTAATTGTTGCTTCCTATAACATGCTCTTTCTGGGCATACTTATGAGGTGAGGTATTTAACAAAAAGTTAATAAATAAGTTATAAATAAAATACTGTCCCAGATTGTATTATTATTATATACATTTTAATGTTTAAATTTGGCATGTAGATAATCAGTCACTACGATTCACGGAGGATAATCATGTAGGGAGATATCCAGTTCTCACTAACAACGGTTATAATAGTGTCAAACTGAGTACATGACGTTAAACGTGGTAATTGAAAAACCTGGCCTTTTTTTTTAAACAAGGATACACCACTAAAAGCTTACAGCTTGTGGCGGGGTAATGGGTATAGGGATATAAGGGAGGGAAAAGATGGTGGCCACGGCCTGTTGTGAGTCTTAACATTCGCTGAGGTGAGACTGAGGGAACCGTAGAAAACCTCAGTCAGGACAGACACCTCTACTTTTTATCAATGGACCAAAGCCTGGGGAACCATGCACAGTACACATCCTTCGTGATTTGCACCCAATATTTTATTAACTGTCGGATTTTATTTTTATTAAATGAATTTTTCGCCTGTTACATAATGATTGCAAGTTTATTCGTGGTGGAATCCTGGGGAGTTTCCCAACTATTAAACTGTTCACACCAAGATAGTTTAATCACGATTTTTGTTACATTTCAATCTCTATACGCATCAATGCTTCTGAGACGAATAGCCATGGAAGGAGACCTACATAGAAAGATCCTGCAAAACTTAAGAAATTGTAAAAAAGTATTAAAACTGCTAACTTTCTATCAATTCCTAAATAAGTGTTGGAGATCTATACTTTTGAAATATAATTAAAGTATACTTGCACTGCGGGACATTTGAAATTACGTTGGCGCCTCCATTTCGTTATTATAGACGATTTCTTTTCAAATACAAAAGTAGATGATTTTATTGTTAAAAAAAATATAATACAAAATTATAAATAGAAAGTAATATAGTTTCAAATAGCTTCATTGTGATACTATATATAGCAATATGTTCAAATCAATTTTTGCTTCATACTATAATATATGATTACTAACTGCGGCTATATTTACCTATTGTTACATGTGTTGATGTCGCTTGCTAAAAAAAGCTTTTCCATTCTAGTTAAAAAGTTTTGAGCTTATTTTATATATATAGAATCATATATTTTTAATACCATATCACAACACCCCTGCATCACAAATTAAAGATTGCCCGAGTTGAAATAAATTTCATCTTTTATTCGCTATTAAACTCTCCTCTCGTCTTTTGTCCTCCTATTTTACAACATTTTAGACGAAAAAAGAGGTAAAAAGACGAGAGGAGAGTTTTATATAAAAGATGAAATTTATTTCAAATCGAGTATATATTGTTTGACACCAATCTTTTTGCCGCGATGAAAAATATGACGTTGCTTAAAAAATACATCTACAGTATATAGGTAGAATGACATATACAAACACGTTTGCCATGCACGGTTTGATAAGTTACCGAGTTTATCTCCCTCGTTAGTGATACCATGATAACAAGACCAGGTAGATTTTGACGTCACGCTTATGCCGTATTAATAATATGATCTCACAGAGCAACTTATAGAAGAGAAATTCTTCTTGTTGGAATTTATGTTTCAGGTAATAATTGGAGGCTACCTGGCATTGATTGTACGAGCAATTGAATCAATGTGTTGTACTCTGTAACTAATTGAAGGATATTACTTCTGTACTTCGTAATCATTCGTAGCAAATGTTGTTATAGTAAGAAAACAAAAATTGACGACTTACACATAAAAGTTAATCAACTCTACGCTTTATGATTTACTTTTCTTTGTTCTTAATAAATAAATAAATAATAAAAAATATAACATATGTTATAGTTTTTATTGGAGATATAATTATAGCACCTACACCGTTTTATATTATTGGAATTTTTATACTAAAGAAAGTCACATATATACTGTATATGGATTTCAAGGATAAAATATCTCTCAAAATTATGTTTGAAGGTTGGAATATTTCTGATGCAATGATTATATTATATTTATGCAAATAAATAAAAAATTTGGCATGTTTACAAATTTTAACGTTTTTTGGTAATAAATTTTATTTAAATATTTTTCATTAACACACGTTCGTGATAACATAAAATTCATAAACTTAAAAAAATATCAACTTTGAAAAATCCTTGAGTAAACAAAATTTATTGGTCATTAATTAAACTTTTCAATGTCTAAGGAAGTGATTAATACTTTTTGTAAATATGCAGCTAACAAATTCATTAACATGACCTGAATCTACTAAATACCCAAAATTGTGAGCGATATTTTTATTCAAAAGTCTACATATGCAAGTCTTTTTAGATATAATGTCTGTTAGTAAATATACAATAAAAAATAATCAATTATTAATCGATTACCTTATGCATGTGGAACATATTGATCAGAAATAAGAAATAATAATATATTATTTTTGATTGTGAATTTACCAACAGACCTGATATAGTCTGTCATGTGATTTTATATGGAGACTTGAGCGTCTGCAAAGAAAATATTTTGAGAAACCTGATCAAGACGTTGGTGTATAGTTTATTTATTTATGAGACTGAAGGAACTGTGGAAAACCTCAGTCAGGACGGACATCTATACTTTTTATCAATGGACCAAAGCGATGTCCAAAGCCTGTGGGGAACCACACACAATTGCATCACTGCACTGGGTGAAAAGCGAGGTGAATTTACCCCGGGGAGGGAGCAACGTAATTTTTACTTGAAACGGTCACCCATCCAAGTAATAACCACGCTCGACGTAGCTTAACTTCGATTATCTAACGAGAACCGGTCAATGTACTACACCATGCTCGACCTCAACCTCTTATAATTTACTTTATCACGCACTTCCTTATTGACTCAAAAAAAAAAAATAAAAAAAATTATAAGATTATATCGGATGTAAAGAGGGTAACAAATTTACAATGGCACCCCAGTTGATTGTTATATAGGTGCTCGAGTTGATCGAGTGGTGCGCATACATTCACAAACAGGAAGTGGCTGTGGCGGAAGTGGAGGAAGTACGCACATCTGCTGAGCGGAGGGAAAACAAGAGTTGCTTGTTTTTACCTGCATGGAATCCCCCATCCCCCACCTTCATCTCACCCCCCTCACCTGTCGCACCTCCTTATTCTCACCCGTGTAGCGTGTCTGGGTGACGCGATGCATGACCTCATGTAAAAATGACTTATTGTGATATAAGATGCCTTAACACCAAACTTCCATCAAATCCATTGGCTTAAAATTCCTAAAGAATTGCTTAAGTGGAAAAACGGACCTGAGCCGTTGAGTCCTATTGAAGATGGTATAAAATTAGTACAGTATAAGAGGGGGAGGGGGGGAAAGATTACCCTTATTGTTTTCCCAAAGCCAAACAACAATGCATATGCTAAAACTCAGCTGGATTATTATTTAACAGTCTATATACCTCTCTCCGATTTTGCTGTGTGATTTTTGTTTATTTATTTATTTTAGTTTGTATGTAGTCTTATAATTTTATGTTTCATTAATATTTTCCATTTAAATAGAGTGAATGAACACATCTGAGAATGGACTCTGCTCAGCAATCTTTTTTATTTGCACCATGGGCTTTTTTTTTTTTTTTTTTTTTCATTTTTTACTATAATATATATATATATATATATATATATATATATATATATATATATATATATATATATATTACTGTACAGTATTTGTGCCCATGAAAGAGATAATAAAATAAAATAAACTCAGAAATAGCACAACTTTTAATTACTCAATGATGATATAATAAGAATTAAGCCATGAATAAAATAATATTACATAAACTGATATTGATCGAAGTATAACTGCATGATTTAAATTGCTAAATTATTATCTGCATGCAGCAATATAGTATAGTTATTATATGCATATAGTATACTATGCATACTCTATTAATTCATTTCACTTCATTTTGAATTTTAGAATTCGACTATTATAGTATGTAATATAAATTCAATTCTTATTTTTATCCAAGCGACCGATATTATTATGCATGTGACTAACAAGTTATAATAATGTCTTCAAAGCTTCATCGCTTTGTGAATTTTTATTATGCGTTTTACCAAGACTAACATTGCAGCTATAATGGGTGATTTTTTTTTACATATAACTTACAGCGTTTCGATAATTGATAAAGACCGTGCAGGTATGGGCAACTTGTACATCGCCTAATAAAGAAAATTTCTATTCTATTCTATCTGGGGTAGTTTAAATCGATTCTAAAAGTGTAACTGCTTTGCTACTGGCTAAAGTACACGTGGACGTTGTTGAGTCATATACTGAGACTATCGAGAGGTTTTCAATGCCATCTCTTGGCGCTTTTTGATAAAAGCTACTGTAACTGCAGTCTCCTACATTTTCAATTTAACGTTTATGAAACAAATTAGCTGCATCAAAATTAAATTTGTTGTCTTAAATTTAATTTAAATCTAATAAATTTGACATTTTAAATTAATTGTATAATTATGCACACACCGTTTTCCACCATAAAAATGGGAAAAACCGCAGCATGCAAGTTTCAATGGTGAGAAATCTGGAATTTCTTTATTTGATAAGTACAAAACACTCCCGAGTTGAAATAAATTTCATCTTTTATTCGATATTAAGCTCTCTTCTAGTCTATAATTCCCTCCTATTTCACACCATTTTAGAGGGAAAAAGACGAGATACATAGTTTTTCTCTTCTTAAGCATAAAATGTTAAAAATATATTATATGTCTCCATTTCAACCTCGCTTTGAGTGAAGAGGAAATAAAATGTGTTTTTGAGGTAAAAAGAATAGGTTTAGACGTGTAAAAGATGATTTGAAGACGTAATTTTTCAACTTGGCTACATGCATGTAATTATGAGGAAGGAATAAAGCAATGAAACTGAAGCAAGCACCATGTACCCTATCAGTTATTATCTGCAGGAAAGTACATTCATGGCCATGAAAATACAATTAAATCAATAAAAACAATTGAAGGAGAAATTATAACCCACCGCCTCAACCTTTGCAATCTACAACCATAAAAATGTTCAAACTTTACTGCCTCAAACATCGAACGAGAAAGATGGCGTCTGGGATAGCCAACTGCAAACTTAAAGATTGTTGTCTTATAAATAATACAAATTAATTCATGTACAAATCTCTATACGTGTTGGGGCGTGTTAAAAATAACAGCAGTCCATGTGTGGAACAAATCTCGGTAACATGCATAACCATAGAAATTCAAATTTGGTGGAGCAGAATTAATTTTAATATTTAATTTAAACCTCAAACCATAAAACATAAAAATATTTCACTTTTATTATAATATCATTAAATTTGTGATATATTGAGAAGGCCGATGGTATGAAAGCGTAGGAAGTTTTGTTTGTATATATATACGTGTGTATCATTATACTGTACATGAATTAAATTTGTGCTAAGTACCATCGAAATAATGTGCAGTAGGATAAAACGTAAAGGACATAATATAAGGTGAACGGCAAACCCTTTTGAAAATTATTATTTTTTTTTACAAGGATACACCCCTAAGAGCTTACGGCTCGCGGCGGGGTAAAAGGTAGGGAAAGGATGGTGGCTACGGCCTGTTACGCGTTCCAGTATTCGCTGAGGTAAGACTGAGGGAACCGTGGAAAACCTCAGTGAGGACACGCGGACATCTCTACTTCAATGTACCAAAGCGATGTCCAAAGCCTGGGGAACCATACACACAAGTGTGTTTGACCCTTTTTTATTTGATAAACGATGAAAGTACGCTCATTTTAATTTTCACGAATTTCTTTACGTTTCTCGTTGCTAATTGATAATTTTATTCGCATGCTTTATCATTGCTATTTCTATACGTGAATATTCATGAAAAGAGTGGTTGATTCATGAAACTACATCGAGTTTCCAGTATGTTGTTATATTGTATGAAAGAGTTCGTTAGCCTCTCTATATTGACAAACGATTTTAAAACGCCAATCTGAGCTTCATTCATGTTAACGCTTCTGCAACAAATCAACCTGTATTGTGTGCTGCATGCAGTAAAATAAACAATATACTTTGCACGTATGTTTATTTTCACTACATATAATAAAGTAATACCGTTAAATGCAAAAACATGTACAGTACATATAATATGTAACTAATAAACTTTTAATCTTAAGCACTGCAAATGAACCGAAGAAGAATATTTCTCTTCCGACATCAGTGTGGTAAAAAATGTCTCTATATATTATATGTTAGTGTATATTGAACCAAAAGAAAGTTTTTACTATTTTATTATTATTTTACAAGGAGAGCTTACAGCTCACGGTGGGGTAATGGGTAGGGATAAGGTATATAGGGAAAAGATGTTGGCCAAGGCCTGTTACGCGTTCCAGCATTCGCTGAGGTGAGACTGAGGGAACCGTGGAAAACCTCAGTCAGGACGGACATCTCTACTTTTTATCAATGAATCATACATGTTTTTTTGTATATGTTATACTTGGGTGAATAAAAAATAAAAAATAAATAAATAAATAAATAAATAAATAAATAAATAAATAAATAAATAAATAAATAAATAAATAAATAAATAAATAAATAAATAAATAAATAAATAAATAAATAAATAAATAAAATAAAAAGTGATGTCTAAAGCCTGGGGAACATGTGGAAAGCGAGATGAATTTATCCCAGAGAGGGAGCAATTTAATTTTTACTTGAAACGGTCACCCATCCAATTACTAACCACGCTCGACGTAGCTTGACTTCGATGATCTAACGAGAACTGGTCAATGCACTGCGCCACGCTCAACCTCATCCATATACTCAAGTTAATTAACATTAAGCAACTGAAGAATTAAAGACTTCCGTACACCTCTGGACACCACGAATGTTACTCCTGCATTTTAAGCGTTACCACGCAGTCTGTAGAAGCGTGGTGAACCCAAGCTCTTTTGAAATGGGTAGACTGGGTGCTCTTCTTACATCACCCAAAATTACAAATGTGCATCTCTCTGCCTATTGGAGCTGCAGCTCTAGCGAGTGAGGCAGGAGTAAAGTTTGTGCTGTCCAAAAGTGTACATTATTTTTGTGTTCAATACAGAAGTTGATTCTTATTTTTAATATTTGAAGTCAATTAAGACAATATTTATTACTCCAACTGATAGTGGTATTTTAATATATAATTAGGATTATGTCCTCGTGCTTTTTCGCCATCAGGTACTTATAATATAAATCCAAATATTATATAGTGTTCTCTTTTCTTCTGTACTCTAATATTTGGATTTATATTATGCGTATACACAATATACACCGATAAAAAATGTTACTGTGCTTTAAGCACTTGCACTTAATAATCTAGTGCAGATTCAGGCATTGGTGCACCCGCCACCCCCCCCCCCCCCCCCCCACCGAAATGTTGGCTTTACTTTCAACTGATGTTATTGGTGATTCCACGTGCAATTCTAAGGCAGAGTTTTGATAGCTCGTTTCACTCAAATATATTAGAGACATAATAATAATTATTACACTCCGTATACTTTTTCTTCCTCCGTTTCTGTGTACATTTTTTTATCGTTACTGCATCAACAATCTGGATGTCTAATGTTTTTTTTTTTTCTCTTACTTTAAAATTTTGTTTATACAATGTAAATTTACATAATTTAAATTTTAATCAAGAAATTTTAATATTTGTTGAAAGATCGGTTTTATTACGTCCATAGGCCACACATTTTTTTTCAAGTACTAACCACACTCGACGTAGCTTGACTTCGGTGATCTAACGAGAACCAGTCACTGCGCCACCTCTAGATTCTGGTATTCTGGATCAAACATGCCGCCATTAGTTCTATTTCAGTAGACTTGAGTACAATATTATTAGTGATATTCATTAGAACGAACTAGTGACAAGACTACAGTCATTACGTTGTATTGTATATAAGACTTAAATCATAACTCAGAACACTCACCAAAATAAAATACTGCATTATTTATATCTTTAAAAATATGAAATTAGCTCTATTACGTCTTTTCATGCATACAGTTATTTCAGTAAAGGTGCGAAGCCTACCAAGTGGATAAGTCAAGGCATTTTGACGCAAATTGTTGCCTCGTCGGCATACACTGCACAATATATCACACATATATTTATCGTCACGCAACGTTAAGCAACGACCCATTCTCTTAGATGGGAATATGCATGGCTTCATTTGCTTGCTTACTTATACTTTGCTAGCATAAAAGAAACGGGACATTATATTGTTCTGCTAACACCAAAATTCTAAAATATAAACATTTTTTTTTTTACGATTAAAATTTATACATTTTGAATTAGGACGATGTTGCCAGTATTTTTAAATTGTTGAATTGTAAGTATTAAATATTTCATATCTTTCAGCAAAAAATAAAATGCATTTGCTATTACATAAATTAATGCAATCGTAAGAAAATTAATCAAAGTTGACGTTACTGTAATTCTGCATATAATTATATTGTTTATAATATAAATTATAGACATAATAAATAACGATGGTACAGAAAAAGAGCAGTAAAATAGGCAATACATGCATTATTTTTATATTTATTAAAATAAAATGACATCATATTCCTACCACTAAAATATATAGCCTGCATAATTACACAGTGTATAATTACGCTTATAATTTGCTATCTATGCACTTACATGTAAAATCCCAGTTTAAATTACTTATTTAAAGCCCCCAGACTTTAAAAGTCACGTACATAGCTAATAAACTATCATGGAACACCCAAGCTGTCGTACGATATGTTTTATTTCGCACATATATGCATGCAATGTTAAGAATCAACCATGTAATTATAGTTTATAGTACCACTCTTTCTATATTCGTATGTATCGATCGTTAATAATTCTCGTTTGAAAGATACGAGTCTTAGAGTTTGACCTTGAGGTATACCAATCTCAGACGTTACGCTCATAACGTGTGAACTACTAGATTCAACACGTATGACAAACAACCTTTGGCCCTTGCTAGAGCGGCAAATTCAAAAACCGTACAGAGAAATGAAGAATTTACAATTTGGGGCAGGTAAGAGGTAAGAGTCAATCCATACCATTTTTTTTTTTTTTTTTACAAGGTTACACCTCTATGAGCTTGAAGCTCGAGCCGGGGTAATATAGGTAAGAATAAGGGAGGGAACGGATGGTAGCCACGGCCTGTTACGCGTCCCAGCATTCGCTGAGGTGAGACTGAGGGAACCGTGGAAAACCTCAGTCAGGACGAACAACTCTACTTTTATCAAAGGACCAAAGTGATGTACAAAGCCTGGGGAACCACACACAAGTGCATCACTGCACTGGGTGGAAAGCGAGATGGATTTACCCCAGGGAGGGAGCTTCGTGATTTTTACTTGCAACGGTCACCCATCCAGTACTTGAAGTACTAACCACACTCGACGTAGCTTGACTTCGGTCATTTAACGAGAACCGACCAATGCACTGCACCACGCTTTAAGTTTTACTTAGTAGTGGCTATACAAACAGAGCAGGGTTCTTGGTGTACCTTTCGAGTAAGATGCTTGATGTATTTATCGCGAATCACAAAGGACGATATCCAGGTTTTTGGATATTCCTTCGCGATTCGCGCCCATTCTGTTCTATAAATAGCAATAATTATGTTCATGTCATTGAATAATGCACGATATTTTAAAAGTGCAATAGCTGGAGTGCGTACGGTCTAATTGCGATATTTGTATATACTGTCTTTATACAATGAAGTTTTTGTATTACTTGTATAATACGTAGATACCGATACTTATACACTCTACCCTAACAATATGATCCATAACATCTTTTGGTTACATCTAAGCTGAGGTCTTGTGTGAATTATATTATTAATTTATATCTAATCCTCTTCTGTTTAGTCCATTGATAAAAAGTAAACGTGTCCGCGCGTCCTGACTGAGGTTTTCCACGGTTCCCTCACTTTCACCTCATCGAAATGATGGGACGCGTACCAGGCCGTGGCCACCTTCCCTTACCACCTTGCTTCGAGCTCCAAGCTCATAGGGGTGTATCCTTGTTAAAAAAAAAAGGACTAATTATAACTAAAAAGCCGCAGTCTCACTTTACGACTATAAAATCGAGACCGAGATTGAGCTTGCAGACAATTGTCAAGACATGTCAGTGAAGCGTGCATGCAACAGGATTGCAATCTCTCGTACGTACAAGCCAGGCTGACGATTACTATCGACTCATCGAGCCATCGCTAACGACCCAGCACAAAGACCTGTTTTCAAGTACCCACATCAAATGCTTCAATCCATTCTATCTTTTATAACGCACTTGCTAAAGTCGTCTCCACTTATCTTTGGTTTGACGTCACACGACTCTCCCATTAGTATTGTATTGGAGGACAAAGGGAAACGTTCGTGACGTCAAACCAAGTGGAGATGACTTTACAGTTAGTTTTGAAAATGTGCATGGTATATACCAGAAATCCATCTTTATCTCTTATTTAATGTCATTCTATGCATATTTTATCTAATTTCATTTTAAGGGCATATATATTATACAATAGGAGCAGTATAGTGTACCGAAGAGGATTTTAAAAGCATCTTGTTGTTTACATCGTTTTGGCAACGATGTGTATTGAATTTGTCTCTTTAAATAAGGATTCTCTTACCCCCCCCCCTTTTTATATACTCGTACATTGCAAGTATACACCCCTATGAGCTTGGAGCCATGGTAATGGGTAGGGTATTAGCCACGATCTGTTACGCGTCACAGCATCTGCTAAGGTGAGACTGAGGGAACCGTGGAAAACTTCAGTCACGATGGACAGCTCAACTTTTTATAAATGGACCTTTTAGTCACACGTCTTTTACGAAAAGACACCTCTGTGATCCCGGGCGGCGGCCCCCTCTTTCCCACATAATGAATCCATAACATGTTGGATGCTTCAACGACAGAGGTGCAAAATTAGATTACTTCGATCCACTCTTCTCCATTACTATACTAAATTTACGTCTATATTTACGATAATCATTGCCAGTTTTCTTAATTCATATTCGTCAATACATGAAAAATCGTGGTTAATGAGAAATCTTTACGTCTTTCATGAATCGAGCTCATTAAATCAAAATCCATTGCGAGTGACTTTTAAATTGAAATGATGACTTGTTGTATATGCATGCAGTTTAACGTGACTTTTTTTTAATATGTTCGACCTGCGACTGATGCATTTTAGGATTACTGCATTAGTCACATGGTCTAAATATTATTATTTGTACGGCTTCATAGCTGCTACAGTTTTCAATAATTCCTTGTAGGTAATATACTGAATGCCGAGAAGGTTCCATAGTTGAAAAATTACGTCTTCAACTCATCCTTTACATGTCTAAACCAAATCTTTTTACCTCTTACAATAGCGAATAAATGATAAAATTTATTCCAATTCGGGAATTGAGTTAGGTCACTTGTATTCGTACGAGTTTGTTATAGCAATACATTACATGATTCTATTGTTACAGATTTAAATGCTTACAACTTTAGCGCAAAGAATTAATATATAGCTACTTATTAATTCTTTGGTTAGTATAAGATACTGTAGTGAACAAACATTGTAAAATAAATCAACGAAACGATCAAAAAGCTCAATGTGTACTAGCACATCAACGTTCAAGACAATATTATTATTATTAATAAATAATAATGTAACTTGTAGTACGTATAAATGCCTACTGTTGCAATTTAAAGCATGTTACATTATTACATTGAGAAATTACCTTTAATTTAATTAAGGTGGTATTACATTATTATTTTATTATAATAATGTAATGTGTTTTATTTTATTATTTTATGTCTTTTAATACCTTTTATTGTTATGCAAAGCCAATTTTTTGTGCCATTTAATGACATTTAATTGTTTAATGTGTTGTTTCATTCTCTTTCTTTAACGTAAGATTTTTCTTAACGATAAAGAAAAGACTTTGACAACTCGGGTGATTATCTTTCTTATATAAACACACACACACACACACGCACGCATTTAAATATCAAACATGAAAGCCCACATTAAATTTTGTCACCTTCCTAATATATGTGTCAAATTATTATTATCATAATAAATACAATCATGTTTATAGCAATAATACATTTTATGTTAAAGTTGTTGTGTGTGAATATTATTATTATTATTATTATACATACACTCTGTACGCAGCTAGAAGGTATGTATGTATATAAAGCTATTATATACAAGATTTTTCTGATTGGGATTTGGCTCGTAGCCCAATTTGGAAACTCGCTTTTTATGCGTGTAGGCGCTTTTGCTTATAGCTGCTATATGTATATATAAATTTATACATATATCAAGAAAAACAACCCACAACATTTGCAAGTGACTCAATATGGTTTCAAAGTATATATCAAAATTACCAACTTATATTATTATTATTAAAGATTTTTTTGTGTATATTAGTACTATATTATATTATAGGTTCATTGAAATATTTTTAAGTACATACTTCAGAATTTTGTATGCAATTATAAATTTTGTTAAATATAATATCCTCCCAATCCTAAATTTACATGATGTAAGCTGTTATTTATAGCAACTGGTTCCTGCAATGTTTTTTAGCCAAAATATTATGCTAAATGAGTCTATATTAGTTTTATAGTATTTTTGACTCACATTTATTAATAATATGAACGTTTCTCACAGTCTCGGATCAATGCATAAGTTTGACATGGAAGAAAAAAAAACTTTTAAGACACAGTGATTTTGTGTTACATAATTGCATAAGAGCAGCTGTCAATGTTTGGAGTTCGCAGTATAATTATACTTTCTACAAGTGTACACTGCTAAAGTGCACACTAAATTTTTAGATATTCTAAAATACAATATCTTTACTTTATTTTAACCCTTCAATTTGTACTTAAAAATGCAACAAGTACTGGAAATAAGGCTCAATTAGCCAATTCCTTGTACTGATTTCTAAACATTTCTCACTCTAAAGCAGGGTATATCCTGATGGTAAGGTGAAAATAAAAGTACTGAAAACCCATTCAGTATCTAATAATTATTACAAATTTTAGAACAATCTATTAATTACACTAAAATCAACCGGAAAACGTTGCCATAATATTTTCCTCCTCTTAATATTTTCTGCAGAATGTATGATATATATACATAGTACATATATACATACGTTTGCATGCCAATAAGAAAAAGTGGAATATTGATTTAATTAAATATGGGGCAATAGTTAAAACTGAGCAACGAATTCCAATTAATACAGATATGAACATGTGTGAATATTCACAGTCCTTAATTTGGAAATGAGCTCTTATATGGCAGTTGCTTGATTTTATTGGCTTACGTATACAAGAATATTAAGTTCGAAATTGAAATTTAATTCTTTTAAAAAATACATATATACCCTCTCCAATTTATATGATAATAAAAAATATTTTAAGTATTATTATGTCTCGATAAAAAAATATTTATTGAGTGTTATAACAAGTATTTTATGGTACATTTTACAAAAACTACAATGCTACATAAATGAATGCATAAAAAACTGCACGCAAATTTTAATAATTTTATATGAACCATAATGGTAATAATGAACGACATATAAATTTACACCTGTATAAAAGTTGAACTGCTATAATATATTAGATCACTATTTGAAATGTTAAAACAATATAGCTTGAGGCAATATTTAGTAAGGTTATATAATACAGATTACATTTTTTTTTTAATAATATAATTGTTGTTTTTATTTTTATATATAGATGACGATCTAATATTACACAATAAAACTTGAATGAAGGCCATATTAGATTACTATTAAGTCAATGCACTTTATATTTATATAAACAAAATATTTCCAGCATAAAAACAAACTTTCATTCTCATATATATATTAATACAATGGACCACCACCACTATGTTATTATAATACATTATAGTGTAGTCATGCTCAGCTGTTCACTTACCTGTCTGAATATCATATGACCATATATAAACATGCAATCAAGTAGGCCACCACCTTGTTAGCATATCTTTTAACAACAATATGTTATTATCATTCAACTAAAAAATATTATACAATATATTTGTATTATTACATGACATATGTATTTTAAGGATGAATCTCATTGTCAGTAGATTGATATCTCGCAATCGTTGCGCCTCAATGCAACAAGACTTGCAGGGGAATTATAATTAGAACTCACCATCAATAGGTGGCATACAAATTTTGAAGCGAATCTGTCTTATCAGATCAGTTTTGTGAATATCGAGGTAGAAGTTTAACATTGGCCTTATGGATGGAAACCGGAAATGGAGCTTTTATATAAGAAAACTGTAAGACTGGATTTGCTCAAACCATAAGCGATTAAGTTTTATTAGAACATTCTTGATTTTTTAAAATTTAATTATTTCATTCTATTCCTTTGCAGGGAAATATTCTTTGACTCCAGCAGTAACTGAGATTAATTGTTAATAGAGTCTTCAAGGGTTCCCCGGCGGGAAAATTTTCTCCATAAGCCACCATGTTAGAAAATTTGAATTTTTTCTCAGTAAATATTGAAACTATGAATTTGAAACCATCTTCTACCTCCCATTTAGGGATCTTCTGATAATGTTTCAAGAGCTTATTTTCCTCTCTTTAATGCCAAAAAAGCAATTTCGAATTTTTTTATATACATAGGTTTAGATAGGACGGTGGGAACACCGCAAAATCAGCTGACTTGAAGCCTCTATAATGATAGTAATGCAGACCTAATGTCAATTTTAACTCTGCACAGTATATAAATATTTTTGTGATAAAGGTTGTATCATATAAAAAAAGGGTACTTGGAAGAACGAAGTGAAAGAGAAAATAGGTAACAGGTGGTTACAGAGAGCACATATCTTTTCATTATTTTGCCGCTAAATTTTTGTTCAATACTGGCAATTATTGTATTTTTATTATATTCTCTATAAAAGGGCTACCAAACAATATAAACATAAAAAAATACTGCATGTATTGTATGTAGTGTAACTAGTCTGAATTGGAAATACAATGAGGTCGAGCGTGACTCAGTGCATTGACCGGTTCTCGTTAGATCACCGAAGTCAGGCTACGTCTAGCGTGGTTAGTACTTGGATGGGTGACCGTTTCAAGTAAAAAATACGCTGCTCCCTCCCTGGGGTAAATTCGTCTCGCTTTCCACCCAGTGCAGTGATGCACTTGTGTGTGGTTCCCCAGGCTTTGGACATCGCTTTAGTCCATTGAGAAAAAGTAGAGGTGTCCGTCCTGACTGAGGTTTTCCACGGTTCCCTCAGTCTCGCCTCAGCGAATGCTGAGACGCGTAAGCATGCAAGCCGTGGCCACTATCCGTTCCCTACCTTATCCCTACCCAGTACCCCGCCGCGAGCTGTAAGCTCTTAGGGGTGTATCCTTGTAAAAAAAAAAAATAAATAAATAAATAAATAAAAAAATAACACTACATGAAATGAAATCCATATCATTATCTAAAAATATGAGGAACTGAAAATTATGAAGAAACTTCCTATTTAGACACGTGCTAATAAATTTTTAATAGAATTTCTACTTACTTAATTGTCCTTACATAAGCCTGTATTACACCATACAATTTTGCATACAATTTTTGCTTGCAAGAAAATTTCATCTCTATACAAACAAATGGAGTTCAAGTTTCCTTAAAAGGAAAAATTGTATGCAATAGTTAGAAAAATTGTATCGTGTAATGTGTAATACCGGCTTTAGAAAAGCTAGAGTGCAAAGCATCAAAATGTTTTTCTATGTAAAGTGTTATATAATATATATATATATATATATTATATATATATATATATATATATATATATATATATATATATATATATATATATATAATATATATATATATATATATAATATATATATATATAATATATATATATATATATATATATATATATATATATGTTGGGTGCGATTCAAGAAGCAGTTAGCCAGGTTTCTAACACGTTTAGCTTAACCACGATTAACTATACCTGTTTTACGTGTTAAGGCACCTAGTTAAACGTGGTTATAAGCTAAACGTGGTTAAAAACCTGGCTTACTGCTTCGTGAATTGCGCCTCTTATTTTCTGAATAAACACATTTAAAAAAAGCTATCGTTAGAGACATGAATTATTAAAACATGTATGTTGGAACTGTATGAACTATACCCCTGTTTGCCTTGCTGCAGATACAGATTTTCAGTTTTGAGGGAGTTAGACAGCCATGCCAAATCTATCAGTGCCACACCCCACCTCCATGATACCACAGGTGTAACGTTCTTGGTAAACCACACCGAATGTAATTGCAGGTGTACTTTAAATACAACTTAACTCACTTTATTTGTATCTTTAAAGCAACATTTAAATTTTGGATTATTATAATATTATTCACAGTAGATAAATTATATATTTTCATAATTATTAAACTAGCTTAACATTAATTAACACCACTGTCTATATAATTACTTGAATGAGATCTATTTTATCATGCATAACACCTCCGATATGCTCTCCGCATTAAGTTTTTTTTTTAACACTTAAAAGTTGAGCGAGCGTAAATCAGAGCAAGAAGAAAGCATTTGCAGTGTACAGTGAAAGCTAGTGGCAAGATGTTCCGCCTCATCTCTCGCTTGCTGCCTTCCATGGCTATGTTGGAGGAATAAATAAAGCAGCTTCCTTTAGCTGCGCTCGCTGCCTGCAAGTTTTTGCAGCAGTCGGCGGCGACGACCGCGATGCCAGTCCAGCTAGAGCCACCGTGGACCAAGTCGGAGAGAGAGGACATGTTGGGACATGCCACCATGTACAACCTCTGCCAGCCAGAATAATGTCACTTTGAGCCTGACATTTTGACCGACATAAATCTTCACATAATATGAATGACATCTGTTGAGTAGGTTCAGCGTAATTTAGCATTTTAATTAACCAAAAAATCCGAATGAATTAATATCAATAACTATAAAGGATTATCAGCAGCGGTTTTCAAACTATGGGACGCAAATTTGGGACAGTAAGATATTTCGTCTGGGACTTCATGAAAATCGGGTAATGGCGACCAAGACTATATGGTTAATAAGGTAGGGAAATAGAAAAGCAATGGGGAAGAAAAAATGGGACATCATCTTTGAATTGAATATTATCTGAGACTCGAGTCAAAAAGTTTGAAAACAGCTGGATTATAGAATCTCTAGTTGGAAATTTTCATCTTCAACTCATTTTATTTTTTATTATTATTATTTTTTTTTTGCTTCAAAAACACGGTCTTATTTCCTCTTCGCTCAAGGTGAGGATGAAATGGAGACATTACTATTAACTTCTAACATTTTATACTCAAAAAGAGGAAAAATGGCGTAATCTTATCTTCAAAATAGGAGGGAATTAGACGAAGAGAGAGCTTAGTAGCGAATAAAAGATGAAATTTATTTCCACTCGGGATGCATGTGATATTCTCGGACAGTCGAGAATAATTTAGAAAAGACCTCCGCTGACACACGAAAACTACACTTGCATGTGAATACCTGGGACAAACAGGACGCTATCTGCATAGCCTAGCAGTACACTTTCCCTAACATAAATGTAGTCTACGATGTTTGTTGAAGAAAGTGCACACTCTATTCGAGTAAAAATGTCCGATTCAACCATGTTAACGCATAGCACATTTATTTAATGTAAACTATTTGATATACTTAAACAAAATTTTGTAATTTAGAACCAGTGATAAAAATAATAAGGAGATATAGATATTGTCTCTTGTGTATACTATATAATATTATGCATATTATGGATTTTGTTTTTCTCTCATTTTGTTGAAGAATTATTTAATTAGATTATTATGGAAGTAATAAGTGATGTACTGATGTATTATACTCTTTGTGCAGATTTATAAGGAATAACATTTAACAGATATTTAGTATTTTTTGTTCATATATTGCATGAATTTTTTGAAGAATTATTACTGATGAATAAGCATTATTATTGAATGTATTGATAAGGGCCAGATTGTTTTATTTCATGTTAATGTTTCTTGTTTTAATGTGTTATTTATTAAATATGGACATACATTGCAACATGTGATTGATGAACATTATTGACGTGCTTATATTGTTGTATGCAATCGAAAGGCAATAAAAGATTATGAATTTTTTACATTTATATTTGAATGGTGTACGCTCTTTTAACGTGCTCAAAATTTCAACCCTTTATCTCTTTAGGGCTGTCTCACACAGGATCGCATCATTTCGCAGTGCATGATTGGTGAGAAAGTAAGAACCTATAATATGATCAGATGTAGCCTCGCACACAGCTTCGTATCGTATGGCTTCGTATGATAAGAAATTTTATAGAACCGGTTCTAAATCGCATGATTACGATTGCAGAAATGCGAGTCTCTGTGTGCGACCCGCCTTAGAGCTGTGAATCAGTGCGCTGTATTATTGAATTTACAATGTGTCATATTCTGTTTTCCAAGGTTTTAGAATGATATAATATTATTTATTTAAATGTACGATTATTTAACAATTATATTAATCGTAATGTACTTAAACTTGATGTTTCAAGAATCTTCTTGAAAAAGATGATATGATCGATATTTTATTTTTGTATTGTTGCGTATCTTACACAAATAAATCCAACTATATATTACATATTTGTAAATAAACTGGTATTTTTAATGCTACTTTAATGATACTACAACTTTAAATTGTTTCAAACTTGTTGGTGTACTGTATACCTCGATCCAAGCTTGCTTGCTTCACGATGCAACTGCATCTACCAAGGAATCCGGATCTTGTATTGCTGGTTTGATGCACTAGCTGCATACTACTGCAACTGCACATGCATCCAGCTAGCTCTTATGGCCCACTGAAGAGCTTGTATCCTCAAGTATACCAACCACAATTATTATTATTAAATTATCATTGCTACATGATCTACTTTGCCATCAACTTACTTTTTACCAGTACGACTCGAAGATATTTCTCAAATAATACAATTTTTATAAGAATTTTGTTATTGCTTATTGTTATATCATATTTATTTATTTATTTATTTATTTATTTATTTATTTATTTATTTATTTATTTATTTATTTATTTATTTATTTATTTATTTATTTATTTATTTATTTATTTATTTATTTATTTATTTATTTATTTATTTATTTATTTATTTATTTATTTATTTATTTATTTATTTATTTATTTATTTATTTATTTATTTATTTATTTATATATATGATCAATATCGAATTTTTAAATAATATCTTGGTTTAAAAAAAATATTAAAAACAATAAATTATTCCACACTAAGTTAAAGCATATCTTAATCAATCAAATGATCTTAATTAAACAATCATTTCTAATAATAAAATTCCTGAGAATGTAGTATAAGGTGCGTTGTAAATTCTTAATTTGTATGAATTGGATGTTAAAATTAGTGCTATTTTGTGATTTATACTGTATTCCTTTCTTGTTTCGTTGAATCTCTGCTAACAAATTTTTTCACTAATTTATATACTGTATTGAAATTGTGTGTCATGTTAATGTTTAATTGTTCTGTCCGTCTATTTTTTTATTTGTTTCAAGATTTAATTATGACGTGAACCTATGTTTGTCTTGTACAACTTAAAAGTTGAAATGAATAAAATAAGTAAATATAATTATATAAAAGAAATTATTAAAACACTTTTAATTTGATTTTATAATTAGATTAACAATAACTTTCTCAAAGCTTTTTAATTTCTTTAAATGTGAACTCGGTATATATATGCGGGTACATAAACATGTTTAGAATTTTACTAAACTTTCATGCATGCTTAAGTTATTATTGCAGTATTTTTAGGCTTTAATGATGCGATTTTGCTATATTACTATTAAATATCAACTATAAGTATAGTAAAGTTTAAGCTGTGTAACACTAAATGCGATTAGATTGATTGATCGATTGATCATTGATTAATTGATTGATTTATTGAATTTAATTCTCAGAACGAATTTGATTGACTATCAAAGTTTAGAAGCAACTTTTGACCTTATCAGATGGAGGGTCAAAATTCCATAAAATTCAACGTAATTCAGCATGAAATTTGAGTAACTGAATATTATAGAAGACAATGCACTAGTGCAGTGTACGAGAATTGGTATAAAATGTATTTAACTGCAAAAACATTGTTGCACAATTTATCCGCCTTCAGTTGTGAGGCGACGATACACCTCAGGCATCACGCTCAGCGGTACCCCTGCAGTTCAAGAGTTGCAATTTTTGGAGATCAATTCAGTCCCGAAATCATTCTAGTTCCTCGAATTTAAATAAATTTCATCTTTTATTCGCTTTAAGCTCTCTCCTCGTCTAATTCTCTCCTTTTTGCACCATTTTAGAGGGAAAAAGAGGGGAAAAGATGATATTACGTATTTTTTCATCTTTTTGAAGATAAAATGTTAGAAATATTGTCTTCATTTCATCCTTACTTTGAGCGAAGAGGAAATAAAATGTGTTTTTGAGGTAAAAAGATTAGGTTTAGACGTGTAAAGGATGAGTTGAAGACGTAATTTCTCAACTAGGGTCACCACACCTCCATATATATATACGTAGTGCATGACATCACCCCCAATCAGAATTATTAACAAAGTTCATGATGTCCCGAGGTGTCCATATTATACGTTTTCAGTTTGAGCCAAGGTTAATGTTATATGCAGCTCTTGATCAACGAATGTAATATATTAACCAAAAGCCTATACGCTCGTTGATGCAAAACTGTATGTATTTTATAAGCATTAATTTATTGCATCACTGTAATGTTTTGACTATATCATATAATAGGTGTGTGGGGCAGGCATACATACAGCTATAATACAGTCATATTAATTTGATATTTCCTCCGGAAGTAGCCGGAAGTGTAAGGTTCCTCGCCTTCCTTTTCGTATTTCAGCGTTACAATTTCACACATGGGTCAGTACTTCTACTAGAAGCCTCTTTGCAAGGCTTCAAAACTGAATAACAAAGAGAAGCCACAAAATTCACACTTCCGGCTACTTCCGGAGGGAATATAAAATTAATTTGAGTGTACTGTAGGACGTGCATGCGACAAAATTTACTGTCTCACGACAAGGAGAGTCTCCATGAGAACGAGAGACACCAAACACTCCCTCTTACTTACGTAAGGTAACATCGTGCTTATATGTGTAGTTCACACAACAAGGGTGGCATCATATCGATGCATGACTCCGTGTACTCCATTGAAATTAAATTGATTTACTGTGTGTAACCAAAAATTGAAAAAATATATTGATAATATTATAATAAATTCCATCTTTTATTCGCTACATTAAGCTTTCCTCTCGTCTAATTTCCTCTTATTTTGCACCATTTTAGAGAGAAAAAGATCAGATTACGTCATTTTTCCTCTTCTTGAGCATAAAATGTTAGAAATATTGTCACTTTGAACGCAGAGGAAATATAAGATATGTTTTAGATGTAAAGAGATTAGGTTTAGACGTGGAAAGGATGAGTTGAAGACTTAATTTTTCAACTAGGGACACCAAAACGGACACGAATATTTAAATATATTTCTCACTATAGCCACGGTTAATGTCATTAAACTAAATTAAGTCTGAGGCTATAAACCATTATAGTTACATAGTGAGAAACCTGGATATCTTTATTTGTGTCCATATTTTATGCAAAGTTTGCGTACGTTTATATTGTTTATATATTATAAAAAAACTACTCTTCCCTAGTTGAAAATTTACGTCTAAAACTCATCCTTTTCACGTCTAAACTTAATCTTTTTGCATCTAAAACACATCTTATTTTCTCTTCGCTCAAAGTGAGGATGAAATAGAGACAATATTTCAAACATTTTATGTTCAATAAGAGGAAAGAAGACGTAATCTCGTCTTTTACCCTCCTTTTTTTTCCTTATAAAATGGTGCAAAAGAGGAGGGAACCGAGGGAATTAGACGAGGAGAGGAGTTTAATAGCGAATAAAAGATGAAATTTATTTCAGCTCGTTTTTTTTTATTAATATCGTCATGTTACACTGTGATGAATTATTTTATATGTTACATGCAAACCACAAACGCAGTCCCCCCCCCCCTCCTTGGCCGGTAACCAGAGTAGCTCAGATATGCAGCCAGCCCGCGTCATGCACGATACGTATTTTACGTACGGTGGTATATATCATGATTCAAATAAAGCAAGTGACATATTACGGGTTGAAAACTATTGTCCATTAAAAAATTAATGACTATCATATTATATATTTATTATACTATTGTTTAAAATAACACATGGTCGGTATGGGATACATTATATATAATATAATTATATATATTAACGATTAATCTCAGTTACTTCGGAGTCAAAGAATATTTCCCTGCAATCGAATCGAATGAAATAAATTTTAAAAAATCGAGAATGTTCTAAAACTTAATCGCTTATGGTTTGACCAAATTCAGTCTTGCAGTTTTAGCCGGTATATTACACGATACAATTTTTCTGATTATTGCATACAATTTTTTCTTGAAAGAAAACTTCAACTCCATTTTTTTGTATGAAGATGAAATTTTATTGTAAGGAAAAATTGTACAGTACGTAAAATTGTATCGTGTAATACAGGCTTTACAACAGCTCCATTTCCGGTTTTCGTCCATAAGGCCAATGTTAAACTTCTATCTCAGTTTTCACAAAACTTATAAGACAGATTCGCTTCAAAATTTGTATGCCACTTATTGATGGCGAGTTCTAAGTCCCCTGCAAGCCTTGTTGCATTCAGGTGCTACGATTGCCAGATATCAACCTACTGAGATTCATCCTTAAAATACAGGTTCTTAAATTCGAAGAAAGTTTAAGCTTATTATATATCATATATCCTTGACTTTCAGAATTGAATAGATGGATAGATAAATAAGATAATGTTGGTTTATACTGTTCGACAATGGTGCATGGTCATACCAGGTAACTAACTCATTAACCCTTCATGGACTTACGCAGCATGGTATATTATGTATAATAATTGAACAATGACAGCAACAAACTTCTAATGTATATTATGAATCTGAAAAATTTAGCTATAGTACTGTAGTAGTTTAGAAAACATATATTATAATTGATAATATTTTACTGCTTTTCGATTACAATATAAGCACGCCAAATCACATTATCATCACATATCAACAGAAATGGTTACTATCTTCTACGATTGATATCATCCCTAGCTCGTCCAGAATAATGAGCTATCTGCTTACCACGGCTTCATTGAAAGAATGAGTTATATCTGCTACTTCATGAGCGCAATTATTTATGAGCTGTAAATCGGTATAAAATAAAGCTCAGAGTTGCGCTCACCTAAATAGCAGATAGCTCATTATTGCAACAATATCATATGGTGGGCAGATAGCTCATTATTGCAGACGAAGAACGATATACAGTATAATAGGTATGGAAAAATTAATGTGGATTTGTAAAGATAAAGTCTTAATTGCATTTATCGACAACTCTAGTATACGTAATATGATGGTGATAAGTTTCTTTGCAATCACCTGCATTAATTATCAATACTATATATCAAATCATTACAAGGCACCATAAACTAAGTGAATTAAGGGGTTGATTTCTGACAGCATTGTTAAACAGCTGAATTGACGCATGTCTTTGAGGCAGTGATATGAGATATGCTAGATGGCCTTGAAGATGGTCCGAATATTACTTTCTTTACGATCGGTATGATTATGTAACGATAAATCACAAATTTATTGTTACAGCACATAGATGAAAATATTATTATGTATAAATAATAATTTAATTTCAATTGAGAAAGTTTCGATTTGTAAGAATTGTAAGAAAGGTAAAATTGTTGAAAATTAACAACAATGTATCATTCACAGAGAAGGGCAATCACGAAGTTTATCGACCCAAATTCAGGCCACTTGACTGCGGCCAACCTTTCCTTTTCGCTCAATTACGCTAAATGAAAGGTAAATGGTTTTGCTGCTGCTTGCTTGCCTCTCAAAATAACCATAAGCAGATAAGTAAGTAATATATTATTTAATAACACTTGACTTATGAAATTACGTGACGACAAGCGATATCGATCGACTTGCAACAAAAATAACGTGACAAAATTCGTTTTAATACAATCGATATTTTTATATTAATGTTTTTTATTAATTACGATTAAGTATCGAGTAAAAAGCGTGAACCGCAAGATACGAAACTAATAGACAACTGACATTTACGGTAAAGGTTACTGTCAAAGTTTACAGATCAGAAAAATGACTCTTAATTTAGAAATACGTTTCTTCCATTTCAGCTTTTCTTTTGGCATTTAAGCCTTTTACTTATGGCAATCGAGACAGATTCTTTTTCTTATTTACAGAAAATATTATATTAGTCTAGTTTTGCAACTGGTAAATATTTAAATTTGATAATATTTGAAATTTTGAATTTTCAAAAGAAGCTACGAACTTTCTCTCGTGTCATTCACATATTATAATTTTATTATTTTCACATATTTTATTATAATTATACAATGCTGGAAACCTTTGCATGGCATTTTCAATTTTTTAAGTTGTTTATATTTTTGCCACATGGTGTATAATTATTTTTAATATTTGATTATAGGTCACAGACCAAGTTAAAAAAATCGTGACCTATGAATCTTAAACAATCTAAACAAATCTTTTGTTTACTTACTAAAAAGTTTAGTAATCTACAACATGCACACAATTTTATTTATACCTTAGTATTAGATTAACTTACTGAATTTGTACAAGCGTATACAGGTATATATAGCAAATTCATTACAAGATAATAATTGCAATTTTTCTGTGCACTCCTGGACACCATGAACTTAACTCCCTCTTTGTAGGCATTACCACGCATGCAGTCTATGGAGGCGTGGTGAACCAAGAGTCTTTTGGCATTGGCAGACCGAGTGTTTATGTTACAATTCCAAAATTACTCTGTCTATTGTTAGTGCAACCAAAGAATTAATATCTACGTAGATATTAATTCTTTGGTGCAACTCTAGCAAGTGAGGCAGGAGTAAAGTTCATGCTGCCCAGAGGTGTAAAAGTATATACACTTAATATCACCCCAAAAGTTTTCTCACTCCAAGAAGTCATCGATGTATATTATTCGTACAATTTGTTAGGTCGACTGTTTGTATAAAATACAGAATAAAATGAGTATCAAAAATCAGCTTTTCCTGTAAAAAAAAGTTTGTCTGACTCTTGATTCATGAATCGATTTTGCATTACCAATTCATCTATATTGCCGCTCTCGCCATGTCTTGGAGAAGCAAGTTTTCAAATTATGCATCAAAAACATGACAATTACACTAAAAGTTTAATTCAAACTAAATAAATATTGGCGTACATAATTGTTGTAAATGGAGAAAACAATTAAATGCCGCGTAACTGATTTCTCTTACTTTTATGAATTTAATAATGTTTGCAGTGCTACAACATACGTATGTTATCAGAGGCAACCAGCACGAAATTTTTGATTATTTTCACTCAATAATTGGGAATTAACTTACATAAAATTATCACCAGAACAAACATATTAATATTAGCTTACACAACAAACAAAATGTAATTTAATTGTTCTTTAATTAACGTGTTAAATTTTTGGATTCGTTAGAAAATTCATTAAAATATTCTATTTTCAAAGCCACAATTTCATTTTCTTGTTAAAAAAATACCTAATCACATGTTCCATAGAAAATTCAATAATAGCTATATAGTTTACAAAAATTATAAAATGCTTGTAAGTACATATATCATGTAGAGTAGTGGTAAATTATCTATATCCTTTTGTTTCCATTTATTTCATCGTATCTTTATGAAAAATGAATTAAAGTATGCCTCCAATTTTGCATTTGGAAACACGTCCTTACCGAAAAGAGTCCTTACTCCTTACTTTTGATTAATTGTACGAGGTTAAAAACATTTTGTTTACATTTTTCGTATGATGACCGTGATTTTATAATTCAGTGAATGTAAAGTTGTATTTGAAAAGCCGCGCGGTCATCGCCTAGCTTGCTGTGAGCACATTAAATTGTCCATAAACCTCAATTCAGCGGCGTCAGGTCGCTGTAGAAGTGGCCCCTGCTTGCTACTCGACTCCAGCGCACTGTCACCGTGTTGCTTGAATCTCCTGTCAGAAGATTAGACTGTGAAGGCGCGCTGGAGAAAGTGCGCTCGCTCGCTCATCGCTACAGGCTGACTTTGTTTATTAATTTCTTTGGAAGGTCCTTGACTCAACATACTATGTTATATATTATACATAATTATTATTAAACTGTATATTATGTATTACAAATCCCATATTGACACTTAGACATTATAGCTCGATCAAATAGTAAAAAATTAGTATATATATAGGCATTATATTATATTGTGCATTTAAAAATCTAAAGCAATTGAATTTGTAAAATAAAATATTATGGAAGTTTCAGAAAAAAGATTAACGTAATATGAAATATGAATTGGCCGTTTTTGAGATCACACTCTTTTTAACACAAAATCCAATGGAAAATATCAAACGTGTGTTTTTTATAAATGTATTTTACACTCAACGATTTCAATTACAACATTAAAACTCATGGCATTGCAAGCTGAATATAATAGTCTTAACTTCCCCTATATCGTAATATTTAAAAACTGGTGCACACATGTTCAATTTCAGTTGAGGAATTGTTCAACATCAATTTTGCTAAGAATTTTCTTCAGTAAAACTCTTCCACGGGGAAAAGAAGTAGAGGGACCATTGGGGGGGGGGGGGGGGGGTCGATCTTGGGGGGCGTAACGTAAAAGGGAAGCTTAAGTTGTCAAGGAGGACAAGCAAGCAAAAACTTTACTTTTATGTAATTTATGTCCAATCCGACCCTGCTTGAGTCTCAGTCAGCTGATGTAAATTTATAAATAATCAAGTTCTCCGAATTTACCTGACTACATGCGCCCTCGCTCGTTCCGCCCCTTCTCAAGTTTGCACGTTTGGTGTGCGCCTCACGCACATTACATGCATTAAAATGTGATATTATTAACTTTTTACTTATATGTCTCTAACCTTTTAACAAAAATAGCATTAAGTATGCATATATGAAAAACAAATAAAAATATATATATCAATGAAATTTAAAATTTTTGTTTTGAAATCTCATTAATTATTATTTTATACTCGTATAATTTCAAACTGACATTACAAGAACGATTTGAAGCAAAATTAAGTAAAATATATATCTATAATATTGTTTATAAATAAATATACTTTTGTTTTCTTTAAACATATAATGCGTTCTAATAGAAAATAATTCCTACAGTAACAGTAAGAACCCTATTTAATTATAATTTCCATTCCATTTTTAAGTTTTTTTTTTTTTTTTTAATTCAAGGTTTCAAATAATTAAAGATATATTTTTCTTACCTCTCACTTAATTGCATAGGTGAAGAATCTTAGTGTTTCATATTATCCATCAGAAAACTCACAACGATCCAATCCAGTGTTTAATTTTTAATCATATAAAATGCATATATGAAAATAAACACGACACAAATAAAATTGTAGGTTATCAAAAAACTGGAAGTTACACTTAATTAATGATATCGTTTTAATGTTATTATTATTAATTAAAGTCCCTGCACCTTTGCAAGTTTCTAAAACTTGTTCAAATTGTTTCTATGATTAAATTGACATTAACGCACTCGTAACAGATGATGATAGTTCACATATTTATAAAACACACGACTCTAATAAACTTGGCTGATTTAATAATATTGACCAACAGCAAGTGTAATGAAATAAGAACGTACTATGTAATTCACACGCTCACTCGAGACCAACACACGGTCGACTGAGCTAACACACGACTCAGGCTAAAGCCAGTCTAGTCGTGAGCGAGAGCTAACCATGCAGCCGGTTTTTCAAATCAACTTTTTTGCCGCCTTGCTCACAACACCTGTATCATAAAAAGTTTTTAACTCAAGAGCTTCTGACATCTAGTTTATAAATTTTCAACTATATCTTATGAGAAATTTATATTTTAAAGGCGGGAAATAAGAATTTTAATTTTTAGATAGAATTAAAATATTCGATCGTGAAGGAGTGAAAAAGGTGAAATTACATAAATATATAATATATGAAAACTAACATGAATTAAAAAAGGTTAATGTTCAAATTAATTTTCTACTACCATAATAGACACTCGATCGTTTTAAAACGAATTTAATTACTCTTCCAATTAATGAACATGAACATATATTATATATATATAATATATATATATATATAATTATATAGTGTACGTATAATATAATACTATATATTTATATAGTCATATATTATTATATGATATGACGTTGCATGCATCCTAGCTCTCACACAATATATTATATGTTATAGAGTGATGTGCATGGAAATCAAAACTCGATCGTTTTAAAATGAATGCCTATATATATATTATATATATATTATACACTTAAGTAAAATATATACTTATTTACTTATTCATTGCAGTACAAGAAACTATAAAAATATACACGATAAATTATACTTGTTTTATTTTATTATAATAAATTACATAGAATTAATGTTTCCAAAAATAGCATTTTTCAAACGTAAAAAGCATTATATATATTGCAAAACATTTTGAACCCAAATTAATATACGATTATTGCCCGCGACCGAACGATTTAAAGATGAGAGTTTCAATATTATTTTTCTTTACTTTCCTATAATTTATTATAATAAAATAAAACAAGTATGATATATTATGTATAATTAAGTAATATAATTTTCTATTATACTGAATATATGAATATATATATTATTCAAATTTAACACATAGGAATTAATTAACACTTAATTGTAATAAGTATATTATAATTCCTTATTTTTACTTCAATAGAGGACATGCATGATTGCAAAACACAAATTTGAACCTGCTTTTACACTTATTTAATTTATAAAATATATCATACTGATGTTGAACCAGAGAGGATTATGTTTTGTAAAAAAGAAAAGAAAATATAATGTATAATATATATATATATTATATATATATATATATATATATATATATATATATAATATATATATATATATATATATATATATATATATATATATATATACATATATATATGTATATGTATATGCTATGCATATTATATTCCAGGGATCAAATCTAGAATATGATTATATACATTAGATACTATTGTTTAAAATATAAATTGAAAATAATACAATTCTATGTAGTACTGTTTATATATATATATTAAAGAAAAAAAGTCTAATATAAAAATTTAAAATTATAGCATATTGGAAGGGGAAACAATATATTATACACACATTGTCAGCTGCAATTAAGTCTGTATAATCCTGATGAATTTGCTTTTACAAGCATGCATAATAGATTAACCCTTGTAAAATCAAGGAATAAAATTATACTTAATTATTACTTAAGTTAATAAAGTATAATTCCTAGATTGAATTTGAGTAATTCGTCAGTACAAGAAAGTATACTAAATTAAATATGACATATATATGATGAATTATACTCTTTTTATTTTATTATAATCAATTGTAGGAAAGCATATATTATATATATATATATATATATATATATATATATATATATATATATATATATATATATATATATATATATATATATATATATATATATATATATATATATATATATATATATATATATATATATATATATATATAATTATTATTGTTATTATAACTTAATTAAGTTATAATTTATTGTAATTTAGTATAGTTTTTAATTTTTACTGAATTAATCAAATTCAGCATTAGGAATTAAATTTTTATTAACTTGTAATTTAAGTATAATTACTTAGTTATGCATATAAAATAATATATTATAAATAACTAGAATTGCATGCATGGTATATCAACAACAAATTCCACTTTATGCTGTTCATTGAGATAACATTTTCAAGGTATTAATTAAGAGGATGCCATCAGCATAGAAGGTACGTAGAGTTCAGGTCTTAATTAAGACATATAATATACTTTATATAAGGTATTGTCTTCGATTCTTGAAGAACTGGTTGAGGCTTATAGGAATATTGAAATCTAACTCTAAAAACCATGCTCCTTGTTTTTTCCTCCCTGCCAGGGGTAAAAGGTTACAGAGGGGAGGGACAACAGAGCAGCTAGAGATCACCCTCTAGTTCTCTTTATTGTTATAGAGACCCCAATATATTATAATATATTGGGGTCTCTATAACAATATATTATAAACTAACTGTTAACATTGTTGGATTATAATATACTGTATATGAGGCCATTAGGATAAAAATTGCTTATATATCCAATTAAGCCAAACTGAAATTTAATTTTTGAGCCTCTCAGCTACACCAACAATATTTTTTTCAGATCACTTTTATAGATTTGGAAAATTAACTATACTTTTGTCTTTCTGAATCCAGGCTTACAAATGATGTGAAAAAATTATTGTTGATGTAGCTGCATGAGGCTAAAAAAATTCAATCCCAGTTTAAGCTACTTTGATCCTAAAATAGTCTCATAATATATAGGTATCATCTTTTCCCCCAGAAGAGCTGACCGCTTGATCTGTGATCCACCCTTGCATGGCTGCTGGATCCTTCTTCCTTTTTCCTTCTAATTCACCCTGGTGGGTTTTTTAGGTCATTTTACTTTAGTATTTTATTAAGCCAATAGGGTTAATTCTCTCACTTAATCACATTGAATACACTTATGTGTGGTTCCCCACAGACTTAATTTGGACATAAATTTGGTCCATTAATAAAAAAAAAAAAAATGTGTCCATGCATCCTCTGACTGAGGTTTCCCAAAGTTCCTTCAGACTCATGCACCTCAGTGAATGCTGGGATGCGAAACAGAGGCTGTAGGCTGTGGCCACCATCCTTAATTTCCACCCTTATTCCCTATCCATTACCTTGCTGAGAGCTGTAAGCCCTTAGGGGTGTATCCCTGTAAAAGAGAGAGATCGAGAGAGAGAGAGAGAGAGAGAGAGAGAGAGAGAGAGAGAGAGAGAGAGAGAGAGAGAGAGAGAGAGAGAGAGAGAGAGAGAGAGAGAGAGAGAGAGAGAGAGATACGTGATGCTTTTTATCATATTCATGCAACAAAAAGAAGTATATATATAATAATATATATATATATATATCATGCATCTCTCATCATGCAGTTTATATATTATAATAGAAACAGAATGTGCCTGCAGTGATTATTATATAACCAAATGCAGTAATCTACTCCTGCATTTCTCATTAACAAAAGAACTGTTACTTCTTTACCTGTATTATAACTATATATATATAGTGTAGCCATTTCTATTTATATTTAAACATACAATTTTAACTGCACGTAATGTCCATTGTTGTTATTTTCCTGGTTTGAATTAAGCTCTGAAGTTATTTCTCTCTCACTTCAGCAACTTGAATATGGAATCAAGAAGGGTATATTTTTTCCAACATTGAGAAAACAGCAACAATTAAACTTGTCACTAATAATAAATAGATTATGCGCATGGTAAATATAATATTTAATATAATTAATTGTGTCTTAATTTTCTCAATCTCATAATATATTTTTAATTTAGAAATTGAAACACTTTTTTTTTTTTTTTTTTTTTTTTGCAAGCTAGGATACACCCCTATGAGCTTGGAGCTCAAGGCGGGGATTAATGGGTAGGGATTAGGGAGGGAACGGATGGTGGCCATTGCCTGTTACGCGTCCCAGCATTCGCTGAGGAGAGACTGTGAGGGAACCGTGGAAAACCTCAGTCAGGATGGGCACCTTTACTTTTTATCAATGGACCAATTCTCTGATCTTCTACATTCATATATATACTCAAAGTTCAAAGTGCAACATGATTGACTTGTATGTATGGTATTTATAGTCTATATATCTCTACTTGCAGGTAAAGAAACACCTGCAAACTATCTAGGATATATTTATGTCAATAATTGTTGAGTTAGTTAGCCTGAAAGCATATATTAATTAAAAATAAAAATAATAATAATAAAAAGATAAATCATGTATGGCAATTTTTTTTAAATATTTTCTTTATTTAAATAATGTTAAATTCAGTTTAAAAGAATCAATCTGCTAATCGATCTGAACAGACCCACAGTGAAGAAAATTAATTAACAGACTTTTTTTTATATAAAATGTTGGTGCAAAATGTACTTTTTTTCTTTGCAGTTTAAATTTGAATCCAATTAAAGCAACATATGATTTAATTGAGTTGATATTAACAGTCAGATTAATTATTTTTAGAATATTAATTTTAGAATATATAACTATTTAATAGTCACTCCTGTGCTTAGAATTTGAAGTTAATTACCAAATCATTATAATTGTTGGAATAATATTACTTAATATTACATCAATTAATTGTTCAAAAATTTATCAGTCTGAGATTTACCTACTATACAGCAGAGGACAATTTATTAGGGCAAGAATGATACATAATACATTAATACCCTAAACCGTACGTTATTTCATTTCATTTTGTCTTTTTTACTAAATAATATAGCTTTTTTTAATTCATGTCCAACATTTGGGCAAAGATCACATAAGATTCAAAGAATTGCAGTCTTTTTGTTACTTTAATTAAAATTTTAGTTGCCCCTATATAATTTATACATCACAACTATTCTTTCATTGACTAATTGTAAGATATAAATACATTTTGTCTTTTCTGTAGTAAATCCATTTCACAACTTGCATAAAATTGTCTAGCAAACACTGTGAAGTGCTTAAATTATTTCTGCATTGTTTTTCATTATGTTCTTAATGGAGTATATCAACCTCAAACATTTTTATTGCAAAAATGGATAGAGGGTGCATTTTTTTTATTTTTATTAGAAGAGGCGCCGTGCACGCACTCTACATTCAATAATTTTTTAAAAATAGTTCCCAGTCTCTAAAAAATGTAAAAAAAAATCAGTGTAGCATAACTTTGTAGCCTGTATCCATTAATTTATACAATAAAAAAAAATTTGAGATCAATATTCTATTAAGAAAAGAGATGTCTTTAATGAAATATAGTTTTAATAATTATTCATTGACTTAATTAATTAATTCTCATCTTCTTTCAAATCTTGGAGGTTTAATTATTCTGTAATAACAAATTAAAGATAAATTTTCCCTAAATGTTCATTTTCATTCTTTTATTATTTTTTTATAAATCATGTGGGAACCTGGCACTGCATGGTGATTAATTAATCAACCTCGAGTTGCTATATTAAAGTGTCTTACAGGTGTAGTGCATCATAATTTTTTAAGTGAAATAAAAACAAGAAAGCAAGCAAGAAGATTAAAAAATAATAATAAAAGATTAGCATTAATTTTTACAAGTTTTGGATAATGCATTCATAAATAGTTGATATAACTTTTTACCTTTTTTATTTATTTATTTATTTTTTAAAATTCAATCTCAACACTTGAACTGTTCTGCATTAAATTGAGAATTAAGTGCCAAACAGATTTTAGCAATAGCACACATTAAACCGTCTACAAAAATATTTTGCACTCACATTTTTTGAGTTGCAGTGGCAATTTAAGCGTATTTATAAATTGATAGATCTGATACAATATACGATTGTCTACAATTAAGAAAAGAAAAGGTCTCATATGATTCAATCACTGAGTAAAATTTTGTTCTAAATATTCCATACCATTAGAAGATTTAATAAAAAATGGTCAGAAAGTGTACTAAATATGTATTTAAATATCGAAATAATTTTTATCAGCTTTTAAGAAGCTAACTATATATACAAATTTGGTTTTCCTTGTTTGATTTGACACTATTTTTCTGTTCTCTTTGTTATTTACACTCACTGTCCCTCAAGAATTGAGCCAAGGGTGCTGTAGACAGTCACACGCAGAAGCACGTTCAATTGGATCAAAAGCTAACATTGGTAACAAAAAGTTTGCAAAGGCTGTAGCCTCCTTGTGGTCCCATTCATATTTTTCTGTAAGAACTTCAAACAGGCCCCAGGGTTTCAGTTTTGTGATGTGTCGTAGTTCTCCTGTAGATAACAAAAAATAACAATATAAAATCTGTTCCGCCATTAAGGTGAATAAGAAGGGAAGGGATGGGGTGCAAAAGGACTGCAAGGGCTTGAGGCAGAGAAAAGACTTAATTATGCATAACACATTATAACACACTTTTTCTTCATTTGTTTGTTCAAATCCATTTATGATATATATATATTATTATGTCTTTAATTTTTATGTCAATCAATAATATATAATATGAGCTTTAATTCCATCAAGCAACAAAATAATTGTCATTGCATGGTCTATACCCACAATAATTTCACAAAATTTTAGATATAATGTTGCATGTAGGAAATAAATAATTGATTCTGGAAGTAAGTTGAGTTTCCACTCACTTCAGGAATTGAATAACAATCTGAATAAAAATTGTAATAATTAAAAAAACAATTAAACATTTTCTCTAATTTGCATGGCGATTGAAGGCATGTATGTGTGTAGCAACTACAAATATTTCACTTGCTCTTCATCTATATATATAGCTAATCTTGCTTATTAATCTTGCTTTGCTTAAGTTATTATAATTGTTAATTAGAACTTCATCTTTACCTTATTTTGTTGTTGTTACATAGTTGTTTTGTTAATTAAGTATTATATAGTTAGTAGTATTACATATGGATTCGAGAATTATAACATATATTAATAAATGTTTGTGTGTTTTTTGTCATGCAAATGTTAGAAAAAAATAGTTGTTATATATATTCATGAAAGTATATTTAAATTATTACAGTATTCAATTCCTTTCCACTGAATATATATATATATATATATATATATATATATATATATATATATATATTCAGTAACCAGGAATTATTTCCTAAAAATTATAAATGCAACATTGCATCTGATTTAACATTTTTTGGGGGTAATGTAATTAAACTATGAGAAAAATGAAAAATAAATATATAAAAAAAATGCGAGTTTGCATGGTAGAGAAAACCTTTAAAAAAATATATACTTTTCAAACATTTTACAAATTGCATTAATTTTAATTAATCTAAAAAAAAAAAAACTCAAATTTTCTCAAAATTTGAATTATTTCAGCATTATAATAAGTTTACACTTTTATTCTAAACATTATTTTTTTGTTTCTTTTCATATGTATGTATGTATATTTTACAATGAACAAGCTGCTGATTGATAATTGATTTAGCTTACCTTTCTTGTTGAAGAATTCCCTGGAGTATTTCCCTGAGAAAACGATGTGCTGAGGAATCTCCCCCAACAGTTCGACGATGTGGGCCAAGTGGTCCTCGTCGCGAGAGTAGTCGTCGCCGGAATGTGGTTCAAACAGGAAGTCTCCCGTGGCTAACTCGAACGCCTCACAAAACAAATTGTACATTCAGCTATTACAATGTCAAAAGTAAGCAAGGGTTCTATAATACATGTCGCTCTAGTTAGCACAGACAGTATAATAAATGAAGCAGGGTTCAATTTAGGTTAATTTATATACCACAATATTAAAATATAAAGAGCTTTGTGTTATTTTATGATACGCACGGAGAAGTAACAAATATATGTCTCTTACTTAATTTTTATACATATTTGGTTTAAACTTCATGCATGCAGTCAGTGATATATAATCACATGACTATCTACTTTATTTTTATTTGATTGTTTATTCCACATTAATAAATACCAGTTGGTAGATTGTGACTCTATAACACACACATGCACACACACATATATATATATATACATTCATTTAATTGTTAACATTTTTCTTGTTAATGGAATAATAATAATATTTTTAATAAGATATAGCTAAACAATTGTTTCTTGAAAACAGATGCACTAGCTGTCATAATAATATCTATATAGATTAAAGGTGACCTGGCAGGTTAAGTGGGGTGGTGGTATTGGAATAATCGATACACTCTCTGTAATAATTTTATTATTGAGTGACCTCAATAGGTATAAGTATGTCAATTAATATATGTATATATGTGATGTAAGAAAACAAAATCCATTGTTGTGTATACAATTTTGATACAAACAAAAGTGAAAACTGAAGTAAATAACTTTGATAGGTTATGATTTATATTTTAAAGTTTTTTGTTATATAGTGCATTTAATAGATTTATGAAAAAAAAAAAAAAAAAAAAATGCTTCTAATTATTCACTACCCCAAAAAGATTATAATATATATATATATATATATATATATATATATATATTACATAAAGGGTACGTATTATATAAGAAATAATAATGGTGATGAAATTTATTTAACAATATCAACTATTAACAAAAAGATGATTAACAATGAATTTGTCAATTCTTATTTGTAATTCTAAATTTTTGTCTTTTTATTTATGTTTATGTAAATTGTATAATGTATATTTTAATTATTAATGTATGTATATTGTATTTTTTCTTTTGTTTTTTCAGTTAAATTAACTATGAAGTCACAATGTATTTTATACCAACTGGTTATTTAATGTGAATAAAATGAAAATAAAAATAGAATTAAGAAGGTGAATGTTTTTATAGTTGTGAATACAGATACAAATTATTTTATTTTTTAAGAGTCTGTTATAGTGGTTGTTGTGATTATCAGATTGATCATTGGTTGATTACAGGCCACAGGTTAAACTGCTTGCATGCTGAAGACTCCTTCCAATGCCTCCTATGTACCTGCAAGATGTTTCCTACCCTTTTTTTCTTTCAAGCGAGAAAATGTTATTTATTTATTTTTTTAAATTTGTTTATTCATGAAGAAAACACATATACATTAATACATATTAATACAATATAATTGTATGTAATTGTATATTAAATGTAGTATATAATAATAAACTATTTGTGTTTTACACACCATTTGATGTATAAATTGAATTGAATAGATAGGTAGAATGTTAATTACCATGCAGGCAGTGCTCCACATGTCCGCCGGTGTGCTGTAGCCTGACCCCAACAACACCTCAAGGCTTCGGTACTGCCGCGTCTGGATGTCCTCTGTGAAGTGGTGGTCCTGCAGTATTTTTAAAATAAACATTTAAGTACTCACGGACAGATTTAACTTTCATTTCAAAGGAGAGTTTATAATAGTCTGATTTCGTAATATATATTATATATATGTAGCGAGGGAGCATGCACTAACTAATAAGTACAATAACAACAGATGAGAGAGGTAAGAGGTATTATGTGATAATTATATATTTAATTTTATAATTTAAATGCAGAATTACGTACATCAACTAAATTCAAACACTGGTGAAGATATATATATATATATATATATATATATATATATATATATATATATATATCTCTTCACCAGTGTTTGAATTTAGTTGATGTACGTAATTCTGCATGCTGCAAAACTATTTTTATTATAAATTTGATTTGGAGGTTACATATATAATAATAACAAAGTGAAATTAGATCTGTGATGAAAATTGAATCTCATTATTCCTCTAATATAATAATATAACACCCTCAGTCTAGTCACTTTTTATTCTGAAAGTCAAGGTAATTTAATTTTTTTATTACTAGCTTATTAATTGTGATAGCTGCATTAAAAAAAAAAAAAAAAAAAAATAAGAAGAAGAAGAAAAAGAAAAAAATCTGCTAATTAATATTCAAATTCAAAATCTTTTATTATTTCCATTTTTTCCTACAATCATGTTTCTATCTACATTGCAATAAATAGGAGTTATTATATTCTTTACATTTCTAGTATTATGCCTGTGTTGAACTTCATGCTGTTTAAATTTGGACATATTTCTTTTAACAAACATCACACTCAATCTCCATATTTAGAATACAAGGCACGGTTAAAATATCTTGTTCTTTAAATATTTTTACACAGGAAGATCTTTTTAACAAAAAAGAACATAAGACGTAATATTTTATTTAATTTTATTCTTTTGTAAAATTGATATTGATATCTAGCTATGTCTATTGATATCTGGAGCATGACCCAAACAAATAATAACTAATTAATTAGACCAGCAAATTACAACTAGCTCTTTAAGGGTAATATGCCCAATGTTAAAAAAAAATCTCACATTGAATTTTTAAAGTTGGCTATTTAACATGGAGAAATGGAACTTCCATGTTATATTAGTCAAATTTAAAATTTAATAACTCAAAATATAAACTAGCTAGATCAAATTTTTACACCTGATATTTTTATAGCTTAATTATACTGATAGAGGACAATATCGGGAGAACATTTTAAGATATGATTCATAATTTTCATGTGGGAATTTTTTTAACATTGGGCGTGTTACCTTTTACCCTTAATATGAGAACAATGTAACTCACCACCCAGCAGGCATTGCCGAGGTCTGCGATTTTCACCCTCATGTCACAAACTTCCACGACCGGGTCAGGATGCATGCCAAGCTGCTTGTGGTCAGGACATGATGCAACTCTTCGGAATGTTTTTTCTGAAAAGTAACATGTGTTTATTAAATAATTCACATCAGCAACAACAGGCGCGGATCCAGAAAAAAATTTCCGGAGGGGCTGCCTCCATAAGGCCAATGTTAAAAAAAAAAATTTTGGAGTGGGGGAAATGCCTATATTGCCCATGTTAAATCCAAAAATTTGGGGGGGGGGGGCTGCAGCCCCCCCAGCTCACCCCCTGGATCCGCGCCTGAGCAACAATATAGTGTGTGGTAAAATTAATGAGACTTTCAATAAATATATTATATACATTCAGTCTTTTTTATGTGGTATAATAATGCTATGATATATTTATGTATTTAACATACTTAATTTGAAATGACACTTAATTGAACACATTTATTAGAAATTTGAATACAAAAAATATGAACTCAATATATTATATATATACATGCAGCCAAATTACACGAAGTGTCATTTTTTTCAGTTTAAATGGTTTTTATAAATACACATTACATTTTTCACAATGTGGGTAAGATACAATAAAGTATCAAAAGATATAATACCCTATAGGCTCTGCCTCTTTAAATAATACTGTATTTTCCTACAAGGCTAGGCAACTTGCTCAGCACCAAGGTAGAGTGGGTTACATATTCAACAGGGGCAATGATGACTGGCTAGTTAGTTGATTCTCAAAGATCAGTAAGGTGAAACTTTGTCTTGACAATCTTGAGATATTATTTTTGTATTTTTAAGTATTTTAATGTCACCCATGGCCATTGCTCAATATTTTCCAATGATAAACTGAAAATATTTTTAGTCCATAAAATAAAGGACAGAATAAAACTGTTAATTGGTTTGCTGATGTAAAAAACAACAAATTCGGTGTAGATTTTGAGTAATCATGCTAATTTTGCACTTTATTTAATTCTAGAGATTATTAGAGATTGTATTGATTAGTTGTAATTTAATTTGATATTTTGATAATTTTATGAATTATTGTTTCATTTTGATGTTGTTTTGTGTTTTATGAAACTTTAATGTTATTATTATAGGGATGACGTATTCCATGTTGTACCTGTACAGCCAGTTGATTGAATAAACGAATTGAATTGAACTGAATTTAATTGAGTATCATAAATTAATTTTTTCGTGTGAAAAAGATGCTGATTTGACTAAAAGTCACAGCAGTCCCCATTTAAAACAATGCTAATTTCAATGCTGAATATCTTGAAAATTTCACCAAATTTTGTCTTTTTTTTTTTTTTTTTTTTTTTTTTTTTGGTGCAAAATTATTTCACGGTGTCACGAAGGGGTGCTAACATTTATTTTCAGAGTGGTTCACCATCTACTGAGTAAGCCCACTGACATTAATCCTTAATAAAAAAGAATCAATTCTAAACACATTTTAATTATGAATGAAAAACATTACATCAATTATCTCTCAAATCTACTTTGTATAAAGGAACAATTAGACCTTACTCAGCACAAAAGAAAAGTCGTCTGACAGCAATTATAAAATAAGCTAAGCAATCTTTTTTTTCTGTCAGCTCTTGTAGGCTAGATAATCCCTCATCCGGAACAAATGATCGAGCTATCTGCCTCTCAGGCATATATATATATATATATATATATATATATATATATACCTGAAGTGAATACACATTTTTCCATTCAATGTAACGTTATATTATTATATTTAGTCTACATGATACATTGATGTAAAATCCTTTTTGTTATTTGAAAATGATAAAATATTTCCAGCCATAAGTACGTATGTGGTTCCTTTGGACATCACTTTGATCCATTGATAAAAAGTAGAGGTGTCCGTCCTGACTTAGGTTTTTCACGGTTCCCTCAGTCTCACCTCAGCAAATTCTGGGACAAAGTAACAGCTAGGCCGTGCATCATGGCCACCATATATCCTTTCCCTCCCTTATCCCTACCCACTACCCCGCCTTGAGCTTCAAGCTGCTCATATGGGTGTATCATTGTAAAAAATAAAAAAAATGCTCTTACCTGGCTCTCTGTGTTGCTGCCAAGAATCGTCATGAAGGTACTCGATGGCTTGGCTCTCACTGCGGTTCAATGGCGGTCTCTGAAGGTGCTCGTCTTTGCTCTGATGACCATTACAGAATTCTCCAAGAGTGGCCAGCACATCCGGGGCAGAGGGCAGTTCAAGTTCTCTCAGAACATCCGCTGGCTTCACCTCCGCATGCTCCATCTCAGCAAAGCTTTTTCGGTTCTCCAGGCCTGAAATTTACAGCAAATATTAAAAATATGAATACTGCTTGATTTTAGAGGTGAAAAAGAAAATTTAGATCAGATAAAATTATGTTTTGTGAAGAAACAAGAGTAAAATTAGATATCTTATTGAACTAAAAATAAATATATATACAATCAAATATGCATATTTACAAACAATTAATTAACACAACACTATATATATATATATATATATATATATATATATATATATATATATATATATATATATATATATATATATTTGAAAGCAACTTTTGATAAAATTTCAATAAAATTCATTCTAATCAGTAAAGCTATGAGATAAGAGGACTTGATGCATGGAAAATGAAAAAAAGAGGCTTTTGATTCGTGGATGCAATAATAACTACCTCACTGCAAGACTCGATCCATAAGAATATTAGCTTAATATGTAACATTGATTTATTTTCCCCTTTCAATATTAATTATTATATATTTTTGGTATTAGATGGTGCATTATTTTTTTGACTTGTAGTTAATGCAGTAACATTCAAGAATGTGATGACAGCTATCAGTATCACAGTAATTTTATATAACTTAAATTTAAGTTATCCCATATCTTTAATAACTGTGGCCCCATCATATTTTTATAGTATTTATAATTTAAGTTTTAATTTTTAATGTAATGACAAATATAGATTAATTATTTAGTTAAGGTAGATTCTATTAAAGAAGTTGACAGTATTATAACTGTTTTTAAAAAGAAATTGTTTGCTTATCTTATTATTAAAAAAAAATATATTATTCTATTAGGCTCATGCAACAAAAAAGATGTTAATACTTTGTATATTTAATATTTATAGTTGTGATAATTGGAATATTATTATTTTAGATTTAATCGTAATGAATTGAGTGTAATATATTTATGTCTATATGTTTGTATTTTTTTAATCATTATTGTTTGTTTTTCCAAATTGTTAAATGTTTATATATAGTATGTAGTCACAATGTATCAAATGATATTTAATTTGAATAAATAAATAAATAAATAAATAAATAAATAAATAAATAAATAAATAAATAAATAAATAAATAAATAAATAAATAAATAAATAAATAAATAAATAAATAAATAAATAAATAAATAAATAAAAATAAAAATAAATAGGCCAGCGCCTCTTTATAAGAACTATTCTTCTGGAGATAATTAAAAATTAAATTGTATTAATTTTGAACTTTTCATTAACTAATATATTTGTATTATATAATAAGGATAATAACTCACAATTTTCAATTGTATTTTTCAAACTATTGTTAGACTAACAGAAGAACACAATTATGTCTTCAAAATATTATAAATTTGGTCCATTGATAAAAAGTAGAGGTGTTTGTCCTCCTGACTGCCTGGCTGAGATTTTCCACAGTTCCCTCATGCAGTTTTACTGAATGCTGGGACGCGTAACATGCCGGCTGTGGGAACCATCCTTTCCTTCCCTTTTCCCTACCCATCTTTAAAATTGGCTCTAAGCTGCTCATATATAGGGGTATAACTTTGTATACATAAAATATATAAAAAAAAATGAGTTGGAGATTCATCCTTTATGGATAATTCAGCACTAGAGAAAACATCAAACTACTAAAGACGACCTACATTTCAGTTTCCTGGAGTCACCGTTGACTTCCGAGCTTGTTAATAGTGGGGATCTTCCTGAGCTGCCCTCTGCGGGAAGTGTTTCTTCAGGGTTGTACGCGTCCTCTTGAGCAGCAATGACAGTCGGAGGCTCCACCACTGTGACGGGCAGTTCCGGCTCGGTGCCGCTGCCCCCCTCACTCTCCCCTTCGCCATCAGAAGCTCCAGTCTTGACCTCAAGCTCCTCCATCTGCTGGATTTGCTTCTCAAGCAACAGAGCGTGCCTCTTGGCCTTCTTTCGCAACTTCTTCTTCTTGTTACGAGTCATCCGAGATGCGTCCACCACGCCTTGGAACTCCATGGGGGCAGTGCTCACTTGGAAAATAAATAACAATTTTGTTGACAGTGGTGGGAATAAAATAAAGCAGACAATAAATTATTTACACATAAATTATATATACATAATATGAAATAAAAAAAATTATAATAATTTTTACACCATTGAATAATTATAATGCGCATATTTCAAATTTAATTGCTACATACAAAAAGTATAACAAAATGTAACTAATTGATAACATTAAGCAATATCAATGTATATAATTATATTGATTTACTTTAACATGCTTTTGTGATTAAATTAATATCTATATATATATATATATATAATACTGACGTACGTACGTCATGGTTATTTACAGTATATATTGCATCAAAAAGCAATAAAACAATAAATTATGATTTGCATGCAGTTATATCTTAAGATATTATTTCTAAAAATTTATGTACTGCAGTTGTTGAGTTCCAGCACTAGATCCAGTCCAATTTTATCCCAAAAACAGCTATATATTAGAGTCATCAAAATTTTCAAAAACAATGGGCCAGTGCACTTCCAGAGTGTCCAGTGAAATCCAGTTTAACTAATATTTTTAATTTTACTGTTCTCCTATATAATCATTAAGACAACAAAAATAATGTTTATAAAGCTTATTAGATAGGAAATTCCAGCAAAATATTTCCTTAAGGTACCGTCGATATAGCCATGGAGAAGAAAATTTACGTAAATAACACCATCAAAAATTGTATTGAGATGGAGGAGGGAAGAAAAACAATCATGCACAAATATTTATTGTGATTTTTATCTAAACAAAGGTGCTTTTTTGAATAGTAGAAAACTGCATTTTCGGTTATATGAAACTGGAAAAAGTTTATCAAACTTGGAAAAAAGTTGTTAAAACACTAAAACATTTAAAAAAACATTTTTTTCCAGTTTAAACGTTTTTGCATTTTTGGCAATGAAATATCATAATTCTAGAACATTTGAAGCACTGTAGCATACAATTTAGTAGAACTGAGAAAACTGGAGATCCGGCCCCTAGTTAATTATATATATATAAACTTATAATATATCAATTTGGTATAAAAAAGAAAAAAAATCTCACCTAGTGATCCAGGAAGCTTGAGTCCCATTTTGTGCCATTGTGTAGCTTCAGCTGCAAGTTTCCTCACGTAGTTCTCAGTGACGCACAGTAAAATATTCTCCGGTTTGATGTCGGTGTGGATGATCCTACACTTGGTGTGCAAGTAGTCAAGACCCTCCAGAACCTGAATCAAAATCATTAAAATAAAAAATAAAAAAAGCCAGTTGTTGGAGACTGATTGTTGCAATTTAGTTTAAAATAGACTTTTTGTCATGATAATTTGATAATCAAAGCAAGTTTAAAATTTAAAAATAAGTTAAAAAGTAGTGGTGATGTTTATTATTTTATATTAATGCAAAAAAATGTAAAATTTAAAAAATATATAAATTTATAATATCTGTTGGTGTATATAATTAAGTTGCAAAAGTAATTAAGTTTTAGTAATTCCTTCCACTTTTATATACACACTGCAAATGTTTTTATACAGATAATTTTAAAAAAAGATTGATCCGAGTATTTATAACTAAATGGTATTTAATGTGAATAAATAAATAAAAATAAATATATATACATTAATTTACTTTCAAATTTGAAAGAATAATGTTCTTCTTGTATTACATTTAGTAATAGTTATATTATAGATAATAAATATACAAATATAATTGTTTTAAACTAAACCAATACAATATTGTGTATTGTGTATTAATTAATATGCACTAAATTTTTCTAATTTAATTTAATTGGATTCAACTTATTTTCACTTAATTATTGTGGAAATAACATACAAAGAACTTTACACATATCTTTTATAAAATAAATTGGACTTTATTCCTATGCATTTTGTCACATCTAACATAAAAACTTCATTACTTATTTAATGTCTTTAAAGGTGAACTGAAGGGATTGCTTTTTTTTCCCTTTAGGGAACCTTATATTACCTATCCCATCCATCTGCACTAATTTTTTCATGGCAGATACTTATTGTGCTGCTGTAGGACAATTAGTGAAAAAGTGAAGTTGTGACGTATCAGCGACGGTTGGTTGACTTAAAACTCGCCGCGGTGAAAAAACACACGAGCGACCGCGGAAACTGCCGAGAGAGTGGCGATCGCGAGCCGATCGCCGCTCCCTCGGCAGTTTCCGCGGTTGCTCGCGGTAGCTCGTGTGTTTTTTCACCGCGGCGAGTTTTAAGTCAACTAAACGTCGCTGATACGTCACAACTTCACTTTTTCACTAATTGTCCTACAGCAGCACAATAAGTATCTGCCATGAAAAAATTAGTGCAGATGGATGGGATAGGTAATATAATTAAGGTTCCCTAAAGGGAAAAAAAAGCAATCCCTTCAGTTCACCTTTAAGCTACAACATTAATTTTAGTCTTTTATTATTATCTTACCTGCCTGATGATAGTCTTTACATTTGGTAAGGGAATGCCTTGATAGTTACTGCGTATGATAAGCTTCAGCAGGTTTGAACCCAAAACTTCAAAAACCATACACACATGGGTACCATTAACACCTGAGATTTTAAAATCATCCAGAAGAGCTACTGTTTTGTCTCTCTTAGGATCATTCACATCACTTTCACGTACCTGTAACCACAATAATAAATTAAACTCTGCTGTATTAAGGTTAAATGCTTAATGTTAAAAAAATTACCACACATGAAAATTATGAAACATGTATTAAAATATTCTCCTCTACGTACATCCCCCATCAGTATATAGCTAAAATATCAAATATACAAATTTGATCTAGTTTTTAAGATATTAATTTTTAAAGCTGACTAATTTAACACTGAAGTTCCATTTCTCCATGTTAAATTAGGCAACTTTAATAATTCAACACTCAAAAACTAGATCAAATTTGTAAACCTTATATTTTAGCTACTAGCTGATATAGGGATGTAGAGGAGAACATTTTAAAATAAGTTTCGGAAATATTTTTACCATTCAGCATGTTACTTACCCTTAGTTTCAAGAAAATAACAATATAAAAAAGATACTTACACTTTTGAGCAATTTAATTTCATCAAGAGCAGTCTCTGTATAATGCGATGCACTTTTGACAACTTTTAAAGCAACAAATCGTTTGGCCCTAAAAACAAATTGAAAATATATTATAAGTCTGAAAAATATATACATAATAATATTAATAATTACATTAAATCCCAGCACAGCCAAACCGTTGAAAAATGTCCCCAACCAAGTTTTCTCACGACGTGGTATCGATTGTGGAAAAGGTCGCCAATCTTGACGGGGTGGTAACCTCCTAAAAATTTGGAAACAAAATGTGAAATTACAAAATTTAAGTGCATGCCACTGTATAAGTAACAAATTTCATTGACATTAAATTTGTATCATAAAGATATTGTATTGAATTTCCATCATTTCAAAGTAGAATATGAAAAAATCAAAAGGAGCATATATGTATTATATAACAACCTCCATATTTATGGTGTTCATCTTTTAAAAAACATCCACAATTTAACAATTGAGAATTAACAAATTTACCCGGGTTATGTAGTTTTAAGATATCCACTTTTTGATATATATATTATCTACAATAAAACAGCACAATTATATACAGCAGATTCGAGCTTATTACTGCCATGATCATTTCTAGCAACAAAATAATAAATAATTATACAGCTGCTCCCTTTTCCTTTTCTGATAATTAAGGTATATATTAATTGAGGATTTAAAAGCCATATTCAATACAGATTGTTATCAGTGAAATGAGATAAGAAAGTAATCTTTTAACCTGCAATAGTTTTTTAACCCTCTCATCAGTCAGTGAATTTGACTTATAAAAGCAAGTGAATATTTTTGAAATTAGAAGAAGATCGAACCATATCTTACACCCTGAGGGCCTATCAACAATTCTCACCTCGACAGTAGTCTTTTGAGTCCTCCTGTTCGTCGTCATCCGAGCCCAGGACTTCGTCGTCGTCATCCTCCACCGCCTCCGCTGCATTCCAGGGCTCGGACCTGCAGCACACGAGGCAATTTTTTTTATTATAAATTGCCAGAGGTGACTCAAGATTTTTCACTCATGTGTTAAAGATATGTATTGTTATTGGATAATTGCATGTATTTAAGAAATATATATAGACACTTCTGCATATGTTAACCATGATTTATATATATATATATATATATGAATCTTCAACTCTAATAATTACTACACGACATGTTCTATTAACCTCAACAAAAGTGTATTGTGATGTTTTGAATATAGGAGAAAGGAATGGAATAAAAAATTTGAATTTGAATTTAGAGTCAACATATGGTGTATGGAGATCTCCATTGATAAATTCCTCGACCTTTAAACTTATTGTTAATTCATGCAGGATCATAAATAATTTACACGTTTAAAATTTAATTGAGAAATAAAAAAACTATTTACGTAAAATATATAAATTACTAACAAATAGAAATACAAAGTACTTATTATACAAGTACTACGTACTACATATCACATACTGCAGTATATTATTCATATAATATGGAACATTTATTTATCTGCACAGTGGAAAAAATAATTAAATTAACACACGTTACTAATCAACAAAGGTTTTAGAGGTGTATAATACCGTGTAATATAATATTCTCTAATAACTAATTTTGCAAAAAAATCGCAATCTTTGCCATCTTATCTGAAATTTATCTAAGTGAAACTGACGTTCCCAATTTAAGAGTTTTCCAAATGAGTGTATTGTAAATTTTGTAATATTCTAAGTAAAGTGTATAATATAATAATATATATGTTTTTCTGAATAAACAAATTTAAAAAAGGTATAGAGATCGTGGAAGCCATTGCTTAATATTTTCCAATGGTAAACTGAAAATCTTTTTAGTCCATGAATTAAAAGACAAAATTACAGTTTGCTGATGTTGTTAGCAGTTGAAAAAAAAAAAAAAAAAAAAATCTGTAGATTTTGAGTAATTAATTTTTTACCTGTGAAAAATATACTGATTTGACTAAAAGTCACAGCAGTTCCCATTTAAATCAATATATGTATTTATACTTATATTCAATGCTAAATTTGGTCTATTTTTTATGAAAATTAATTCTAAGATGTCAGATTTTTATTTTATTTTTTTGCAATTTTCAAAGTGGTTCAACAACTACTGAGCTTAATTTTCTTTTTTACCACTGACATTAATCCTTACTACAGTATTAATTTGTTCATTGTGTATCGATAGTGGTCGCTGCAAAAATTCTCGCACAATTAACCCAGCAAGTAAAAAAAAAAAAAAAAATACAAGTATATAGCGTATTAATTGTATGAAGTAATTAAAGTGAAATTAAAAGGCCAAACTTTATAATTAAGCTCCTAATTTACAGCAACCCTTATATTTATATAAATATTTTCCATTATAATAAATACGATTCGCTATATCAGTTGTACCGAAAAGTGAAACACGATTTTCAATAATTTTTTCATCACAAAGTTGGAGGTTAAAATATTGCATCGAATAAATTAATATAATGAACAAAAAACAACAACAACTTTCTGTAACGTAAAAGTTAGCAGTTAAACGCTATCATCTTCCAATCTTTTATACCTCTATAAACACGTTACATGTGACTATATTCATACGCAGTTTACAATCGCGTATGTGGAGTACGTATTATCATAAGGTATAAGCCATGCAGGCCCACACGATATCACACTGCAACGCATATTGAATACTTTACAGGAGCCAGCCGGCGCTATGATGAATTACAGTAGCGTGAAAGGGGAGAAAAAAATTCATTATAAATTATATACTGCAATTATTACATTTATATCGTTTCCATTTATGTCATCTGCTATTAGTTTATAAAGAATACACAAAAAACAGTTTCGTGCCCTTAAATAATTATATACCTGGTAACAGAGTCAATTTTTCTAACTTTTTTGTTTTGTTTTTTGTTTTCAATGGTTTTAAGCGTACGGTATGACAATAGTAGACGAAAAGATCATTGCCCGGCTAGACATGCAGCTGTAATAGACTCCAAACATGCAGAGTAAACCATTCTGTTACTTCAATCCAAATAATATTAATGCAAATTTTCCAGCTGATAGAAAAGGACACGAGCTGCATTGCAGGAAATGTTTTTGTAATTAACTTAGTGGAACATTAATGATTAATAATGATTGATTATTACAGCTATATCACTGAACTATAAGTGCTATATAAAAGAGCTATATACATAAACTACAAAATAAAACAGTATAAATATTTGCTAAACCACAAAATTCTAAAATACATATAACATTTTCATTCATGTTTTTTAAATCTCTCTTATTGGATTCTGCGTTTCCCATACTTTTTCCTTTAAAATTAAAAATTGTTTAATTCTTTCGGTCTGAACGCATCCTATCGATATCGCGATCCATACAAAATTTAGAGTTTCTTTGGGATAAAACAAGCAAAAAGAAAATACTGCTTTGTTTTGGAAACAAAAAGCTGCATGCGTTCGTTATGGGCTAGCTCACAGACATGATGGGACCATCGATGTACAGAAGTGTGAAGAGCATTTTTATAATAAGTTTAATAATAAGTATTTAATTGATGTGTACTTTTACATACTATGTGTATATATGCTGGGCAAGTTCAGCCGCTCCTTGAACGTTTATGCAGCGCCATACATTAATTAACACAGATTTAATAATTATGCAATAGAGTACACGCATATTTATGCTTATGCCTAGTTTACATAATTATAATTAAAAAAATGTACAATTTGCACAAAATTCAATGTATTCATAGAGCTCGGTTCGTCAAAGCAAGTAGACTACTTGCGAAATATCATCAATTAATTTGGAGTGAATACATCGAATTTTATGTAAATTTTACATAAATTAAATTGAACATTTTTTAATTATAATTAATAAAATAGGCCTATGCACATGCATTATATATAATACTAGCTGTTATACAGTATAATTAGTAAAGTCAGTTTTAATGTGTGGTGCGCGCGCGCGCTGCATACAAAAAAGTTCAAGGAGCGGCGGAGATTGCCCATCATACATATGTACGAGTTCGAGTATATGGTATGTAAAAGTATATCAACTTATTAAATGCCTATTTCGCCTTATAATATTTATCAAGTTCAATAATATTAAGTTTTTATGTAATACGATAATTTATGTTAAATATTATTTATTTATTTTTACAGGATATTCAATTAATTGTCTCGAAATGCTTATCGACCATTCCCATTCATTCTTCTTCTAAAAAAAAACTTTCATTTTTCTTTGGATCATCAACAATTTTAGTAACTGCATGGAATATTATTTTGTAAATTATATAGAACAGAAGTGAAAATAAACTGATTGGTCGTCAAATTTTGTAAAATTGTAAAATAACAGGCGCGGATTCAGAAAAAAAAATCCGGGGGGGGGGGGGGGGCTGCCTCCATAAGGCCAATGTTAAAAAAAATTTGGAGTGGGGAAAATGCCTATATTGCCCATGTTAAATCCAAAATTTAACAGCCTCCCCCCCCCCCTGGATCCGCGTCTGTAAAATAATAATAAACAAATAAAATTTCGGAATAAAATATTTATTATTTTGTAAATATCTGTTCGAAGTTTGCAGCTAAACCTGAAATTGAAAGTTGAAATTGAACGTATAAATTTAATAAAAAATTTGGGGCATTTTTATTACACCAGATTTTAAATGGAATTTTCATTCCCGTTATGTGAGAGTTAGAGCAGTTAGATTGTTGGGGGTTTTATTCAATAATTTAAGGAATTGTAAGATGAAAGTACTTAGAGCTGTTTATATTAGTTTAGTAAAGTCTCTTATTGTATATGGTACGCCTGAGTGGCACCCAACTACAAGGGGTAATATCTCTACTCTAGAGAGAATTCAGAAAACAGCTACTAAACTTATGTGTCGTGATAAATCTTTGAACTCTGCTGCTCGGCTCTTAAAAGTTAGAGTACCATAAATTTCTAATTTATTAAATTTTATTGATATCTTTTGCTCACCTCAAACCATTTTATGTACGAGTTCGTTCGTTGTGGAGCTCCCGTCATCCTATGGTACACAGTACTGTGTTTTATATATAATAAGCTGAAATCTCATGTATATAATTTGTGATTGTTTTCTAAAGTTGACACAGTAATGGCCTATTGGGTTACTATTTTCTAGTAAAATTATTATATGGATTCTTTATTTAACTCATGTTACATAATATATTTTGTTTTTGTTTCTGATACTGCAATGTTTCACAGGGATGCTATGCACTTTTTAGGTTCATTTCGGACTGTTTGGTGTCTCCTGACTCTGACTTGTTATTCATGAGGAAAATAAAATGAAAAAAAAAAAAAAATTACAGAAAACTAAATAAACAATGGAATAAAATAAAAAGATTTTGGGATTATTATTTTCAACTTTCCCAAAATCCCATCGATGAAGGAAAGTTGTTAGTCGAGACAAAACTAAATAAACAATGGAATAAAATAAAAAGATTTTGGGATTATTATTTTCAACTTTCCCAAAATCCTATCGATGAAGGAAAGTTGTTAGTCGAGACAAGTTTTAATTATACAGGAGGAAGTAAAGTGAATTATTATTAACCACTGCATTATTGTACTGTATTTTAAGTTTTTGGACACTGATCTTAATTAACTTAAAAACAGGTACAATTTATTGATATATGTATTATATGTACATATAGTAGGCTAGAGCATTGTAACAGAGGTCCCTTTTCCATGGCGTATTAGACTGCTTTATACTGTACTTTCTATAAGAAAATTGTCAAATTGCAAAGAGTTTAAAAAATGAGTGAGAACACGGCTATAATATTTTCATGATTGTACTTTTTACATGCAGCATAAACGCTTATTTCAAATTTAAATTCTAGTGTATAGTAAATTTTTTAAATATATTTAATAATTTACTATTTTTGACGTATATAACGTACCTTCAATCAAAGTGGTATATTTTGTAATGTTTGGAAATTGATGAATAAAAAATATTGAATTACAAATTTTATCAAGGTAGGACCAACGTACCATTATATAAAAGTGAATGAATGGAAAAATATGGAAGATGAATTTGGTATAGTGTCAGTTTGAACTCTTGCATGAACTGTGTTATATATTCGTAATTATGTTTTAATGTTTGTTTTTAGCGTCATGCAATTCCTTTTGATCATGCAATGGAATAACGATCAATTGTTTATTCCGTATATTATATTCTGTATGTGTAGGCATTTTTTTACTACCGTCTGGCGAAATTTAAAAATTCTCCTTCTTTGCTAGCAACGCACGCGAGCGAGAATGCGCAGTTGCCCACATTTCAGGCGTCACATCATCATGCTTCCTATTTTCGTACACAAACTTGTGCGTCATCACATTTGGATTTTATGATAACGAGAAACACGAGTCTCTAATATAGAAGCAATTCACGAACATAAAAAAAGTTATTGACATCAAAATCAATAAAATCATTACATTTGTAAATTTCATGAATACATTTCTAAAAATAACATCATCGAGTTCATACCCGAGTTGAAATAAATTTCATATTTTCTTCGCCCTCCTTTCGTCCTTTGTCCTCTCATTTTACACCATTTTAGAGCAAAAAAGAGGGAAAAAGAATAAATTACGTATTTTTTTTTCTCTTCTTGAGCATAAAATGTTAGAAATTTTTTGTGCGATTCACGAAGCAGTTAACCACGTTTAACTACACCTGTTTTTCATGTTAAACCACCTAGTTTAACGTAGTTAAGCTAAACCTGGTTAGAAACCTGGCTAACTGCTTCGTGAATCACGCCCAAATTTGTCTCCATTTCACCTCACTTTTAGCGAAGAGGAAATAAGATGTGTTTTTGAGGTAGAGTACAAAGATTAGGTTTAGACGTGTAAAGACGTAACCTTTTCAACTAGGGCAATATCAGCTTTGTGTAGTTTGTGTATTAATTTAGTGGTTTAATAATTTCAATTTATATGTCCTCTATTTTGAAATTCTAAAAATGAATGTTACACTCAATGAATGAATTTTAATGTTGTGGTGTATTTTTACAATCTTTGAAGTTGTCAAACAGTTCATACATCTTCTATTAATTAAGTTCATTGCGTATATAATATTTGCGTTCTATTGAGTTAAAAACTTGGAGCTACGCCAAGAAAGAGCAAAACAGCTGACATTTTATAGGCAGTTTAAGCTACAGTCCATGCAGCTAAAGCTTTTACAATGAGGTTAATAACCTCTTTCAGAAAAAAATTAAAACAAAGAGAGAAAAAAAAAACTTATTGTACTAATTGTACTAATTATTGTTCCTTATTTGACGCAGTAGCTTTAACCGATTAATTCTACCTGTTAATAAGCAAGGAGGCAACGAATAGTTCAGATCACGCGGGAAGTACGATGGCGTGTTGAAGGTAAAAAGGGAAGTGAAAACAAAACGCTCAATAATCCATATGTAACCTATAGTCTCACAAATTGTCAGTAGGCTGCAGTTCGGTCAAAGACGTTGAATGTTATATTAAAGTAAAACTGACGTTCCCCGTTTATGAGTTTTCCAAACTCTTGGGGTGTATTGTAATATTCTATATGTAAAGTGTCATATATATGTTTTTCTGAATAAACAAATTAAAAAAAAAAAAAAAAAAATGTTGCCGGCTGCTGTTGTTATTGAACAACAGAATTAGGAACACCAAATTTAATATTAAGTTTGTTTTTCAAATTAGGAACACCAAATTTAATATAAAGTTTGTTTTTCAATGCTCCTGCAATGAAGGATGAAGTTATTCTTTTATTTACTGTTATACATGAAAATCATGAGAAAACTTGATAACCCTAGTTGAAAAATTACGTCTTCAACTTATATCCTTTACACGTCTAAATCTAATTAATAATCTTATAAAGTCTTTTTACGTCAAAAACACATCTTCTTTTCTTCTTCGCTTTCAGCATGAGGATGAAATGGAGACAATATTTCTAACATTTATTTATGCTCAATAAGAGAAAAGAAGACGTAATTTCGTCCTTATCACTATTTTTTCCTCCAATATGGTACAAAATAAGAGAGAATTAGACGAGGAAAGCGAATAAAAGATGGAATTTATTTCAACTCGGGAATAATTTAATTTATAGACTATTCTGTTTACTAGCAGTTAAACGAGAGAGAAAATAAAGAACAGATATTATGCGCAAATTGTATTAAATTGTTTAATTAACTTAGAAGAAAATTAAAAAATGTATTCAAGTTGAAATGAATAAAAATTTCACATTATATATATTTTATTTTACAAAGTAGAGGTATTCTCCTCTTTTCCCTACTTCTGTATGCTAATACACGTAAATTGCTTTTTCAAGCATGCAGCATACACGATCTTGGAAATAAAAGGCTCACTTTTGTGATTGCGAAGAAGCGATTGACGTGGACGAGCTGCTACACGTAGAGGCGTGTCTGCTGTTAGAATGAGGTCTCCTCCAGCCACTACTTTCTTCATCAGAGACGCGACAGGTGGCTCCGAGGCCACATTCCCACTGCAGTAAGGGTGGCGGCAACGATGGTAACTTCGGACTTCGGCGATCTGAACTTTTCTGAGAACGACGCACCACTCGGACCACAACAAGCAATGCAAATAAGCCTAGAAGTACTGCTGTGTCCATGACAGGTCCTAAAGGACCACCACCTGTATCTTGTACCGTTGAGTGAGGAGGACTGATAATTTGTTCATCTTCGACACAAAGTGCACGACTTTCCTCAGGTCCCATTTCTACATGCATGGTGTAATTAATTCGTGTCCGGCCATCCGACGCCAACCACTCCACTCTCATGGAGTAGTGCGTGGCGACAGGTCGTGCGAGGCACTCTCCTCCCTCCATCGTCACCTTAATAACATGGTTACAATTTTCACAGTATAGAACGGTCAAATGTCACTGAATATGCACTATAGTGAATATGCCAGCAGTAACAGGAGAACTGTTGTTAAGATTTTAGTTAAAGTTAACTACGAATTGTTTTGATTCCAATTTTAATTCAGTCTTCAAATAACACAACGTAGACTGATCGACGTTCCAAAAAAGTACGCAGTTAAATTACTTGAGTACCGCGTGTTCTTTGTCTTCATTCATATCGATTCATATCTAGACGAATTGAAGATTCGCTGGAATCTTTAATATTCGATTTGAGGGAGATTACGCACTTTTACATGATACTATTTATTACACGAAGATTTTAACTTCACTAATGCACCGTCATTGTTCCTTACAATGCCTCGCAATTTACAATGCACCATCGTCGTGTGTTCGAGAGCCGCTTCCTTACTGACTGACCTATCAACACTCTTTTACTTCAAAGTCGTCGTGCATCCTTTTAGCTTAGCCTACTAGCAAAATCTCAAAATAGATTTTCTTCCCCCCCCCCCCCCCCCCTTTACTCCTCTCTTCTTCCCGTCCTACTGTTTAGCACGACCAACCTCGTGGCGCTCGCATCTTTTCTTTTTAATATAGCTAATATACATAGGTGCGTGCCAAATAAACAAAACTAAGCTCTTAGGGGTGTATCCTTGTAAAAAAAAAAAAAATATTAACAAATAAATTCATTATATTTTCCAATAGTAAAATTATGAACAAAAATTTTCAATAAAGTATCGACCTCAAAATATTTCACTACAGAAATGGATAGAGAGTGCAAAGTTATGCTACTTTAATTTTTTCAGATTTTTTAGGGTCAGGGAACTATTTTCAAAAATTAATGAAAGGATATTATAGGACCTAAAAGGGGCGTGGGTTCAAACCCGACCTCGGCAAAACTTTTTAGCAATACTTCCCGGGCTCTTAAAAATCTGAAAAAAATCAGAGTGGCATAACATTGCACCCTCTATCCATTTTTGAAATTAAAAATGTTGAGATCGATACTCTAATATAAAGGTATGAGAAATTGTTATTTTTTTAAAATTCAAGTATCATCTTTTGGTTGGACTTTTCATTAAGTTTTTTAATAAATGAGAAAATCAAAGGAGCCATTCAGATTGAGAGATTAATTTATGAGTCGATTTGATCATTTGGAATAATATTTTATGATCGATATTATCGGTGAAGACGGTCTTGTCTGGGATATCATTCATGTACACATCTCGGAGAAGGTATATGCATGCAGCAGGCGACAAACTGCATCAATGACATGCACTCTTATGCATATAATTATATACAATTTATACTTTTTTTTATATATTTATGACCGAATGATGACTGACTACGTTTTGTCATCAATCTCACGACACAAATGTAGCCATCTGTGGCTCTGTTTTTATTCCCCTTAGCTGGAACAGTGGTGCGTCACATTGCGGCAAATATTCGTCCAATTCCACGACCGACATGACGTCGTCCCACGTCGGAGCTATTCAATGTATTCAAATTTACATGAAATTCCCTCCGGAAGTAGCCGGTTTCTGGTCTTCCTATTTCGTATTTCAGCTTTTTATTTGCACACATAGGCCAGAGTACTTCTACTTGAAACCACTCTGTAAATTTTTAAAACTGAATTACAAACAGAAGAACTTCAAAATTTACACTTCCAGCTACTTCCGGAAGGAATATTAAATTAATTTGAGTGTATGTAGTCTTTTTATTGCGCTCCGTTAACATGCATGTTTTGATGACAAAATACTTCATCTCTTTGTGTTTTATTGTGACGACAATCGAGCTTTCTTTAATTCATGACGTCACATTTTAACGAGTTTGTCATTTAATATTGCATAAATTATAACAAAATAATAATATATACAATACATTACAATATAAAAATATCATACTACGAAAACATTTGTGCAATAGCTTTTTCTATATTACATTATATTACAATATTACATATTATTATATTACAGCAGAACATTCAATAAATATAATACTACTGCATTTTCTTCAACTTCATAATTATCAATCCAATTTTCATTAAAATGAATCTAAAGATTTTTTATGACTCAATTCTTGTCAGACTATATAATAGAATCTAAAAAAGATTTTAAATTATTTGTCCAGGAATTATTGTTTTCCTCTAATAAGTTGAACTTTTCCTTTAAATTGTTTAAGTTGTCTTTGTTGTGTGTTTTTATGTACTCTATGTAAAATTAATTCAATTGTTCAGAGCTAGCTGCATATAATTTTCATATGAGATTCATTATAGCGTTTGCTTTGTGACTCACCCATTTTTTGTATTATATATTTGTGCTGCAGTTAATTAGTAGTAATTAAATTAATTATATCTTAATTGTCATCTTGCCACGTACCAAGTCATAATTGTGAAATTGACGTTACCCGGTACGATTTTTTCAAACTCTTGGGGTTTCCACTGTATTTTTTTTAATGTAAAATGTATTTTGTTGAATTCTATGAATTGAATAAACAAACTAAAAAAAAAAATCCCAATAAATAAATAATTCCATTTTTTTTGTGTACTTGACCCCCCCCCCCCCCGACACACATCAAAAGATGAAGAATTTTTGGAACATGTTTTAATAATATCAATTTAATAACATTTTAATGAGGTAACAAAGTTACTTTAAAAGTAATTTTGCAGGCAATACGAAGCAACGAGATGTTATTTCGATCGATTATTATATATAATAATAATAATGATGATGATGAAATGGGGTAAGTTAACAAACATAAAGGTAAAAAGAGTGAAGCTACTGAACTTTGGTTCGTTCGTTTTCCATCTTCATTGGTTGTGGCTGACACAGCCCGTCGGTGTTACACCCACCTACCCTCCCACCCACCCCAACGTTACCGCCATGTTTCTGGGGATCAATAAAGTGAGGCGTGGCTAGCAGTATACTCCAGATAGAAAGAGCCAACTTCCCCACTCACTCTTCATGCTTATACTTATTACACTCGCTCACACTACTGCCTTGCTTTTTTTTTTTAGTAAACCAGGGGGGAACGTTATAGGTATATAGGTCCAGTTCAAAGAACGAATCCAGGGTAGCTTTATTATCAATACTATTTCTGAGGGGGGGGGGGGAAGAAGGTACCCCAATCCGAATTAATGCCATTTCTCACAATGCTGTCTTAATGTTTTTAAAGGAGAGAGGTTGTTGTAGGTATTTTGATACTAAAAAGAATATGTACAGTACATTGCAGTTAGTAAAGTATATTAATTTTATAAATAGGCGTTTCCCCACTATAATTTTTTTTTTAACATTAGGCAGCCCCTCCTGAAAATTTTGCAGCCCCCTGAAATTTTTTCCTGGATCCGCGCCCCCAGGTGCAGGTGAACGTAACTCACAACATCTCTTTGTTAATAACAGTTTTGGTCACAAAATATTTTTCTTCAATAGCATTGGTTTTTCATGTCACCGTTTATGAAAAAAAAAAAAAAAAAAAAAATGAGAAAAATGATGAGAATTGTCAGGAGAAATTAACTTCCTGGCCAACTTCAGCACGCGCTGCTATGCCGCAGACAATGTTTTGCCTACAAAATCGTGACGTCATATTGTTTTATGACGTACGGTGAAAGACTCCATATATCCACGGGTATAACTTATTATTGAGAGGGAGGTTGTAGTGGGGGGTCCTTACTTCTCGGATTCCCGTGAGAACACCAAGTGCCCTCAACTCTTCCATTTTACATCTTGAGTATTGGAATGAAAGAGCTCGGATTATCTTCGTACATACAATTTTACATTAATTTCAATCACGCATTTTTCCCTTTTTTTTAGACTTTATTGAGCTGGCCATACATATTAAAAAAAATTTATACATGCAATGTCATATATAAAATTGTTAGTAAAAAAAAAACAACAAACAAACAAAAAAACAAAAAAAAAAGATATAAGCAATAATAAGTGCAAAATTTTGATACAAATGATAACGGATAATTACACCAGGCTCATTCGTGCACTTGAAATATTTTTTATCTTTATTAACAAAACAAGTTTGGTATGTTCTACAAGCCAAATTTCAAAAGTTTTGCCCGAAAATTAACAACTATTAATTCTCTCGTCAAAGTTATATCAATGTTATTGAATAGGAAGTTATAGGAACCAATATATTGTATATACCTCTAGCACGTACAGGCTAAGACTCAAGGATTGAGTTGAGATTGTGTATCAGATTTTAGGAGATTGGCGTTATCATAACAAAATAATATTTCAAGCTGTCAATTATTTGAATAATCAGAATGTGCATGTGAAAGAGGAATTTGAAACAAATATAAAATTTGCAAACTTATGACGTCATGAAAACAGGTATTGACATCTGGTGGATTTTACCTGAGTGATTCTAAAAGTGGCATTGTTTTGATATCAGAGCCTTTTACTACTGGCTATTAAAGTACATGTGTAGTTGAGTCATACTGATTCTATCGAGGAGTGCCATCTCTTGGTGCTTTATCAGGTCAATAGAATTGAAAACGTCTCAAGCATAGAGCATATTTTTGAGTTGAAATTTATACAAAACATTTGCTCATTAACGAAGTTTTATATCCGCACTTGAACTTTTCCTATTACAATAACATTGATATTTTCCTTTTGTTTTTAATTTTGATTATAATATATATATAATTATATATTATTGTACAGTGCCCATGAAGGAGACAATAAAATAAATATATTACTTTGACGAAAGAATAAATTTGTTGTTGTTGTTTTTACCTATAAACATAAGTCTTTTCTGTAAGCATTCCCTCCATGTGTGTTATTATAGAATAACCTGCAGTGAGTAATGAAGGAATAAAGAAATAAACCAGCGGTGAAGTATGAAGTAAAATTGAAGCTATATTTATTATATTGTAAGCACGCAAGTCAAACTGCACGACACAAATGAACAAGTGAATTAAGTACGTTAGCAAGGTGTACTTAAATCGATGTTTTTTTTTTTCTTGCTGTCGTTTCAAACTCCTCGAGCTAGCAATGCCAACAGTATAACGATCAGATGTTAGCAGTCAAGCTAGCGAGCGAGCACGCTTCGTACATTAATTAAATGTAATTTATTAACTGCAAGTAACTACCAGCAAACAATTATTATTGTACATTTAACGTAACTTGTATACTAATTAATATCTTAAATATGCAATCAGATTCACCTTAAGGGTTACTGTCAGTAGTATGAAAAACAGGCTTAGTAGATGGTGAACCACTCTGAAATTTTCATCAAAATTTCCTCTCACCATGAAATGATTTGTCATGAGAAAAAATTAGACCAAAATCGGTGAAAATTTTGAGATATTCAGCATTAAAAAATATATTATTAAATGGGGGCTGTGCTTTTGAGTCAAATTAGTGTCTTTTTTACACAGAAAAATTAATTTCTCAAAATCTACACCAAATTTGCAGGGTTTTTTACAGCAGCAAACTAATAGATATTTTATCATTTATTTTATGGACTAAAAATATTTTTAGTTTATCATCGAAATTCTTTTTTGAGCAGTGACATTAATTCTTAAGTTACCTGTGTTGTTCATCTTATACAATTTTGATTCACAAATCGATTACAGTGCATTTACGAATAGATGGCTTCGTTATGAAAATTACAGCATTTTTTTTTTTTTAAGTAGCTATAATTATACTTAGAACAAGAATAAAAAAATGATGAAGTATTCGTACTTATGAATAATTATTTCCTTCTTAAATTGACTATTCACATTGTTCCTTTGTAGGGATATAAAACGTGAGGCGGCATGCATACGATCGAGTAAAGAGCTGACGATCCCCTCGATCTCTTCCTTCAACCACGCAGGCGCTGATGGCGCTCTCGCTTGTTGCTCCTTGAAAAAAAACGGTAGCTGCAGTTTTAAAGGTGCTTGCCTTCATTCCGAAATTGCTCAAATTTTCATCATTTTACGTATAAAATAATACCCTGATTAATATTTATTTGAGAGCTGCTCTACGTTAAATAAATAAGAAGGTAGAGAAAGCAACAATATTACGTACACGTGGGTTCAACATTTAAAAATTTGTTTCTGATGTATTTAAAATAACATATAGGTGATGAAATAAGCAAAGGTGAACAGGCTACGTCAAACAATTAACGATACGACGGTGGGACATAAAAAGAGAGAGAGAGAGAGAGAAAGAGAGAGAGAGAGAGAGAGAGAGAGAGAGAGAGAGAGAGAGAGAGAGAGAGAGAGAGAGAGAGAGAGAGAGAGAGAAAGAGAGACGATGTACGGCGTTTACATTGACAGCAGCAGCAGTAGGGAAGGAGCAAGAGGAGCAGCGGCAGAGAGCAGTCATGAGCCATATTATAAAGGGGGCTTACGAGCGGGCATGTGTGTGCATGGTGGGTGCAAATGGTGATTTGAGTAGTGCCATGGTTATTATAGTGGTGCATGTGCATCGTAGATTTTTTTTTTTTTTTTTTTTTTTTTTTTTTTTTTTTTTTTGTGAACGGTGGTGGTGGTGATGTGCATATCAGATGATCGAGCCATTTAATTATTATTATTATTATTACGGCTTATTAGCAGCTATTTTATATTTAGCTAGCTTTTAAGCACGCTTACCGCTGGCTGCTGGATACAACGGCTCTCGATGAATGACCAGCTCTTCCTCTAGTTGGAGAGGAAGAACTAGATGATCCTAAAGCACTCGAAGTTGGTGGTGGATAAGAATGACTCTTGACATCTCTTAACCAAGGACGTGGAGGTGGTCTAAGGAGACATGGAGGAAGTGGTAATAAATGTTGTAAAGGTGGTGGACGTCCTCTAACAGCTGGTAAACGACGCCTAGGTGGCCACGCGGGAGAAGAACCATGCTGGGGTAATGTTGTTGAAATAGTACCACCACCTACGCCAATTCTAGGCGGTGCGCCAGGACTTGGCCAACGTTCCATGCCACTTCTGTAAAACTGTCTGATAGATAGATATACAGGATGGATAGATGGCCAGAGAGAGAGCGGGTAGCTTGCTCCCAGCAGCAGCAGCAGCAGCAGCTCCCAGGCTGGTGCCTGGAGAACTGGCTTGCCGCTCGCTCGTTGCTTACGTGAGGCTTGCTTGCTTGCTTGCTTGCTGCCAGGAAAAGCGAGCGCAAAAGGCTTGTGCGACGCCGGTCGAGGTGAAATGTTCCACGCATGCTCGGAGCACGTTCATACAGACAGACGATAGGGGTAGAGGGGTAGCGGCCATAAGCAAAAGAGGAAAAGTACGACAGTAGTAACACACCCCCATACTGTAACTGTAGGAGCTAGGGGATGCGTGAAGGACGTATTGTAATTTTACTTCTTGCTCATTGAATAATAATTATCATAGGTCGAACAACGTTCATTATATACATGATGAGTTTATATAATTAACCCTAGTTGAAAAATTACGTATTCAACTCATCCTTTACACGTCTAAACCTAATCTTTTTACCTTTAAAAACCATTTTATTTCCTCTTTGCTCAAAGTGAGGATGAAATGGAGATAATATTTTTAACATTTTATGCCCAAGAAGAGGAATGAAGACGTATTTATCTTTTTTTTTTATCTATTTTTTACTCTGAAATGGTGCAAAATAGGAGGGAATTGAAGGAGGAGAGAGCTTAATAGCGAATGAAAGATGAAATTTATTTCAACTCGGGAAGCGGAGTATTATAATTCAAGAAAACGAATTTATAAAAAACATGCGAGCCTTCGATCGAACAATGCAAGGGTTACTACATAAGAATCATGAACAATATATTTGAAAATGAATTACGCATTGCCTTTTGAAGAAAACAGAATTATTTTGAATTTATGTCATCGACAGGTGGAAACACGTTCTATTATAAGCTCTGCATTTCTTTCTTTCTTTTTTTCTTTTTTTTTTTTTTACAAGGATATACATCCCTAAGAGCTATCTTGCAACGGGGTAATGGGTAGGGAAAGGATGGTGGCCACGGCCTGTTACGCGTTCCAGCTGAGTTGAGACTGAAGGAACCGTGGAAAACCTCCTCTACTTTTTATCAATGGAGCAAAGTGATATCCAAAGCCTGGGGAAGCACACAAGTGCATCACTGCTCTGGGTGGATAGCGAGGTGTATTTCCCGTTGATGGAGACTCCAAGTTCTTGTGCAGTTACTTTCATGCGTCACTCAATTATGCAAACAATTACTGTACTGTATAAACGTACTAATTATACAGCATTGAAGTTTGGAAAAAAGAGCCTCATCTTTATTCTCTTTCTTAGTTGTTCCACTTCTCATGTGAAATATTACGAACATATTGGGGAATTCTCCTACATTTATTTTAATATTTTTTCAGATGCTCTATGCCTTGAAACTAAATGTCCTAAAACAAAAAAGTTTCAATTTTCAAAATTGGAGACAAGGGAATTTTTTAAAAATCTTCCTTCTTTTGAATTTAGCGCCAAAACGTGACGTAGAAACTACCTAGCAGGCGAAAATTTCCTGCAATAAATTTATATTTTCGATTATCACTCTTAAATTAAACTGATATTAGGGACAAAACTATTGATACTAGGGTAGAAAAACCCGCTGATTTCGATCGTGTTACTAAAATGAATAGCCAATCACTACTTGACGCTCAAACTATGATATCAGGCAGTTGTTGTGTGTTATCTAGGGAGTTTCTACGTCACAATTTTCAGATTTGCGCGCAGGTTGCATACTTTGCCCCTATTCTAATAATCTCTTCAGAGTCCCCAAATTTGAGTTAAAAAAGTTGAAACTTAAGTCAAACTTATTGTTAATATGTAATCTATCATAATATAGTAGTTAAATTAAAATTTGAGTTGTAAGAGAATTCCCCATTATGCTCAAATTAACGAATTACTATGGATATTATATAATTGCTTGCAAACAAACAACTAACAATTTACTTAAGAAGGTTTTTTGTATAGAACGAACGCTGCACAGGTGCTGATGACATCAGATTGATGACTGATGTGACTTGTCACAAAAATTAAAAGTCCGAATTCAATTTCCTTTTAAATTTCCAGCCGTGTATGTCAAACCGTTTTAAATTTTAATCTTGATTATAGTGGTTGCTTGGTTTAAGTTTTTAAAATGGGAAGTTGGTTGGTTTGAAATATTTAAAAAGTTAGAAACATAATTTTAAAATTTAAAACAATAAAATTGTAGAGAACACAGCTAAGATTTTATAGTATAAATTTGAAGCATTGAAATATTAATTATAATTAGTTAAATGACAAGCTTGAAATTTTAAAAGAATAAAAACTGGGGAAAAGCGTGAAAAATTTCAAAATACTAAACACGCGTAAAAACAGTTTCTGACGCTTGGCAGTTTCTATACTAATTCAATTCAATTCTTTATTGGTCATTTTCAATACGTGAGAAACAATCATGATGAAGGCACTCTGCATGAGATGGTAAGACACGTCCAAACACATACTTAAAAACTAAATGTAACAAAAGTTAAAAGTAGATACATTATAAAAACAACTTTTCAACAATAATACTTACGGCATTTTTTAAAATCGACATACTGTGGTAAATATCATAACTTGTAACACATTTTTGGTATTAAGATATATTTTAAATTTAATTATTTTTTATACAACACATTTAAAAAATGAAGAGAGGTTTAAAAAATGGAAGCTTTTCAAGTTTAGTTTATAACAAACCGCGTGGGTATTAGTTTAAACAGCTGTGACCTTACGAGTGATCTCCAGTCAGTTTTTTAAATTTTCTTTTTTTTTTTTTACCATAATGATACACCCCCAAGAGCTTACTCAGCTTACTGCTCGCGGCGGACTAATGGGTAGGAATAAGGTAAGGAAATGCATCACTGCACTGGGTGGGAAGTGAGACGAATTTTACCCCAGGAAAGGAGCAACGTAATTTTTACTTGAAACGGTCACCCATCTAAGTATTAACCACGCTCGACTTATGTAATTGATATGTTCCACTCTCGTGACAAAGACTGCATGGAAAAGTAACTGCCGCAGTCTATGGAGAAATTGTTTAAAAAAAAAAAAAAAAAATGCCTATCTTATTTCTTTTTTCAGAGCAGCACCAAAACATGTTTAAGATAGCGGACAGATCTATCGAGTCATTAAATATATTAAGCTTAAATCTGTGAACATTTAAAAGTAGACTAATTGCATGGCTTAGAACATTATTTCTCGATTCAATCGGGATAAAATGGGGCTTAAGTGCCCTCAGCATGTCCAAGTGCAAAAGAAATTATTTGCAGAAAATCCTACGCAGTTCAGAGTTTACGAACAGACCTAGCTATTATTTGCAAGTGGTGCCATGCTAATTTTCATAATTTTTCAAGAGCATAGAAATAATGATACTATAAGTACACTTGGTGGGCTAAATCAAAGCTTTTTTTTTTTTTTTTTTTTTTGTAATTTGTTATCGAATCGTATGTTGTATTGTTTCGTGCAATTTAATGTGTATTATATATATATATATAATACACATATAATATATATATATATATATATATATATATATATGTTTTTGTAATCTGTTATTTTTATAGTAATTTGATATGATTTAAACTTTAATTAATTTGGGTGAATGAATGGACAGCAATCTTTTTCATTTGCCCCATGGGCTATTATTTAAAAATTTCAACTATATTATATTATTGTAAAGTGCCCACATCCATGAAAGAAAATAAATACGTTCTAAAATTTGTTTTCCGAATCAAGACTAAAATATAAAATAGAACCTTACGATCTGGCACTTTGTGAGCGACCTAGATATACATCCAAGTTATTCAGATGAAATTCCAAAATAGGAATATTGTATGAAAACAGACGGTTAGCTTTGCGAGTTGAATGACCTAATAAACACAATCGATAATTACCACTCTGTACGTGTCGTGTAGTTAGACTTCATGATGTGTAACCTCGTTTTGTAAATAAACATGTTTGTTGTTAAGTTTTATAGTTAATACTAAAATCGATCTTATCATGCACCGGAAGTGTTTTACAATTTGAATCTCTGCCTGCAGATACAGTCGCATGATAGACCGATTTGTTTAAATTAAAGGGCCTCAAATTACAAATTAGGAAGTCACCATCCAGAATTAATTGTTATAAAAAGTGGTGTAGACTTGAAATGTACAAAAATGGCCCCTTTTTAAGCTGCCTTAATCTTTATAACAAGCTCCCTCTCTCAGTGAAAAGTGCAGTGGAAATTATTAGACATAATAAATTTTGTGTGAAGAAACTGCTTCAAGAAAAGTGTTTTTATAGTTTAAATTATGAATGTGATTTTTAATTATTAATGATGACAAGATTCGACAAGAACTATTTCAGTTTAATTCCAAAACTTTTTTGCTTGCACTTTGACTTGTCCTATAAACCTAAGCAAATATTTGTTATATAATATACATTTGTTTGTTATATATATGTTATTGTATATTAATTATATAATTATATAACATTTTGACTGTAGGAGAAATGGAATTAATAAGGGCGTTGTTGGCAAAACTTTCATTAAAAAACTTAACAATACAATTTTTTTTTTAATTAATCTTTTTCGACTAAATGCGTCCACGAATGGTGAGACTAATAACTGTACCTTGCGTGGTGTTGGCGGCGTGTTTGAACGTCGACAAACGTGCGATCGTGCAGCACCAGCAGCCCCCCCACACACGCGAGTACCACGAAGTAAAGCAGTGACTGCAGCGTCGAGGTACCTTCAGCAGGGCTGATGGAATCGACGGCAGGACACGAATCGTTGGAGGGTGACCAGACCCTGATACTGCACGTCATGTGCTGGATCTTACATGCATTTACAAGTCATAACTAATTACCAAATGTTTTTATGAACGTTAATTCACCGTGATTCTCGACCGTGTGGCTGTGGAAGGGAAAAAATTTATTGGTATGTTGGTAAGATAAGTAGGGGCTCGGACTGGCAAGCTAGGGGCGCCAGTCAGGGCCATATAAGCAGACTCGGACTAGTCGTAAAAGTAGGCCTGTTCGTAAACCCTGCTCGGTGTACACTTTCTGCACCCAATCGACCTTATGTACATGGGATATAAGGTCGATTGGGTGTAGAAAGTGTACACCGAGCAGGGTTTACGAACAGGCCTAGTGTATGCATTTCCATGGAGCAGGGAAAGCGAGAAAATCACGTGCCGCAGCCAATCAGAGGCTCGGGATTTCCTCGCTTTGCAGGGAGCGATTTTATCGCCAACATGGCCGCCATATGAGATTAAAACAAGTACGCTGTTCTCGCCTCGCTAATTAAGCATCGCTCCATGGAAATGCACCTTAAGGCTGTGTCAGGGATCCCTGACTGGCCTAACTCTCCACTTTTTAACACAGAGAGTATACAACAAGTGGTCTCATACCCCTTCAAAGTGGTCCCTGTTGCCTGTAATGCCCATATGGCCCTGAATGGTCCCTATAGCTTGCCAGTCCGAGCCTGATATAGGCATTACAGGCAGCAGGGGCTACCTAGAAGGAGACTTGATGCCACTTTTGGTATACCCTCTGTATTAAAAATCAGAGGGGCAAGTCCTGACCCAAACTTATGGCCAGTCCGAGCCTAATAATTACCAAGGCTAAAAGAAAAAAACTTATTCCTCTGGTGGCATTGCATGTGACAATTGGAGGCATTCACAAAAAGCAGTTTATATAGTTCCACTGATTTGATTTTCATCCCGGGTTAATCAAGTATTTATAATGTGGTGCTAAACCATTGGTTAAACATGGTAATACAAATATTGGGCTAAATTGGTGATAACGTATACATGTTTAACATTGCTTAAATATAGCTCCGATTTAGCTCACATTTAGCTCACCATGTTTAGTACTCAAATTAGTCTGCGATAAAAAGTTTATGTTTACAAATATTAACAAACTATAAATATAGATAACGTTCTCCGCTTAAGGTAGAGATAACGCCGAACAGCTGATCGACGTAATCCCCTTTGATTAACATGTAAACCTTAGCAAATTGACAAAAATTCTGTAAATTTTTTGAGAGGCAGATATTAGTGCCTAAAAGCCATAGAAAAAATTTCAAAACAATTTAACGAGACGAATTTTTTATAATTGATTTTTTTAATTTTCAGCATAAGGCTTTCCCATGGAGAGCCAAACTAAAAAATTAATTAAAAAAAATCGACTCGTTCAATGTTTTTGAAACTTTTTCTATGGCTTTTAGGCACTAATATCTGCCTCTTAAAAAATTTTCAGAATTTTTGTCAATTTGCTAAGGTTTACATGTTAATCAAAGGGGATTACGTCGAACAGCTGTTCGACGTTATCTCTACCTTAATACGAGTTCTAAACTCTTGAGGTCTTTCTGTTTCTATTGTAATATAAAATATGTATGTTTTATTCTGAATAAACATAAGTTTTGAAAAAAAGTGCCGTAAATTGCTCCACCCTCGGAGCTGGTGTAAGAAAGTGTACACCATGCATGCATTTTAGGTTTACAAATAATAAGAAATCGCGGACTTTAAGTACACTAAACGAAAAAAGTTGGTGCAGAAAGTGTATTTTAGCTCTGGACATGCAGCACGAACTTTACTTCTGCTATCTAGAGTAACAATTAACTCCAATAGAGAAATACAGATTTGCAATTTCGGGGATTCGAGGTAATTAAGGAGAGCACTCAGCTGGTCTGTCAATTACAAAGAATTCAGCTTTACCTGCACACATCCATAGAATGCAGCTTAATAACTCTTACAAACGAAGCAGGAGTAAAGTTCGTGTTGTCAACTGGGCAGGGTTTATACATATACGAACAAACCAACTTAATATATTTCACATTAGACTTACGGGAGTTTTAAACGTAAAATTTCACTACACAATAGAACATTTTGTTTACATTAAAATGATATCACCCTCGTGGCTACAATCTCACATCCTTCACCCCAACAGCCTTGTGACCTTTGATGACCCATGATGTTGGGACCTCGCCGGCCGCGTGCTACATCTGATCATGTCAGTACATGCAGACAGTTGTTACATCACAGTAAGGTTTAGTATCACGTCTTCCCTTTTACCACTTTAATGATTTGACAGACACTTAGCTTTCAATAATACATAGCATGTCTGCATATAAAGGAATCCTTAAAAGTAGGTCAATAAAATGACAATTTTAATTCCAAACTATTACGTGGAAGCATATCTGATGGATAATATCATATTTTGTCACGCTATGTTACAAAGTAGCATTGTGAAAACAACGTAAATAATATATTATATACAATATATGTGTATAACTAGATTACAGTATGCACATGTTGTAAAAAAAAAAAAAAAAAAGTTTATAAGAAATCTAGACTTTTTTTTACAAGGATACACACCCCTAAGAACTTAAAGCTCGCGGCGTGGTAATGGATAGGGATATAAGATAGGGAAAGAATGGTGGCCATGGCCTGTTTTACGTGTCCCAGCATTCGCTGAGGTGAGACTGAGGGAAATTGTGGAAAACCTCAGTCAGGACGGACACGGGACACCTGTACTTTTTATCAATGGACCAAAGTGATTTCCAAAGCCTGGGGAACCACACACTCAAGTGCATCACGGCACTGGGTGGAAAGTGATTTTTGCCAAAAAGAATCCTCATTATTTTAATAACTGCAAATTATATAATGTTTTTAATACTCGTCACAAGGATAAATTTGTATTCAAGTGACAACTACGGCTTACGATATTGGACTTAATATGTATAGGGCGCAATCTTTATATAATTATCTCCCCAATAATATTAAATGTGAAGAAAATTTAAATCCATTCAAGAAGAGACTAAAAACTTTTTTATTTGATAATAATGTGCATGAAATCGACGACTTTTACAAACTAGAGTATTAAATAATTATTTACTATGTATGTATGCTGCAATGACTTGTCTTGTAAGTGAGATTAATAAATATTTGAAATTGAATTTGAATAAAATAGTAAATTATACTAACTATATTAAAATTATATTTATTCATCAAATAGAACTTTATTACGTTTTTTTTTTATTTATTATTATTATTTTTTAATATATAATATTAATGATTGTTATACTTCATTTACTGCGACCATATGTGTATTCAGCTTAAAGTCTATAATTTTATGTAACAAAACCTATACGACACATATTCTGAGGCGACGAGATTGTATTGAGATCTATGAGATAACTTGAATTAGAAAAAAATAATCTTTTTAAAACTACATGGATTTATAAATACAAGGTCAATTTATCTCAAATGTTAACAATGCAAAATCAATAACAATGGAAACTTGGTTGCATTGTTGACAGTTCATCTAGGTTCTAATTAGTTGAAGACGAAGAAATTTCCATTGAATATTAATTGGAGAGCGGTGGAAAGCTGGCAGATTGACTTCGCGATACGTTTGCTCCTCAAGAACGTGCAAAGTCAGCAAGATCGCAAACAAAAATCGATTGTTTAAAAATGTTCACACCTAGTGCCAACTTTGTACATAAATATTCAAAAAGAACTAATCAAAAGTAAATAAAGTTTAAGTTTATTTGCATCAAATCAAAAACATACCCGAGTTGAAATAAATTTAATCTTTAAATAATTTTATTCACTTCTAATCTCTCCTCTCGTCTTTTGTTTTCTTATTTTGCACCATTTTAGAGAGAAAAAGACGAGAGTTTACGAAATATTGTCAGAAATATTGTCTTCATTTCATTTTCTCACTTTGAGCGAGGAAGAAATAATAAGATGTGTTTTAGAGATAAAAAAAGTAAAAAGTTAAAGTGTTTAGACGCGTAAATTATGAGTAGAAGACGTAATTTTTCAACTAGGGTGTGTATTTTTTTTCAAACATATTTTATTTTCAAATATAATTAAATTTGATCGTTCTAAAACTTCAAGGCATCAATAAGTTTCAAGAGACTGAAGGGGGGGGGGGGGGAGGTGTGCAAAATAAATTGAAGACCCCTCTCCCTCAAACACTTTACGTTTTATCTTGTAGGATAAGCCTATTCTGAATCTTTTCAATTCGTTCAATTGTACTAACTGGTAAGACTACTAATATTACACGATGTAATAATAGGACAAGTTTAGTCTATAAAACTGAAAGGATAAATTTATATTATTTTATGGAAAATATTTTACTTTGGCTTACACCATCAACATGCGCTCTCAATAGTAAATTCTAAACTGTTTTGAAAGTGGTGCTAGCTTATTTGTCATAATAGTTTGGAATTTAATTTTGAGAATGCCTGTTATCAGACAGTGTAAGTCAGAATAAAATATATTCCATATCTATTGTCATCTTTTCTCCTCTTTACCTTAATTAAGTTATAATACCCTTTTTCAAATATATATTATTTAATGTTCACTGAAATCAAAATTGATGTCAAATTTAGAAAAAACAGTTCACCATAGTTTACTTGCGTATATCTTATACATCCATATATAATTATTTACTGTATGGATCTAAAATAACATCAAGCTATTTTTTCTACTGACTGAATGCAAATGTAACGGGAATAGCTGGATTCTTGTATGTTAAATTATTTATAAATTTACATTGTAAAAAATATGTTCATATTAAATAAATATTTTAAATAAAAATATATTTCAGATTCACAATAGCGACAATCTGCAACATTTTTTAAATTGGAAAAATGAATTGAGGGTGCCAAATTATGAGTCCAGTAACTATTTTTTTAAAAAAATATTGAAAGTACGGTCACATACCCTGGAGGCGTCATTATAGGCGTTTAGACCTTACCTTTTTATTAAGGATCCAGGGGGGCCAACAGAACTTGCAATATTTTTTTAAAAAATAGTTCCGGGACTCAAAAAATTAAAAAAACAAAAGAATCGTAGCAACATTTCTGCATAAAAAATTGGCATGCAGGTTCTCCGTTATATATAAGTATACAAAATAAATTAAAAATACTTTTAAGTCAATAAGGCAGTTTCATGTTTACGTTTTGGGTACTACGGAGATGTCCGAAGCTGCCCGAAGATCTTTGGGTAGAAAACCCTAAAATCTTATGCTGTGCTGGTTAACGTAACTCACAACATCTCTTTTTTCTAATGATAGTTTTGGTCGTCAAATATTTTTCTTCAGCATTAGTTCTTCTTGTCACCATTTATGAAAGAAAATTCTAAGAAAAATGATGCGAATAGCCAGGAGAAATTAATTTCGAGACCAATTTTAGCACGTATCTACTATGCCTTTGGCAATGTTCTACCTACAAAATCGTGACGTCATATTATTTTATGACGTATGGTGAAATACAACAGTCATTTTAATTTGCAAGAAGAGGCCGCTAAATTTACTCACGAAATTAAAAGAGAGGACTTCCGCCGGTAAACAGCAAGAGCGGTGAATGTTTAAAGAAAAGCAATATAAACGATATATCACCTTTAAGGCTGCTCCATTATTTGCAACAAAAGCTGGAGGGCTCACGGCGACCCTACTTCATAACAAGAGACAGTACCTGCGGGCCCCTTGAGACATCCAATCTAAGCTCTTTTGTTTTAACGTCTCCAACAAAAAGTAACAGGCTCCATTTTTTTCCTATATATGTCATGTTAGTTTGTTAATTCATTCGGATAGGAGCAATGTTAAAAATTCATCTTTTGTTTCTAAATTTATAAGTAAGGGAGAAATTTCAAAACAGACACGTCAAAAATTCTGTACATGACACTTGTTCGACCAATTCACGACTACGCAAGCCCTGTGTGGTCTCCAGCTGCCTATAAAACAAAACAAGATACGTTGGAAAAAATTCAAAGAAAATTTATTAAAAGTATAATGTGTCAAAAAGACCAGATCAACTATAATAAACTAAATTATCCTGGATTGTGCAAAAAATATGCAATAACAACACTTAAATACAGACGCGATATGAGCGATATTATCTTTTTTCTTAAGAAGTTAATCGATGGAAAATTAGACTGTCCTGAAATTCTGGCTGAGCTCAGTCTAAATGTACCAGCGAGACAAAACAGATCATCTAATCTTTTCTACATACCAAACCCAAGAATTGATATTGATAAATATTCTTTTATTTCCAGAGTTCAATCATTTTGCAATGAACTGTACAGTAAATACGAGCTTGACATTTTCCATCGATCTTCGCAAGAAATTGCAAGGATATGTAAATAACTCAAATGCATGTTTAATTATGTAATATAAATATAATGTATTATATGTTACCAAGATTTTAGTTATATAATAATTTTTGTACGTGTGTATTTTAACTAAGAATTTGTATGAACTATTGTATTCTTTATAATCGGATTACCTATAACCTGTAGTCTGTTTTCTGAAAAAATATATTAAATAAATAAGCCTGAGTTGAAATAAATTCCATCTTTTATTCGTTGTTAATTCAGCTCTCTCCTAGTCTAATTCCCTCCTATTTTGCACAATTTTAGGGGGAAAAAAGACGAGATTATGTATTTTTTTCCTCTTCTTGAGCATAAAATGTTAGAAATACTGTCTCCATTTATTCATCCTCATTTTGAGCGAGGAGGAAATAAGATGTGTTTTAGTGGTAAAAAGTTTAGGTTTAGACGTGTAAAGGATGAGTTGAAGACGTAATTTTTCAGTGGCAGTGAATTCACATGATTAGTCATTTATAATAATTACATAAATAAATATGTTCTTTAAATTAAAAAGCAACAAGTATATAATTATATAATCATGAAAAAAAAAAATGAGAGGCTACGTTATAATATAATTCTTCTTACGATGGACTATATAATATATATGCAACTTTTTAATAAAAATTAAAACATCCGGAAGAGCTGGATTTAAATTTATACACTGCGTTCTAGCATATAATAATGGTTCTAGGTTGCAGATCAGAGGAATATTGAATCTCTTAACCTCAGTTACTTCCACAGTCAAAGGATATTTCTGTCAAATGAAGTAATAAATTTTAAAATTCCAGAATGTTCCAAAACCTTATCGCTTATGGTTTGAGAAAATTCAAAGGGGCGGTTTTCTCACAACAGCTCCATTTCCGGTTTCCATCCATAACCAAAATTATCCTTAACCATGTTTAACTTCTACATCACTTTCCAAACTGATAAGACAGATCCAGTTCAAAATTTGTATGCCACCTATTGATGGCGAGTTCAAAGTCCCCTGCAAGAAGTTTTGTTGCATTCAATGAGGCCGATCTCAATCAACTTAACCAACTTCTTCTCTAAGATTAAAATCCACAAAATAATATTATACAATCTGTGCAGGTCATAATTATATAAGCTATTCGTGACACATGACACACACATAATATATAGACCTATAATAGTAATGTATAAAGTATTGTATTTCGTGAGATTTTGTTTGACTTAAAAAGAATAAATTAAATTTATCTTTATATTATTTATGAAAAAAATGTAATTTCATGTAAAAAATTCCCGTTAAATGTTGGTAATGAAATAACGATTTGTTGAACCTTTCAAGCCACAACATAAATCGTCGTTATCATATTATCGTTTTCTTGTAAGTATTTCATGCATTTCAATTGAATTTCAGTTTCAAATGAACTTTGTTGCAAATGATGTGGAAATTTGTAATCTACTTACTTAAAAGATTACTATTAGATGGGTCTACTAGCAAATAATTTTGAAACGTATTCAATCACCATATTTTGATTACTTAGCGCCTGAAATATAGGCATCTTTTTTAGCATTGGTGTACAAAAATTTGCATATACACCAAGGAAAAAATCATAATTTTATTAATAACGATAATGCAATTTAATTTAACGCGTATTCTTGCATTATATATTATATTATTATTATAGAATTTTGATTTGATTATTTACAAATAAATAAATAAAAAATCGTATATCTTCTGAATCCCTTTCTGTGTAACTTATTTATTCTTCATCTTCATAAGACCAATGTTAAAAAATAATTTGGAATGGAGGAAATGTCTATATTGCCCATGTTAAATCCGAAATTCCAGGGAGGGGGGGGGATCCGCGCCTTTATCGAATTATTTCAGATGTTGACTTATCACAACACGGATAAAAAAAATGTATTGAATGATGTGAACATTTAAAATACAAGAGGGATCTCGAGGGAGGATCAACTCACACACTGATGAATCGTTGCCCAAGCGATGGCATTCCGCGGCGCCTCACGTTGGGCGGTGACAGAGACAGCGACGAGGGTAGAGGGGCGTGGCCTCACCAGAGCCTGCGAGGAATTTCCTTCATCAGCTGATCTGTCATCGCTTCTTCATCATCAGTCTCCACGCTTGACACCTGCGTTACTGTACACGAGTTCGTATAAGAAGTACCTCCTCTAAGTCGATCTGAATTTAATTGCTCCCCTTTAACTAACATGTCTAATGTATCTCGTACACTTTGATTCTTGTTGATGTCTATTTTTTGTTCTAATAATGTTAATGATTTTACTTGACACGAAAGATGAGTTACCATTTTTTTTTGAAAAAGGTTAACTTGAAAGTCGCGTGTTTTTTTTTTAGAGACACGTATTGTCACACGCAAGCAAGAGGTGGTGAAATAACAGGGAGACTGTCACACGTTCGTGTTCCAGGAGATTCTTGTATTTTCTGCTGATCGAGCTCAGCGGTAGCCCGTAGGGAGGCAGCAGGCGATGCGACGCAGATGCAATGCGCCATAGACTGTATATAGTACGCAGCAGTATATAATATCACAATCCAGCCGGGAACATATAATAGCGTTCTCCTTTACTCCAAACTACTCTAGTTGAAAAATTACGTCTTCAACTCATCCTTTACACGTCTAAACCTAATCGTTTTACCTCTAAAACACATCTTGTGTCCTGCTTGTTTAAAGTGAGGATGATCAAATGGAGACAATATTTCTAACATTTTATGCTCAAGAAGAGGAAAAAAGAAGTAATCTCGTCTTTTTTCCTAAAAAATGGTGCAAAGTAAGAGGGAATTAGACGGGAAGAGGGCTGAATAGTGTGAATAAAAGATTAAAATTTATTTCAACTCAGGTATCGTAATGTAACGACATTGGACAACTACGTTTTTTTATGAATGAAAATTAAATTATTTTTAAAGTTCAAGTACAATTTTAGGCAAAATACGCCTATGTCGTCTGCAGAGCGCAAGTAAAAACGCTGCACCAATCGTCTTGTCTCTCCCCAAGTTTAACTAAACGTAAAAGTTGCAAATAAAAATTCCCTGCTAATTTTATGTTTTAATTATTATATTAAATTATAATACAATATCTACTGTAATTTAAATAAAATTTTACTATGTACAGTATAATTACTATATAAAGACTGAGCCACAAATGTAATAGTAAAATTTTGCTAGTATTTTTGACTTTCTAGATTTGACACACACATAAAGCAAAACTGTTACAGGCATGTGTTATATGTTTTGATTTGATAAATTTGATGATTTGATAAATCAAATTGGATCCAATAATAATAATCTGCAATTTTTCATGAGCTAGGGATGTGATGTGTATTTCTAAACTTAAATTCCCTGTTAAATAAAACTCTTTTCCCATCACCACTATTTTTTTTTTTCATAGGATGTTTGCAAACACAGCTATTTATTTATTTATTTATTTATTTATTTATTTATTTATTTATTTATTTATTTATTTATTTATTTATTTATTTATTTATTTATTTATTTATTTATTTATTTATTTATTTATTTATTTATTTATTTATTTATTTATTTGCTATTTAAAACTTTATACATAAATAACGAAAACAACCCTAAAGCTTGATTGACCATTACCACGTTTAAAAAAATATCTCCATTTTTACCCATGGATCACCATATTTATAATGTCAAATTGACCGGTTCTCGTTAGTTCACTGAAGTCAGGCTACGTTGAGCGTGGTTAGTACTTGGATGGGTGACCATTTCAAGTAAAAATTACAATTGCTTCCTCCCTGGGGTAAATTCATTTCGCTTTCCACCTAGTGCAGTGATGCAATTGTGTGTGGTTCCCCAGGCTTTGGACATCACTTTGGTGCTTTGGTCCATTGATAAAAAGCAGAGGTGTCCGTCCTGACTGAGCAGGTTTTCCACGGTTCCCTCAGTCTCATCTCAGCGAATGCTGGGACGCTTAACAGAACGTGGCTATAGCTGGCTACCATCATATCACTCCCTTATCTCTACCCATTACCCATTACCCCGCCTTGAGCTCCAAGCTCATAGGGGTGTATTGTCTTGTAAAAAGAAAATCTTTGGTTCAACAGGTGTATAATATAATTAATGCAAAGATTGTTTGAACTGCGGTTAAAATAATTTTTTTTGTTTAAATGCATAATAGTAATGTCAAAGTGTTGTTTTCACCATTATTATAACGCCATTAGATTGAGTGGTTTTTCAAATATTGCAGGAATAAAATTTTATGCAGATCGGACAATATTTTATGTAAAATAACTTTTTATGGTAATTAAATCTATATGTATGTATATATTATGTTCTATATATATGTAGAATTATATACAATAGAATTATATATATTAATTAATGCACTCTACATATTTTTTTTTTTTTTTTTTTTATTTCATTTTAAATAAACATGATACATTTCATTTATACAAAAAGACATTTATACCTCAATGAGCTAAAGCTCGAGAAGAGGAATGAAAATTTTGTTTCATCTGGAAAAGAAAAACATGATGACAGAAATATTTCACTACATAATTAACAATAACAATTTAGTTAAGAAAAAAAGTTGATGTAGCTTATTCATATAAACACTATAAGTTTGGGTTATAATATATTAAACAAATAGTCAAAACTAACACAAAATTGATACATAAATTACACATGTTTTAGAAATAGTATTATAATTGATTGAAAATTAAAATATTATCAAATCAATAGTTATTTAGTATACAGATTGTATATTATAATAAGGTTTTATAATTATTAGGCATAATATAATAATGAAGAATATCTACATGTTTGCACATTTCTACTTAGAACAAATTGTTGAGCAATATAGTATTTTTTTACTCTATCTGAGAACATTTTTATTGAAGTTATATTTTTTATGTTATCAGGCAGAGCATTATATAAATGGGTAGCTTTACATAGAATGGAGAATTTACCTAGATTAGTTCTTGTAAAATCAATATGAAAATTATTTGAACGCCTAGTATTGTGGCTATGTACATCACTATTTAGTACTAATGAGAAATTATTTTTGATGAGATTGTTCATAATTTTATACACAAATAGACAAAGATTTTTTGAATTTAAACCTGTAATATTCAGCATGTTTGTTTCAGTGTATAGTTCAATAGTATTTTTCCTCCATTCATAATTATACAGTATTTTTAGAGCTTTATTTTGTAGGATTTGCAAAGGTTTCAATAAAACTTGGCAGGCATTTCCCCAAATTCCTACCATATAATTTAAATGTGAATGGACTAAAGAATAATAAATTTGTTTTTTAACACTGGGAGCTAGGGATATAATGTCGAGTACGCCATAAGATTCCAATAACTGGGAGATTTTTTTTTTTTACAAAACTAATATGATTTTCCCATTTTAATTGCGAGTCAATGATAAATCCTAGATATTTGTATTCATCTACTTGTTCTATTAAAATATTATCTACTGAAGGTAAGGTATTACATATTATGTTTTGTCCTCTTTTTATTATCATAAATTTAGTTTTATTTGCATTTAGCGTTAAGAAATTAGTTTTAAACCAATTATTTAGTAAATTTAGGTCATGTTGTATATCACTTATTATATTTTCTTCACTTTTAGAACTGTATTGTAGACAAATATCATCAGCAAATTTCCATACATATTAATAATACATATTATTATTATATTATTAGCTTATTCAAGACCAAAATAATTATATTTATAGCTTATTATAGCCGATGTAAAAACGTCTAATTTTTCACTAATCTTTCTCAGTTCATTATATAGAGTATAGTATATTTTATACTATATTGACGTACAAATATTAAGCAAGCAACGATCGAGTAAAGAGTTTTGTTAAGGAGTATTATATTTCTGTTTGATATGTGTTTTTTTTATATGAATTGTTTGACTTTAACCTAAAGGTTAATAAATTATGTTCAAAATTTTCAACATAGCTGCCACTTATGTTATAGTGTATTTTTACGCTTTGCATGTTATCCCCACCCTATATATGTTATACATTATTTGTTAATATTATATTGGGTGAAATAAATAAATAAATAAATCATATAAAATACTGTAAGTACAATAATGAAACCGCAAGATTAGGGACGTGCATTTATTGCAAACTAGCTGCTTTCATTTTCAAGAGGTTTGACGAACATAATTTGTTTGCTGAAACTAGAACAATTCGTTATTCATTTTTAACATTTTATGTATATCGGGCACTATTTACGAAGCAGTTAGCCAGGTTTCTAACCACATTTAGCTTAACCACGTTTAACTATACCTGTTTTACGTGTTAACCCACCTAATAAACGTGGTTAGAATCATGCATGGGCTAACTGCATCGTGAATCGCGCCCATCATGTCTTAAAAATATTGACAATTATAAGGTTGTACCAATAAAGTTTTTTTTTTGTTTGTTTTAGAGTTTTGTTTTTCAGTAAAATCATTTCACAGCAACATATATCTTAGCCCATGTTTGTTTCTTTTTTTTATGTGTTTTTAATGACGGTATACACGTACTCGATCTGTAAATAAGATATTTATAGTGCTGTAATTTTTCGTTTCTGTAAATATATGTATTTTAAGAATTTTAACTATTCTATAATAACAAGTATTACTTACATAAATTATATAAAACTGTACTTTAGTTACTAGATTTCATAATTATTATATGATTATAAGATAAGTTGATTCATGACGTGATTTTCTATGCATTTTCTACATAAAATATTAAAAACCAGCAAATAAACTGATTTTTCATCAGCAAAATAAAACCATAATAAAAATAGAAAAAGACTCAGTTGTTATTTTTGGTAAAAGCTCTAACCTCTACACATTGCAAGTAAGTAACTTTCAGGTTACTTTCAATGGTTTTTATACTTTTTATCCTCGTTCGATTGTCATAAATCGTACATAAACCTCATTAATTATAAAAAAATGTTACAACTTGTAAGTGCATCAAAGTTGTTAAGTTTTTACTGTTATTATTAGTTCCTTTTATCTTTATAAATCTTCTGCACCTTGCAGTGAAAATATAGTTTACGTTTAATCACAATGATACAGCAGGGTCTCGTGATATATTTTGCGATATTAAATGTGTGACTGCAAGCCGTACGTAAAAGTAGACACAAGCTGCTAGTTCGATATAGTTAAATAGAGCTCTCTATATCGCGTGTATCAAACGTCATATTTAAATAGATTAAATAAATCTATTACATTCTGTAGGCCATACAGCATATAGCAAGTCACACAAATCAACACAATCAGTGGTGTGCACTGGCGGCCGGATTGTGGTGCACACAACTTAATTATTACAATAGAATAATTAAATCACTGCATGCAGTTTTCGTCTTAACTAACATAAGTTGCTTAAATTCAAATGTAGCAAATTTTATTTTTACAATTAAGTTCTTACTTCAAATCTATAAAGATGAAAATGCCAACTAGAATTGCATGCCCGCAATTAATTATCATTATTACAATGATTTTTCATATTATATGCATTGCAGCAATGAAGTGTCTCGATTTACTTATTTTCTCTGTATATTAATTAATTATTAATTAATATCATCAGATTTATTAAGCAAGCCTTTAATTTATACTTTATAACATAGTTTTTGAGGACCTTGATTTTTTATAAGCTGTCTAGATACTTAAATTGCGCATTTTTCTTTATTATAATTATATTCCCACATAATTATATGAGTCACAAATTTCAGCAGCTCAATTAATATAAAACATTGTCAAACTAAAACATTAATTTATACATATTAATATAATAATATATATATTAGTAACAAACTGTTATTGTTTATTATATATTTTTAATATTTTTGCAACGTTTTCACTTTTCAGAATGAAAAGTTAAAACAATTAAAGTTATATACAAGTATATAATTCGCATGTTGAATTTAATTGAACAATTCAGTACAGGAAATTATATTTAATAACATAATAAATATATAGTTTCATTTTATTATAATAAATAATAAAAAGTATAGAAATATGATGTCTTTAAATCGTTTCATGGAAATCATTTTATATATTATATAATATATAGAGTTCAATGTGTAGTATATATATATATATTATGTTTGAAAAATGTCATTATTAGAAACTTAATAATTCTATATACTTTCCTGTAATTTATTATAATAAATAAATAAAACAAGTATAATTTATCGTGCAATTAAATATAATTTCTTTTGAACTGAATTGTTGGAATTCAACATAGGAATTATTCTTATGTATTATAATAAGTATAAAATAATTCCTTTATACCAATTAATGCTCCTAATTACATTTCAATTTCATTACTGCGTGATAAATTTAAATGGAGTATCAACCTCAAAATTTTTTATAGCAGAAATGGATAGAGGATGAAAAGTTATGTTACTCTGATTTTTTCCAGATTTTTTAGGGACCGGGAAGTATTGCTAAAAAGTTTTTGCGAGGTCGGGTTTGAATCCACGTCCCTTTTGGGTCCTATCTTTTAATAAGAGAGGCGGCAAGAGGCGGCACTTTTTCTGCACTTTCAATAATTTTTTAAAAATACTTCCCGGGCTCTAAAAAATCTGAAAAAATCAGGGTAGCATAAAACTTTGCACCCTCTATCCATTTCTGCAATAAAAAAAATGAGGCCGGTACTCCATTTTGCTCAACAACAATAGCATAATAACTTAATAAATAAAAATGTTGCAAATTAAGCAATAAAATTAAACTTTATTTTTCAGGCTAATTTGAACAGGTTTTCTGACTCTTCTTTTTGTTTTATTATATTGTGACAGACAGTGCTCAATCACCTAGCTATAGCAGCTGTGTCAACATCAAAGTTTTATTTAAAAAAAAAAAGTAAAGTTACTTGATTTTCTAAAGCTATTAATTCTCATTATTCCCACGCATGAGAACTAACCTGCAATGAAGGCTTACAATTTGACCATGCATGATCTATGATCATGCATGTTTCTTCCGAGTTAATTTTGCTACAAAAAACTAGTAGGTGAAACAATGTTTTAAATTTATAATAACGGATGAAAATGTGGAACTTAAAACGTGATAAAAAAGTAAAAGAAGGAGGGGGGAAAAATGAATATTAAGCTGTCCTTTCCAAGTGTATTTAAATTTTTATTTTTTAATGTTATTTTACAACGAAAAATAGTGGGTAAGAAACATAAAACACTACATTAAAAAAATAAATACAAAGAAAAGAATTCTTGAACATTATTCTCAAAAAAATGCAGCGTTGTAGAAGATAAATTACAATTTAAGTGAAATAATTAAAACTATTGAAAGTATAAATGTAATACATACAAACTGTATATTTTTGTAAAATTAAATTACGTAAGCTTTGCAATTATATACAATATGAAATAGAGAAACAAAATGCTCACAACATATTTTTATGAAAATCACATTGATGACAACCATACTTAAACATAATTAAGCGTAAAGGTTTCAGTTTAGAGAAAGATACTGATGTTATCAGTGTTTAATATAATATTAAATGCTACCATCTTTATGGATATTTTGTTTGCAATCCCCACAGACACATATGATGGCCCTGACGATGAATAATGTTATTTTTATGAGATATATTTTAAGTAAGCTGCATATACTGTCAAGTTCAACCAAGTTGATTATGTATGTAGTCTTCCTTCCAAAAATTAAGCATTCACAATGCAGGGTTCAGAACAAAATATTTAAATCTGGATTAAAATTAAACAAATTAAATTTTATTGATCTGTGAGCATGAATGCCTCTAATTGCTAAAAAAAGAGCTCATCACACAATTTTGATGCTCATCAATATAACCTATTGGCAAAAAAGTTCAGTAGCCTCAAAACCAAACTGTGCAAGCTTCATTACAGCGAACAATTATATTATCCTTCTTAACATTAATTACTTTTGTCAATAATAATTATAAACAAAAATGCTAATGATAACAAAGTAGCAACAGTCAGCAAAACTTTCTTTGATTAGTAGTTCATGTTTCTTTGTATTATTTGGAGGATACCGTTTTTATACCACATGGACAATATTATGAAAAAAATAGCATTTTATGTCCATATTATGATAGATGTTTTGCGATGTAATTGTCTCCAAATATTTGGAGATTCAGTGTAGTACAAATATAAAATAATACTAAAAAAAGCTGCACTGCTTTTTATTCTGCAGAATTAAAAAATAATACTAAAACTCTGCAGTTGTGAAAAAAGAAATAAAACAGAATTAAAACTTAAAATTATAAATTTTTATGTATTCTACTGGCACAATGAACAATATGAAAACAACAAGAAAATTCTATATTGTCATGGATAAAAAGCATTAGATTAATGTTCAAATTTGTATATCGTCTCTCGTTCAGAATTTATTTTATTTTATACTGATTTAATAGCTCATAATTGCGCTCACCTGAAATAGCAAGTAGCTCATTATTGCAATGAGATCGTGGTAAAGGCAGACAACTCATTATTCCGGACGAGGGCCGATATACTATTCATGGATGCCACCTGCCACACACAGCATGTTTTTAAAGTATAGTACAGTATATTAAAGTTATTGTAATGCATTTCTTTCCTCAAAGTACACAACATTTTATAACATCTACACTACTTTCATCAGACTCTGCATAGCTGCAACATGATTGTATCACTCTTTATATCCCTTCCTTGAACACTTCAACATTAAAAATTGTTCAGTAAAAAACATATTAAAAAAAAAGAAAAAAAAAAAAGGAGCTGCTTTTCAAAGTATAAATCAGGCTCCAAATATTTTTTGATAACATTACAGAGGTTTTTATCAATGCCCTCAGTGTTTTCAACTGACATAATAATAAATAAATAATTTATTGAGCAGACATATATATACAAAATACAAACAATCAAAAGAAAAGATAGAAATACTGCCCTAGAGGATGGTTGTAAAAATGCCATATTTACAGCCTGAATCTAAAAGATTGGAACATTGTAAATATAATTATAATACCCCCAAGTTCCAATCTAGATGATCAAGTCTCAACTATACCCTGTCTATAAATTGTTATAATTTACAAGAAAGTTTAATTAAATTTTAGCAAAGTGTGCAGGAGACAAAAAAGTGCTGATAATGAGTATACAATCTCATGGAATACAGTTTTGTAAATGTGTATATATATATTTCATAATTAAGTAAAAATATGTTTCATTTGACTTTAATTATGTACTTTTGCAAAGCAAACGTTAAGCTAATTAAGAAAGGGACATAATGCCTTGCAGACTAACTTGTATTGAGATCATACAAAATATCACGTCCAGGTTTCATGGACAATTCTTGGTACAAAAAGGACGACAACTTTACTCATTATTACTTCTCCAGTAACAGAGTATCGACAACTTCAAAATTTTTTATTGCAAAAACGGATAGAGGGTGCAAAGTTATATATACCACTCTGATTTTTTTCAGATTTTTTAGAGACCGGGAAGTATTGCTAAATTTGTTTGCCGAGGTTGGGTTTGAACTCATGCCACTTTTAGGTCCTATCCTTTTATTAGGAGAGGCGTCTAGAGGCATCTCTTTCTCTGTACCTTCAATAATTTTTTAAAAATAGTTCCCGGACTCTAAAAAATCAGGGTAGCATAACTTTGCACCCTCTATCTATTTCTGCAATAAAAACAATTGAGGTTGACACTCCATTGGATAAATGCTTGGCAAATGTTAATTAAATTAAACTTAATCAGAGGTTATATGGACTAGCAAATCCTTATGAGACAGGAATTTCTTTTATGATCTCCTAATTTGTATACTTTTATGGATGTTACGGCCTGGATACCATTGTGATTCCAAACCCTTCAGCAAGCTACTTTAAGAATCTCAAACGATTTACAATCATCATTTCTGCTTCTTTTTAAAATTATTTTCTTATCTCAGCGACATATTTTATTGTGATTTATAAAAATTTTAAATTTAGAGAAGGCATTTACTAGAGTACATGTGAATAAAAAACGCATTATTTATGTTTACTCAAATCATCTATAGTTTGGATGTGTTCACTGTATTTAATTATTGATTTCAAATTCCTAATATACACGGTGCATATTACTTATTCAACTAATCAACGGAGATTGTAACTGTCAAACAAGGTAAAAGTCTCCTTAACTATCTATCGTCTTTGGTGTTGTCATATAATTTATTATTTTAAGTAAATGCAAAAAGGTTTCTAACGACATAATTAAAAAGTACAGTCCACAAATAGGAAACAAAAAACTAACTGCCATAAGATTTAGCTGGTTGAGAGTATTTTGCATTTCTGACAATTGTGGACCTAGCTTAAAGCCATATTTTATTTTTAGCAGTTTAATCTACCTAACAATCTATTTATATTGTTAAGACAATTTGGCCTATATATAATTAATATAAACTTTTTTCAAAATTTAGTTTGTAAATGTGTAAAATACATACTAGGAAAAAGTCAACATATGTAATTCAACTCTTTATAGTGATAATATTACTATATAATTATACTGTTTATGTCACCAGGTCTTAAAATAAGTCATCACTTCAAATGATCAGGCTCAACTGCAAGTTACTTGGGGAAACAAAAATCCATTTACTTATTTTTTGGTCTACCATCAGGAAAATATGATCATACAAAATTATATAGTTAACAGGGAGGAAAAAAAAAAAAAAAAAAAAAAAGAATAAGAATAAGAATTTTCTGACTATAGTTTTTCAACTTCATCTGCCCAAAAATTTCTCAGTTTACCAAAAAGTTGTCTATTAGGCAAAATTGTTTTCAATTTCCACTCTTAAACACAACATTGGGACTTGATGACAATGTTTGTGTCTTGAGTGTATATTTTTAAAAGTATTTTTCTGGGATTGGCAAAATTCAGTGCAACTTGGACTTTGGAATTTGTTTCTAACTAAATGCAAACAAGGTAGAGTTATTGTTTTTCATGGTGCAATATCAAATTAACTAAAAAATTTAACTGCAATCAGCTCTGTTCATCATAAAGGATACTTTAAAAGCCTGTATGATTCTAGTATAGTCGTCTTCATTTTTTTTTTTTTCCCCCGCTCTTTACTGATTTTCAATACAAATATAAAAAATGTAGTACTCTCTGGTAATATAGAATATAACATTGAAATTTAATGTGTGTCCCAACAAGACTTTCTAGATGAGATTCTTACAGTGAATTTGATTTAATGATATGGGATTTGGCACAGTAACAGTAAATTACAACTTTTTAAAAATATCAACTGTGCTAAATGGGTTAACATTACAACCCTCAAATATCACTCTGCATATGAGCAATTAATGCTTCCAGTGAGAAAAGGCTCGGCTAACTCTTTTTAAACATGAGCTGTCCTAAAGCAACCTTGTAGGTACTGGCACACTATAAATAATTTATTACTGCATAATGACTAACCAGGGAGATGTACTCGTTACAATAACAAATTATTCAATGAAATTCATTTCTTTAAAGATTAGTGTCACTGCAGCGGCCATTGTTTAATATTTTTCTATGATAAAATGAAAATATTTTCAATGCAAAGGACAAAATACTGTAATTATAAGTTTGCTGATGTAAAAACAAAAACAAATCGGTCTACATTTTGAGCTATTAATTTTTTCGTGTGAAAACGATACTGATTTGACTAAAGGCCACAGCAGTCCCCATTTAAAACATTGCTAATCTTAAAAGCTGATTATCTCGAAAATTTTATTTTATTGACTTTGGTCTATTTTTTATTTATTTATTTATTTATTTATTTATTTATTTATTTATTTATTTATTTATTTATTTATTTATTTATTTATTTATTTATTTATTTATTTATTATTATTATTTTTTAATTATTTTATGGTGTCATAAAGGTTTTCTGAGATTTTCAGAGAGCTTCTATTAAGCCTATTTTTCGTACCAATGACATTAATCCCTAATTTAATTTTTCTGAACAAAAGAAAATGTTTGAATTTTGACCCTGCAACTACATCAAGGATGATGACTAATGTGTATGCTGGAAAAGAATAAGCACTCTCACCACGAAGCTAAAAAAAAAGGATTACTTTAGCCCTTTCCTTATGCATTATACAAAAAGGCAAAAATCACAAAACACTTGTCAGTAGAGTTTTAAGATTACAGAGGAACATAAAAAAATCATGAGGCAAAATCTGATATTTATAATTTTCTTCAAAATCAAACTTTTTTTACTAGCATTTGTGACCGTATTACCCCACTAAAAACTTCTCATACTTCACAGATTTACATTACATACTTTATGATTTAAGAATAAATTAGTTTTGTCTATCCAAAAATGGGCATGTTACAGAATACACCCGTATATTATGGTTAACATATTATCAAGTATAGCATTATTGCTTTAAAAGTGCTAAATAGGAATTTAGCTTAATATTGTAGTAAAATATTTTAAACTACGTAGTTATGAATATAGCAAATTTGTGCTTTCGTTTCCTGGATATACATATTACTTTAATAATATACAGTAATATGTGTTACAAATGTGACAGGCATTGACTATCTTGTCTCAAAAACAGTTTTAATTTGCCTATCTAAATTTTTCTGGAGACATTGTCTTTGCAAAATCTCCTAAAGTCAGGAAACTCATAACAAAGCTCATTACTGAAAATGAGTCAAACATTCATCAACATACACAGTTAGAGTTAACCATTTTTTAGTTTTCACCCATTCTTTGTCGGGGTGCACAACAAACAAGATATAGGATTATAGGGTAGCGCCACGGAATTGCTGGGTTGCCTGCTTACAGAATTGCGTTTTGATGTTTACCTCCCCTCTTTTCCCCTCCGTAAGCTTTGAAAAAAAAAAAAAAAAAAAAAAAAAAAACGAAGGAAAATAATAATTAATACATATATAATATATATATAAGTCTTTTAGTCTTTTATTAAATAATTATAAATTATAGACAGCAATTATTACATTTATATAATTTTCATATCATCATGTGGGAAATTAAATAAATAAATCTGCTAGTTTATAAAGAATACACCAGCTAAATTTTTATGTCCTTAAATAATTATACCTGGCCACAGAGTCAATTTTCCAAAAAAATTTCAATGTTTTTACGGACGGTTGCTCTTCAGGAGGGGAGGTAAACGTCAGGACATTATCCTGTAAGCAACCCAACAAGCTCGTGATGTTATCCTGTAAGCAGACAACCCAACAAGCTCGTGACGTTATCCTGTAAGCAACCCAACAAGCTCGTGACGTTATTCTGTAAGCAGACAACCCAACAAGCTCGTGGCGCTACCCTCTAAGAAGAGCTCTAGGAAGAGCACAGTGGACAAACAAATTGTAGGGTAAAAGTACAACAATATACTGATAACGAGAATGAGTTTCATTAAAATATGAAACACATACTGTAGTGATATTTACACAGTTGATATTTAATTACAGCTCAGCGTTTGGATGGACGACCTGCATAATTATGAAATTAATTTAATTAATTTCATCAAGTCATTTTTATATTGAACATTCAATAACTCTAGTAAGAGACCCTTGAAATCTTAATCATGGCACAGAGATAATTTCCATCACCTTTTAATGTGATAAAATAGTTGAACAAAAAAACCCTTTTTAAAGTGCCTTAGAGGCTCTGTTGGTCTATTTTTACATCCATTCTACTCGTTAAATAGAGCATCAACCTAAAAAAAAAAAAAAAAAATTGCAGAAATAGATAGAGGGTGCAAAGTTATGCAACTCAGATTTTTTTCAGATTTTTTAGTGTCAGGAAACGATTTTTTAAAAGATATTGGAAAGTATAGAGAAAGTGATGCCTCTTGATGCGTCTCTTAATAAAAGGATAGGACCTAAAAGGGGCGTGGGTTCAAACTCAACCTCGGCAAAACTTTTTAGCAAAACTTCCTGGGCTTCAAAAAATATGAAAAAATCAGAGTGAGTGTCATAACTTTGCATCCTCTATAGATTTTTGCAATGAATATTTTGAAGTCGATACTCTGTTAACGATTCTCCTCCAATTTTTACTGTAATAATAAGTTTTTTCTGACACTGAATTTAAATTAATGGTGTTTGATAATAATACAATTAAATACTGTATTTATTTTCTGGTTCTTACAGGTACACTAATGTTTACATTTCTGATATAATATCAAATCAAAAGATAAAAGAGAAAGGTAAAAAGTGCAAGCCAGTGACTAGCATAACTAAGAGTTGACCATTTAGAAAGTGTATGTGTATAATTATAGCCTTCTTCTTGTAGAGTAGTATCTCCAGAATCAAACATAACTCCTAAATAAGTTAAATGAAAAAATGCCATAATACCAAATCCAACATTTGCAAATACAACAGAAAACCTTTTTTCCTTATTGTTGTGTGTGCATTCGCGACGACACGGTCTTACCAAAATGCAAGCACTGAACACGGAAGCTAATTTCTGACGTAACACATACTCCACGTAAGTGTACACACCGAGAGAAAAGAGCACAGATGCCAGTTGGAAGTTGAGGCCGTGTAGAAGAGCACTCACAGCATACGTTGCAATTACAGATGTAAAACTTCCAAGGGGTTTTGTGGTGCGGAAAACATCTAAAACAAAAAATGAAGTGATGGACTTGTTATTTATCTTAAATAGAAGTTGTAAGTATTCCCCGGTGGGAAAATTTTCTCCATAAGCCACCATGTTAGAAAATTTGAATTTTTTCTCACTAACTATTAAAGCTATTAATTTGAAACCATCACTTACTCCTCTATTTAGGGGTCTTCTGCTAATGAATCAGTAACTTATTTTCCTCTAAAAAATTTCTTTACTGTCAAAAAAGCAATTTTGAGTTTTTTTTTGTTTACATGGCTTTTGATACGAAGGTGGAAACACCGCAAAATCAGCTGACTTGAAGCCTCTATTAAAAGCAAAAAAAAAAAAAAATAAATAAATAAATAAAAACAAAAGTAAATAAATATCAACATGGCTAATTTTAGACTCCTAGCTGTTACAGGTAGGAAATGATTACGGTGTGGTCTTACAAAGGGAAGAAGCAGCACATTGAAAGTAAACAGAAAATGAAAGCTGCACTCATTCTTTATGACTAAAGCTGTACTTCAAACAATATATCAAAGCTATCAAAGTCATCTCTTGTTCAAGGGATTTTTTCTCACGGTGGCAAAAACAAACTGTAAGTACCGTCAAAATACAGTAGCAATTTCGGGTTTAAAAGAAAAACATTTGCTGTATTACATTCTGTTTAAAAACATATTATTCTGTTCCATTAAAAATTTTTCTTCTGGAGTGGAAGTTTTTTTTAATTTTTATTTATTTATTTATTTTTTATTTTTTTTTACCATTTTAATTTCCCATGTCATGTCTTTTTTGAAACTAAAATTTTGTCTAACTTTAAAAAAATGAATGGAAAGTTTAACAATTAAGTTTTAAATAAATTTTCAAACTACTTTATAAAAAAAGCTACTATCTAAAATAACTTACAATTTTTCAAAAAATGGTGCATAGGCATATTCCAGGAGACCACAACTTGAACCAATGATCTTGGTATTTCTATAAATTGTGGCCTGGAAACTGGGTAGCTCCAGTTGAGATCTTCTTGAACTCCAAACCCTGCCATGATGGCCGACGCTTCAGATAGGAACGACACAAAGTAGTGGCTTGAACGAAATGACAATGCATCACGGTATGCAAGCCACCACCTGGAAAGCAAAATAGAACAATGGTGAAAATCATACGTAATTCACAGTAATATCTTTAATTTTGTATCTTTTAATTCTTTTAACTGTGGTTTTGAATTTTTTTCTTATTATTTGATGCCTAGTAAACTCTTTGCAATTTTAAAAATAAGTCATCAAAATATACCAATTAGAAGCTTCATTGGGAATTGAACTGGGGACCTCTCAGACAAGAGACAAGCGCTCTAATCATTACACCATAGTCTGGAATTCATAATAATAATGATGTATAAATTAAAAATGATTCTCCTGCTTACTTTTGTGGGAACATACACCCAACGCCAAATCTACTGTGAAAATCTCGGGGAAGCAAGCCTATGCTTGTAACAACCATCACGATGATGAGCCACCTGTCACTCATGATGAAGGTTGACCTTCGTTGTTGTTTATGAGCTACTTTGCCACTTTTTCTGCGTTTTTTGGGTAACAATGCAACATATAAAAGTGTAATTAACTCATCATCAGTAACAAAGGTCACCGCACTGTCAACTCTCATCATGAGTGACAGGTCGCTCATCATCGTGATGGCTCTGGCTGTTACAAGCATAGGGTTGCTTCCCCAAGACTTAAGCATTAGATTTGGCATTGGGTGTACTGCAGAACTTCAGACTCACCTCCAAGAATCATCAGGGATGAGCCAGTGAATCCAGCAAGTTGATATCGTCAGGAATAAAAGGGAGAGCAACAGACTCATCAAGACTCGCCACATCCACACAGCATTCTACAACAAATTATTTTAGACACAAAATTAATGTGCTGACTAAGCCACATATTATGCACCTTTTCTTACAGATTAACAGATTACAGTATGAATGAATTTCATTCAGAAAAAAATAAAAAAATATATGTTGTTATATAAAATTAATGGTTATTTTTCATAGAAAAATAAAAATTGGTGAACAACAGAGTATCAACCTAAAAAAGTTGTATTGCAGAAGAAATGGATAGGAGATACTAAAGATACTAACTCTTGACTTTTTCTCATTTTTTAAAGGTCAGGAAGTATTGCTAAAAAGTTTTGCTGAGGCCTGGTTTGAACCCACACCCCTTTTAGTACTATCCTTTTATTAAAGAAGTGAAGCCTCTTGACACCTCTCTCTGTACTTTCCATATTTTTTAAAAATAATTCCTGGGCTAAAAAACATCAGAGTAGCATTACTTTGCAGCCTCTATTCATTTTTGCAACACAAAAATTTGAGATTGATACTCCATTGCGCTAAAAAAGTAAAAGTATGATACATATTTTAGTCTTACCCAGACTGGTTTTTTGTATATAGCAATATATTCTCTGTAAGGCACCCATGGTCCAAAAACACAAGTTCCGACAGAGAATACATATCCCGCATACTCGACAGGAGACGGTAATGCTTGAAGTGCTCCAATGTCAATGTCGAATGCAACAGATATCACTTTCATGGCGACCAACATTTGAGCACCGCGGATCTTGTGCCAATCCGTCTTCTTGACAAGAAACAGCTCACTAAAAACAAAATTCACACTCTTACTATTCTTCAATCAATTAACAGTTGCAATAAAACAAAACACTACAAAAAGTTAAAAAAGTGTAACCATCCAACAGAATAAAACCACCAGTCTAAGTACAGCCAACTCTAAATCTAATGCGGAAATCTCGAGGAAGCAACTCAATGCTTGTAAAAGCCAGGACCATCACAATGCTGTCACTCATGATGAGGTTTGACAGTGCGGCGATTTTTGTTGCTGATAATGAATTAATTACACTATTATGTGTCACATTGTTCCCCAAAAAACACAGAAAAAGTGGTAAAGTAAATCATAAACAACATCAAGGGTCGCCGTGCTGTCAACTTTTATCATGAGTGAAAGGTAACTCATCATCGTGATGGTCTTGGCTGTTACAAGCATGGAGTTATTTCCCCGAGATTTTCACATTAGATTTGGCGTTGGGTGTACCTAGTATTAAAGCTCTAGTTATAACTCACCATATGACGAGAGTTGTAATACACACAGCACTCGTTATTGCACCTCTCCACTTGTTGAGACAATGTGATGCAATAAACAGAACCAAGTAAACTGCAACTCCAAATGCGAGAATGTAGTACGTCATGGAACGAAAGAAGTGATGTAACACCAAAAGGCCTGTAGCTGCTGATATTGCATGATGTACAATTGGTGGAACTTGGACTGTAACAAAAATACATTTATGTCAAACAAAAAAATATGGAGTTAGTTGTTCTTTATCAATAGATGAGCTTAGCTTAGTTTCTCATAAATTCTGTACTTCCCGCTATTTTTTAAGTTTACTTAAAAAAAAAGGATTAAAATGTAAAAGGAGGGAAACGGCTTCAGCTTTTATAATTTTACAAATAATGTCAACTTATTAGTACACTAAAAAAAGGGTCACCAACTTCCTTTTACGAGTTCCAGCAGTTACCAACATTCAAAAAAGTCCTACTTTACTCTACGTATTTTTTTATTTATTATTTTGTGATTTATAAAACGATATAAATATGACACATGAAGCCACTCTTCTCCTTCAAGTGTTGTCATAAAGTCTAAATTTAACCTTCACATTATTAAAGACCGTTAGCTTCAAAACCGACTCTTTGACTTTTCGATAATTAAGAGCTACTAATATATTCTTTATGACAAAACCTGAAAGGCAGACTTTATTAAAAAGTCAAAGAGACAGTTTTGAAGCTGAAAGTCTTATTTCTATCCATGAGCAATGCAAGTGCGAAATAACAGTGCAAAGTAAAAAATCAACTGATTGCTAATAAAGTCACAACTCAAAACATAACTAACCATGGCTGGGTGTGATATCAGCATTCACTGGATGTATTACTTTGCAGACACAACTTTGCACAGCTGATATAAATTATGCAAATGTTGATTGTTAACAACACTTACTGATTTTCTAATTTTTAATTTGAGGCCCAATATCCTTTAAGGTTAGGTCATGTTAAGGGGGTAGGAATGGTTAGAATGGCAAATTGATGGAGGATGTTCTTCAAATATTTTCATCAACCAATTAATGAATCCAGCAGTCTAAAACCGGTTTAGAGCAGCTGGCCAAAACACTCCTAAAAAATGATGTGTTGACGTCACTGGGAGCCGATATTGCAGCTGACTTCAAACAAAACTCTATAATTGTTATGATCCGGTAACTCAAAGAGTAGAACCTAAGTACCTACGGACAGGGACAGAGTGTCTTCAGCAAAGAGTGCTCGATAACCCTGAGATTGAAAGGATCAGGAGGTACCTAGAGGATAGGTATAAGAAGGCAGTTGTGGCCTTAAGGCACTGCTACAAACAAGTGTTCCAAACAAAAATTGCTCTATTCAGAAAGTTGAATGATCTATTGCTGCATGGATTGATTGGTTTTATCCATTACATATCAATTATTTCAAATATTCTAAATACATACACAGAGCTTTGCGGTGGGCAATGAACTATTGTCACTTTTCAGGCCATCTTCAGTAAATCAACATTGTAGAAATCAACCTTTTTTTTCCCGTACTTTTAACAACTAACAGTAAGCTTTATCAACATTATCAACTTAAGAAATATGTGTAAGTAAGCACTACAGTAAAAAAATTTAAATTACATAATATACTACTCTCTCAAATCAATTAGTAATTCTAGTCAAAAAATAAAACGTTAACTCGATCTGCATTGAAAAATAAAGCAAAGTATAATTTAAGATATCAGCTTTATCAGCAAGTCAAAAAATAAAACGTTAACTCGATCTGCATTGAAAAATAAAGCAAAGTATAATTTAAGATATCAGCTTTATCAGCAATGTCTAAAAAAATCAACTCAAAATAGCAAGATTGATAACCAACATAAAAATTAATATTATATGTTATAAGTGTTCTATTTGAAGTACTTGGTTACTATTTCTATAATAATGTATCAATATAATTACTATCTAAATATTAGCATTTATAACTTAAATTTATAGTAACTTAATTATTATTATTTTATAATTTAATATGGCAGACAATAAAACCAATAATATTAATATAATTAAAGCTTTAATTTGCTGATTTTTGGTTTTTCTTATATTTTCTCTAAAAAAGTGTTAGAAAAATGGTAATTTCTACATAACTAAATCAAAAGGTAAATATCCGAAGACGTAGTAGCGCAGCACCATGAGGATATCGTCCACGCTGGCCACTGCCAGGGTCATTCCTCCTGCACTTGCCAACCCAAGAAGGCATTCCCGCACCGTGGGCTCCTGGAAAAACTCTTGGACGCGGGAGCTGGCCCGGGACAGCGTCGACCTCAGTTTCGCCATGACATTGTCTCCCAGCTCAAGCCAGCCCTCTACAGGGTTGGTGCATGTCGCGGCGGACGTCATACCATCTTGCGAGGGCGCCTCCTTGAGGCTCTTCTCACCCTTGATCACGACATCAGACTCAAACGTAGATCCCTTTGCCTTGCAGGGTAGCACCTTCAGGAGGTCGTCAGCCTCAAATATCTCCTCGTCCTCCTCGTCCAAGTCCCCCACATCCGCTAGCAGCGCCACAATAGCGGTTTTAACGTCATCTTCAGCTAGGGAACAGCTGTCTTGTGTCACTGTAGTTTGGAGAACTTCGTCCAGGATGGGTTTTTCGTTATTCAAATTTGTTTTAATGTTTTCTGCTTGTTGAGCTTCTTCAACAGTTTTGGGGTTAACTTGTGCTGTCCCTTTATATTCTTCTAAATTTTTATTGTTTTTATCTTCCTGTTCATTTTTATGAGTCCTATAAATTCCTCTAAATTCTATGTTGGTGCTACTATTTTTAATTCCTATATTTTTTACTGTTTTGCTTCTATGTGACGTTGCTATATCTAATAGTTTTATGAATTGATCCAAACCTCCTTCTGCTTCAATTCTTTTAATTTTCTTAGAAGAACACTTTCTGGTATCCAATTTATAATCCCGACAGGAGGGAATAATTGAAGGGGCCCCTGTCCTCGAACAGCATGCGAATTCTTGATTTTTTGAAGGCGCAGCCGTGCCCTTTTTTTGTAGTGTTTTATTAACTGCAGAGTCTTTGTACGATGTGGTTCCATATCTTCGCATGTTCTCAACTTTTTTTTGGTATTCCATTTTAAATTTCACAATTTATTTTATTTTTTAATCTGTAAAATTCTATCAAGCAAAAAAAAATGGAGCTGAGAAGACTCTTAACTGCTGAAGTTCAAATTTTAACAATTGAATACCAACAACAAATTTTGAACGATTTTTATATACTTAAAACAAGTAGAAAATATTTTCATTGTTGCAAAATAACTGACGCAAATAATGATGCGCAACTTTGTTTATAAAATAATGGAAACAGTCTTTTGGTTACGTTTTTTATTTCAATTTCAGATATCTGATATTTCAAAATATCGTTTTTTTATTCATTCCTCGTTCCAGTTCCATTTCAGATATTCACCCCCTCCACTGAATGTGACGTCACAATATCAGAAAAAATGAGTGCGTTTGAATTCACGGGCCAGCCCGGGCTGGCCCGGGCTGGGTAAAATGGCGGTGACCTTGGTCGCCTGGTATGAAACGTCATAATTTCGTCATAATTAGTTCCCAGTCTGTCCGCCAGGTCTCAGGCGCACTGTAGAGTCCGCCCGCGTCAGCCTGGGCCAGCCAGGAAGTGACGTTATGAGAGGAGGAAAAATGGCCGCCGGGCTGGCCCCACTTGACGACAAAAAACGCTTCAGCCCAGGCCAGCCCGGGCTGGCCCGTGAATTCAAACGCACTCAATATCTAGAAAAAATTCTCTGGTTTTAATCAAATATCTAAATATCTGAACAGCTGATCAAAATATCGTTTTTTTTATTCAAATATTTTGTGACGTCACGTGTACCACGTGATCAATATCTGGGAGATATTTTGATTTTGAAAAAAAAAAAAAAAAAAAAAACAGCTGATCAAAATATGTTTGAAAAAAAAGAGATATTTTGAAAAAAAAAACAAAATGTTATAGACGTGTTGAACTACGAGTAGAACGATTATGGGATAGTAAAACTGGTTGCTCTTATTCCTATACCTCCCCGAAAATTGCAGATCTGCTTCTCTTTGTCTAAAAGCTGCAGCGCCAGCAAATGAGGCAGGGGTAAAGTTCGTGCTCTCCCAAGGTGTACATGCTGAAAGTGCACCATGCAGTTTTAATTACGTTACAAACTCAGCATTAGTATGCACACAGCTCTTGGTGTTTTTATAGTTTCTTGGTTGTAATTTAGCATCGTTTGAATAAGTTAACTAAGAATTTGTATGAACTATTGTATTCTTTATAATCGGATTACCTAACCTGTAGTCTGTTTTTTGAATAAATATAATAAATCTATAAATAATGGTGAAAATTGGATTTTGTGGGGAGTAGGAATGATGTGTGAATGGCGCAATGAGAGAGTGGAAATTAAAAGAATGGCTGAGGTAGTGGGAATGGAGAATAATTATGTGAAAGGAGGGGATAAGCTTAAACTTTTATATTTTTATGGTACAGTATTGATGATGCACTCAAACATAATTCTGAACCAAAAGAAACACCCTTCTCTCTCTCCTTTTCTGACTTCCAGCCGTTTAAAGCTAAGATGTTAAAAAAAAAGTTGCCCATATTCTGTGCCATAGATATAATTGAAAATCGCAACCAATCACGCTAGTTTTTTTTTTAAAGGCGTGCTGTGATTGGCTGCGACTTTCAACTTTTTTGTCAAGTACTTCGCTCTAAAATCAAACCATGTGTTTGTAAATTAAAACATATACAGTTATTAGCTTACCTAATTGAGTGGTAATTCTAAATAAGAAACACCAAAGTAGAAGGCTTGCCGTGTGCATGAGGCCATCACTGACGCTTGGCTGAAGACACAAATTCCACAGCTCGGATGCGCTCACACTAGGTTCTTCATCTTCTTCTTTGTACCATAAATTGGCACCAGACATGTAAGGATTGTCATACATAGGATCAAGTTCATCGGTATCTTCAAAAATGTCGTAATCAAAGTCATCCATCCTTGTTTTGTTTCTCTTGCTTTCTTTTGGCTTATAAGTCAAAGAACTTTGGCAAGGGTAGCATCATCAAATCTATATGAGACATCACAGATAAACAGATGAGCAGGCATTTAATGGGATTTATTTATGCCCATGTTGTACTGTACAGTATGCATATACTAATAAAATAATGGACCTTTTCATACAAAAGGGGGATTCTTTCTTGCTCCAAGGTGGAACTAGGAATACAGTACATTTTATACATTACATTTTGGTTTTTAATTTTTTTCGGTGGTTCTTATGAAGGGCAAGATTAATAATTCATATGAGCCACGGGAAAGATCACTTTACACGACATAAAAAATATTCGAGATTTTGTGCAGCATAGAATTTGAATGAAAAAATAAATAAGATTTTTCTCCTAACAAACCTTATGGAGCGATGTCAGAATGCGTCGCTGCGGCATTTTTAAGTTGAAGCTTGTCATTTTGACATTACCATTAAAACGAGCTTATTTTTTTACCCTACTAAAACTGAAAAATTGCTCAATTAAGCGTGTAGAACACATAAAATTTTTAGGATTCAATATTCATGAGAGTTTAAATTGGCAAATTCAAATTGAAGCAATAGTAAAAAAAGATCCTTAATATTTATTTTCAAGATGTCCGCCGCGCACACTTGAATCCACACGTTAACCAAGATTTGTAATACTATACTGTATGTATGACATGTACGGTGTGCATGATATAATATGCCGCTATGTACTGTATGCGTATGATATTTACAGAGACAGATGTCCTTGTGGTTTAATTAATTGTCTAATTTGAATATGCATACTGTATGATACAGTATAATAATATATATTATGCATATTGAACATAAGGTAACAGGCATAATTATGCATATAAATGCATAACACTATGTGTCATACAGTATACACCACGCAGCCCGGTAACGGACCCCCTTTAGACATTTTTCATTTTAAACCATTTTTATCTGACATATTTAGGGTTCTTAAAAATCGAAAAAATTATTAAAATGTTCAATGGAATGCAGCAATTCAGTTTATCATAATTTCAGTTCCATATCAGATCATCTCTTTGAGTAAAAAAAAAAAAAAAAAAAATGTGTGTGGAGGGAAATGAAAAAAAAAAATGTTCCGGTTTTGGTCCAGGCCTGCTTTTGGACTCTTTATAGCCAAAAAAAGTAAAAAAATAAATTTGCAACCCATTAAGGTAGAGATAACGTCGAACAGCTGTTCGACGTAATCCCCTTTGATTAACATGTAAACCTTAGCAAATTGACAAAAATTCTGAAATTTTTTTGAGAGGCAGATATTAGTGCCTAAAAGCCATGGCAGAAGTTTCAAAAACATTTAACGAGCCGATTTTTTTAAATTAATTTTTTTAATTTTCAGCATAGGGCTTTCCCATGGAGAGCCAAACTAAAAAATTAATTTAAAAAAATCGGCTCGTTAAATGTTTTTGAAACTTTTTCTATGGCTTTTAGGCACTAATATCTGCCTCTCAGAAAAATTTCAGAATTTTTGTCAATTTGCTAAGGTTTACATGTTAATCAAAGGGGATTACGTCGAACAGCTGTTCGACGTTATCTCTACCTTAACCAAACCATCCTTTTCATGAAAATAGCAACTGCAATACCATGATATTTTTTTTACTATAGTTAAGAAAAAATAAAAACGAAGTATTTGTTAAAAACCCTGTTTTTAATTCGTTTTTATTTATTTTTTTTGAACCAGTAAAAAAAATATCACGGTATTGCAGATGCTATTTTCATGAAAAGGATGATTTGGTTAATGAGTTACAATTTTATTTGTTTACTTTTTCTGGCTATAAGGAGCCCAAAAACAGGCCTGGACCAAATCAGGGCACAAATCCAAAACCGGGCTGTGCACTGTACAGTACAGTATGCATACACATTATATGTACATCCTGTATGTATGCATATCATAGGCATAATATGCATTTATAATATGTATGATATGCATACATACTGTAAGCACAGACTGTCACAGACCTGTATAATATGTATGATATGCATACAGTTTTCATAAAATGCATTATGCATATACGGTATCATACACTCTGTACTGCAGTGTGTTTATATTGTTTACAGTATATCACACACAAATGTGATATGTTATATATTGATATGTTGTATGCCTATGTAGCAGGCACGGACTGGGCCGCAACGGCCCACCGAGCAAGAAGGAACGACGGCCCACAGAGGCGGAGGCTAGCACTCGAAAGGGGGGTCTGGGGGGCGACGCCCCCCAGAAGCTCGCCGCAGGCGGAATTTTTTTTAGGATTTCACTAGAATTTTCACTAAATATCACTACAATTTTATCAAATTACACTAAAAACTGAAATAAATTATTTAATGATACTTCATTGAAATCCTATGTACAATTATGATTTTTAAGGAAAAAAATGAGACTACTAAATATTTTTTTAGTTGCAAATACAATTGGTTTTAAAAATATATTTAAAATTATGTGTCATTAAAAAAAATAATTTGGTACCCATTATCATCTACATTCATTCATTTATGCAAAAAAAAAAAAAAAAAAAAAAAAAACTTGGCGCGTGTCCATTGGACAAAATATAAATCAAGACAAGACTAAAAATACTGTGTAACATGCAATATAAGTATATTAATAATTACTTAATAAACCGAGTATTTAAATTAAATTAATTACTTACGAGTTTGAAAATGGAATTTTCTTAATATATTATACGTAATTTTGAGTACTTGTGTGCAAGTTTAAATTTTAGTTAGTTTTTAATTTCCTTCTGCATTAATTAAAATTGAAATGCCCTTTTTTTAAGAATAAATGTTTATTACATTTTTTTTTTTTTTTTTTTCATTTTGTAGTGAAATTTTATTTTTAATACTGTTTTCATCAAAGTAATCTAACCAAAATTCGTTAAAATAATTTAATCTCTTAATCTCTGAAATATTTTTCTGATGCATGTTAATTTCCACTTGATTGTAATGTAATATAATGATATAGCTATTTTTTATTATTCCAAATTTAGTGATTTAACTTTATTTGAAAGTACTAAAATTTCCTGGGTCGCATATATATAGTCTGCCCTGGATAAAACTCCCATAGTACTTAGAAAGACCTGATTTTTCATATAACATCACAAGCGCAGTATACCAGGCATACTGTATATAAATTCCTTGATTTTATGTAAGACGTTATTACATGATACATTTTTTTTATCAATATTTTCTTACAAAAAAAAAAAAAAAAAAAAAAGTCTGTATAATACAAACAAATAGCGTGGAAATTTTCTTATAAAAAATGAAAAATTGAATGCAGTGTTCAATAATTTGAAATTTTGTACCGTGTAATTTCAGCTTAAAGTAGAGTTCCTATGAGGTTCCTATCAGTTGACTTAGTATTTTTTTAAAATAATGCAAGTGGTCCTCCATATCAAATTGAAATCCAAAAAATTCTATCTCACATAGGTTTGCCTGAAAAAATTCCAAAGTTACAACAAATGTGTCGTTTACAAAAACCCTCGAATAAATTAAAAATAAAAGAAAAAAATACACCGTTAGGTGGTATGAAAAATATAACGATTTTCTATCATAGAAAAAATATTAATTCTTTGGTTCTATGACCAATCAAATTTTTTGGCTCCAATCCATTTTTCCGTACAAAAATAAAGAAAAACTCTTATGGGAATGAACATTGCTTGACTGTTATTTTTTACGGATAAATGGATTCGAGCGAAAAAAAAATAATTGGTTTTTGGTTAAAGCTCGTGGCACAGAACATCGCTATATTTTTTTCCTATCACCTAAGACCTAGGGTTTATTTTTCGAGATATTCGAGTGTCTTGGTTATATAGGTAAGGCCTTAATTAAAATGTTAAGCGACTCGTTTACTCTGACTTTGGATTTATTTTCTGGCAAACGTTTATGTGAGATAGATTTTTTTTCCGGTTCGATATACGGTGGATCACTTGAACGATTTTTAGAAAATACTAACTCATTTTTTTTTTCCTGATAGAAGCTCTACATTAAGATAAAATGGTCCATTATATAATAATAATTGTTCATTGTATGCATCATGGGTTTAAAATCTCTTTAATTTCGCTAATAGTTGGTTGTTATCATTTTGTTCTTATTTTCCTTTTTCTCCTTCTCCCTATTTCTTTTCTCTTTTTTACCCTCTTTTTTTCTTTGTGGCCGGCGGCCCACATTTGCCCCGGCGGCCCACTTTTGTCGCGGCCCACCGACCCACGCTCGGTGGATCGGTAGGCCAGTCCGTGCCTGCTATGTAGCATACACTGTATCACAGACAGTGACTGTATGATATGCATACAGACCGTGATGACAGTATGCAGTATGCATAGTATTTTACATTTCACAGCAACAGACAAAATCAAAGAAAGCTCTTAGAAAATATCGAGAGCACAATATTATGACTAAAACAGCAAAATCATTTGCCAAAACCCTGTGTAATAAACGTACCAACAAAACTCAAAACACGTCCAACTCGTCCAAGTCAAAACTCAAAACACAGGCGACACAGGTGACTTCTTCTTCTTCTTGATCCGTTTCTGAGAATAGGCCAAACAGCCATGCACCCAAGCACTAAAACACAGGTGACAGGTTGGGTGTTTTAGTGCTTGGGTTGGTAGTCCAGAGATGCAAATCTTCGCGCGAAACCTGGTGCGCGAAACTTTCGCGCGAATATTCGCGAAACTTCGAGAAAATTTCGCGAAATTTAAAAAATGACGGTCGCAATGCGATTTTTCATATAATTATCAAAAAATTAAGAAAACAAGATAAAATGGCCCCTTTCATGACCTGTCTATCCTCGAATGTGTTTGTTAAATGATTTTAAAAATAATTAAAAGTAATTTTTAAAATTAATAAAAATGAAATAAATTTTTTTATATCTAATAAATTAAATTGAACTCTTTTTAAATTCATTTATGCAATTAAATCTGTCATTAAAGCAATATTAGGAAGAAAACTGCGTATTCATTAAATACGATTCGAAAAGTAGAGCGGGAAATTCAAATATGTCAATTTCGCGAAGTTTCGCGCGAAACTTTCGCGAAACTTGGCTTGCGAAACTTCGCGAATATTCGCGAAACTAGCGAAATTTCGCGCGAAGCTTCGCGAAGCGTTGCATCACTGGAACTTGGTACCTGTCACCTGTGTTTTAGTGCTTGGGTGCATGGCTGTTTGGCCTATTCTCAGAAACGGATCAAGAAGAAGAAGAAGTCACCCATGATACAACTATAATAGATAGGTCCATCAGCCCTACGAATTTGGACTGATCTGCGCATTTTGGCCAGAAACACCCAAGGTGACGTCACGTAGTGAGCTCATAACAGCTGTTTTGCTGCACAAGGGGCCCCTACCGGAGCAGAATTTTTGTTCAACATTAGCGAGAACGTTGCTTTTTATCTCATCTCAAATTTGATATTTATTTGCAATACTACAAACCAAACCGGTTGCAGTAACGTATTAAAAGAATTTTTAAACACTGCAATTCGCAAGCAATCTGGGGTAGAAGTTCGTATCTTTGTTCATAAAGCATACAAAGTTGCTATTGGCTGTGCGCAGATTAGTCACCTAGCGTTTGCGCAGCTTCATTAGGATTCAAGCTTTTTTATCATGCACACTTCGCAGAGCCATGCGCAGTAGACTACTAACATTTAAAACTCGTTTCTGCGCAGCTTTTCTAAGCCGTGGCTATTAATTTACGGAAAACTCTATAATAGAGCAGAAAAAATTAAACGTATGCACCGTGCGCATGGGACGGCCCTGGAAGTCACCTGTGTTTTGAGTTTTGACTTGGGTGACGTCCCAAATCACTTTCTCGTCCCCTGTAGGGGCCCTAAATGAACTTTCCCCTCCCCTCCAATATGGCCGCTATATAAGTAGCGCGCATATGATGCGCCCTAAATTTCGCCGCCATTGTAGGGAAGGGTAGGGTAGGGTAGTAGGCGAGAATGGACATTTGGGACGTCACCCAAGTTGGACGTGTTTTGATTTTGAGTTTTGTTGGTACGTTTATTACATAGAGTTAATATTATATGGTTTATTATTATGTATTGTGTTCTTATTTTGTTTATATAATATATCCATGAAGAAAATAAGAAGGAGATAAATCATAACTCATAAGCAACGCCAATGCGTCGACGAATGTAATCGCTACAGCGCCATGCGGCAAATCTGGAACTATTTTAGGCTCTAGCGGCGTTGTCATCCGCTTCGCTGTGTCTTAACAAAAAAATTAACCACGCTTAAACTGTTGGTCCTAAAATTCTTAAAAAAATACTAGTTTATAAACAAATTCTTCATTTATTAGAAATTCAAGTGCACTTCGTTCTAAAATGAATATTGCCTGCGATATTTGCCTCCAAATATGACAATGTTATTCTTACGAGGAGTCGAGCCTAAATTAGTTCCGAAAAGCGCCACGGCCGTTACACTTTTGCCGCAACCGACACAACGTTAATACCAGCTTGTTTGGGTTCCTTCCTTTTTCTTTCATGAATATATCGAATATATTGATCATTATTATTAATATATTTTTTGTTCATATAATATATTGATACTGTACAATATAGGTACAATTTTGTTTGTATTTTGGGCAAATTATATTTCATTTTGGTTTGTATGATAATATATGCGTATATATTATATGTAGTGTATGTATAATATAATCAATAATATTTTTCTTTTTTCTTTATTTTTTAGGTTATTATTATATAATATTTTATAATATTTTCTGTACACTGTATTTTGTGTTCAATAAACAATTTATTATTTTAATATTATTATATGGTTTTTATTACTCAGGGTTTTTGGGGTTTTATTAATGTTTTTATTGAACACTCTTACAGTGTACATATTACATATTACATAAACATACAAAACATAAAATCTTATATTATACACACAACATGACAAATCAATAAATAATAACTTATACACATATAAATAATATGACATTAAAAATTATTGAGCTAGGAACATAGAAAAAACAAATATTAAAAAACACAATTATAATTATTACTTGGAAATAATAATAAATTAACCCGTATAAATCATACATTATTAGCTAAATATGCTAAAGAATATATTCGTTTTGGACAAGACAGGGCATGATATGTTTCACATTTTTGACCACAAAATTTACAAACACAGTTGTCATCGGTTTCATGGTATACAAATTTCGTACAAACACGGTGATGGAAACCATGCATTGCAAACCTGGTTATAATATGTCTGTCTTTATATTGACAGTTTTGCCAGTTAGAATTTACAAAAGCTGGGGTATTATAAAAATTGGGATTTATCTCCGTAGCTTTCAAAATTCTGTTTTTCATAAAATCATTGAAATTTGGTGTACAAGGAAAATTGTATTTCTTCTGAAGTTCTGAGACAAAAAAATCTTGATCGATAAGCTTATACACCAGCCTTGAGAATGAAAATTTGGATATTGAGAGAAGCCTTTTAATAAATCTTGACTTTATATTGATTCTAAGATTTCAAAATCGCCAACTTTTAAATAAGGCCAGACAATTTCCAGTCCATATGTGGCGACTGGCTCAATCTTAAGATGGAATAACTTAAGGGCGGTATTTACAGATAACAGAGGTAATTTGGAAATACCGTAGGAAGCGGCGAGAGCTGCCTTACACCGATACGTAATATGGGAAGTAAAGGACGTACCTCTTTGTTGGAATATTACTCCTCAATATTTGAAATTACTATCGAACTCAATTTTTTCATTGTTACAAAACATAACATCAGTCTTGATAAGCCTACCTCCTTTTCTAAATTTAACAATTTTTGTTTTGGAAGCATTAATAGTTAGACCGTTCCCTTTGGACCAGTCAACCACTTTGTTCAATACTTGTTGTAGTTTAACTAGATCTCTGCACATAATAGCCATATCATCGGCATAAACATCTAAAAAATATACATCTTCTTCGTTTTCAAAAAACTTTTTTAAATATTCGATAATATCATGGGTAAGAAAGTTATACAATGTAGGACTAGACGGCCCTCCTTGTAGGACACCGTTACTCTGACAGATCGGTTTTGAAAGGAGAAGCCCGTCATTAATACGAATAAAATTTATTTCGAGCATTTTAGCAACAATAATTAGAAGCTCTCGGGGGATAACATTTACGCTTATAAGTTTTCTCATCAGAATTTCCCTGTCGACAGAATCAAACGCCTTAAGGTAATCGATAAAGACCACATACATTTTTCCTTTCGGCTGAGAAACTGCCTCAATGATTTTGGTGTGTAAAAATTTAATTGCATGTATAGTAGATCTACCGGGCATAAAACCGAATTGGACGTCGGGGATAAGATGATGAATACAAGTCATAAGTCTATCATTAACTAGTTTATCAAAAAGTTTATAGTCAGAAAGACTGAGTGCAATACCTCTATACGAATTGGGTGATAAGATGTCTCCTTTCATTTTATAGAGAATTTTTAAAAAGGATTCCTTCCATTGGTCTGGAAGTTTTCCTGTACGAAAACATAAATTAAAAAACTCGGTGTAAAATGGGAGGAGGACACTACTGAGAGCTTTGATGTGCTCGTTAGTGACCATATCTGGGCCTGGGGTTTTGCCATTTTTTAGTTTGGAGATACATCTACTGACTTCTCTATTTGCAAGGGGTTCAAATATTAGTCCGGGTATATTGTCTGACACAAGTAGAGACAGATTTAAAGAATCTGACGGGGCCTTACCATTTAAATTATAAATATTTGAAAAATGTTTTTCCCATTCATAAATAGGAATAGGGCATTGGACTTTTCTCAGTTTGTCCTTTTTCAAATATGTGTATGGTTGTTGCTCTGCTTCTTGAACTAAAATATTTTCTTCTTTGGCAGAAAAATCTAGTTTTTTACTCTTAATTAGCTCTCTATATTCTCTCTTAACATTTGCATACATATTATGCATAAATTCATTTTGATTTTCTTTGTTTTTAATTGCATGAAAGACATTTAAGACCTTTCTCTTTAGCATATAGCATTGTTCATCGAAAAATGGTTTCGCTTGTCTTTTGGAAGGTTTCTTACATGTTGTGGAATGGTAAATAATAAATTGAAACATTGCGGCAATATTGTTAACATTATTTTCTCTAAAACACTGGGTTAAATATTCATAATTTGCATTGAAAAGATGCATGGCGACATTTACATTTAGTTCATTTTTTAGATTAGACTGGTTAGCTTTTTCATATATATTGTGACAGGCTGAATGGTTCATTTGAACCTTGAAATTAACTGGGACATGCTTTTTCAAAAATGACGAATTCGAATCTGTAACTGACATCGACTCAAATATAAACATACCGTGATCAATGAACATTAAATCAATGGTGCTCGAACCGAGTCTATCATAATATGTTTTGTCTCCTGCGGAATTGCAGAGGATTAAATTTTGAGAAGCCATTATTTCGATGAGAGATAAACCTTTAGATGAATTATTATCTAATCTACAATTAAAATCACCTAACGCAATAATATTTTTATCTTTAACCTTTTCAATAGAAGCTAGGATAATATCACATACATCAAGTTCTGACATCTTAGGATTTGAATAATAACAAATAAAAGTAATGTTCTCCAGATTTACAATAAGATAATCTTTTACATCTATATGCGATATAATTGGACCTAGATATGATTTTACATAAAATGAGATGCCACCAATAGGACGCCCCATTGGTGGCTTCATGGCACAGCTAGGAATGGGCGGAGTAAAAACCCGGAATATCATAACCGACAGGTGTGAATGTTTCTGTCAGTACGATGGCATCGTACTTTTCGAAAAAAATTGAGTCGGGCATGACATCGAGCAATCCTCTCAGACCCTCAACGTTCCATAACAGGATAGAGAGTGCAGAGCCAGTTGGTGTTGTTGACTCTAAACTGAGAGAAGCTCGTGAAAAGGGGGAAGGGAGAGGGGTGGCGGGACCGAGGATCGGGCTGCGGCTGATTTTGCTAGAAGGGCCAGGTTGAAATTAAAGTTTTCCATCGGACTGGTGATCGGGTCCGAAGGGGGGGCAGAACTGGAAGGGGGGAGGGGAGAAGGAAAGGGGCAGTAGGGAGGTGGGAAAAGGCCGCGCGTCCTCGGAGAGGTCGATGAGGAGTGGGGGGTTGGCTAATGGGGTGGGAACCTTGAAGTTCGATAGGGGAGTGGGCTCAGGCAATTTGGGGAAGATTTCTTCCGAGAAGGAGGGGGGAGGGGGTACAGTGGCACTGAAGGGGAGTGAGTACACGGTGATTATGATGTCAAGATTTTGAAACAGATGAGTGATCAAATTCTCGACATACGGCCACTCTAGTCCGTCAAGGCCGCAGCCAAGGCGGGGGATAGCAAGTTCCTTTACTGAGTGGGTTTTACAGTATGATTTCAGACCAGAGATACCTTTGTTAAAATTCTTGATAAACTGATTTGGGTTCTGGTGAAGCTTATGCTGAGACTTGAACTTCGTCATTACATTCAAATTGTTTTTGATTGGGATACATGGGGGAACACGGTTCCTGGTTTGGACGAGGCTGGGGATCTTGATGTGTCGTGCAAATGAAATCTACGTTTGAGCTGCTTCGCAACTCCAGCGGCTCGACTGAGGTCCGCTCCGACTGCATGGGCGACGGTACTCTCCTTTGCATTGAGCAGGTCGCCTTCCTCGTGGAGGAGCAGGCACTTTGGTTCCTCTGGGACGTGTAACAAATTGTCGCCATTACAGATGTCAATATACCTGTTGTATAAAGGCGTGTGTGGAGACTTGGGGGGTTTTGTGTTTTCAGGGTGTATTAATTTGTGAGAGGAAGCCTCTGGGATGACTGGTTTAGTAGGTTGAGGAAGTGGTGATTCAGATCCAGCTTTCCTAAATATAATAGCACGAAGATATTCGTTCTCCGCTTTAAGTTTCTCAATAATGACGTACAACTTTTCTTGGTGTGGATCGAATAATTTTTTGGCACCATGACCACCTGGAGGCGGGAGACGAGAACGTGGTTTTGATGGTTCGTACCTTGCTTGCCTTTTGTAGAAAGACTGGTGATCATATTGATTATTCATCCTTAGTAATTGCTAAAAATGTTTTAAATGTACACAGGCCTACAACTGCTATTTGCCTTAAGGATTTTCACAGATTTGCGGGAGCTATTTTCACATGTAAACAAACGTCGGAGAAGCAAAACGAACAGAAGCGCCAGGACATAGAGAACAACAACGCCACTCTGACGGAGCTGAAGCAGACACTGCAGGGCCTTCTGCAGACATGTGAAAGCAAGTTCACAGTTTACGAGGACAAACGGCAGCAGGTATGTTACCTGGCAGATAAGAAGGCTTGTTTCCGAGTTTTAACGGTCTTTGGCTTCCTTGATGGTGGAGAGCTACAGCCTTGTATATAATATATAAGAAAAAACATTAAACAAATTTATTTTAAAATACATAAAGGAAAAAAAAAATTAAAAAATTCTGAAGTGAACAAAAGTTTTCAAATTTAATATTAATCAGTTTGTTCACCTAAGTTTTTTAATTTAATTTTAAATTAAATAAGTTCTTTTAAACTTTTGCCTGCATGCAAATATAAATTAATTCTCTACTGCTCCACCATCATAGCAGCCTTTGAGCCCTTTGCACTCAAGTTTTTAGCCCTTTGAACTCATCCCCTGTAAAGTAGACTGATTGCATTGCTAATCCAACCATATATAGGGTAAAAAAATCGTATTAAAAAAACATTTAAATTTCAATATATTGACAGATATAAAGTATCAGTTTTATGTATAATTGTGCATGTAATGTGTCTTAACAGTAGAAATTTTCTTTCCTGTTGCTGTTTTTTTTATCTTTTTCCTGGAAAATCGTGAAAGTTGGTATGGCTTGCGTTTTGCTGCTAAGAACCTTATATAGGCAATCAGATATGATTTTTATTGGCCTCGGCCAAACCACTACTACACGAAAGTGTAATTGAGTTCTATGGAAAGCATCAAATCTCTTCGTGACTTGCTGATATACGCAGTGCAATATACATAATTAATATAAAAACTACAATGAAGTTGACAAATAAAAGTCAACTTCAACTTCTTGATTTTTTTTTTTTTTTTTTTTTTTTTGTAGTTGAAAATTCACCCTGTAATTTATTTATGCATAAATTATTTTTTTTTTAATAAAATAGGAACATGAATGATAGCAAAAGATTGTTAGGAAGTTTGATCTTTTAGCCGTCATTGACCCAGCAAAGGAGAACATTTAGATGCGTGTGAAGGTTTGAGTTGTCGTTTATATTAGAGAGACAAAGGTTTTGTGATGATTTGGCTGTAAAACATTAGCTGATGACCAAAAAAAAAACAACATCTTTCACTAAGACTTGCTAGGCCCAGACTCCTAGCTGTCGGACGACTTTTGCTATGTGTCTATTACAAGACTTGTGACTTCATCTTATCATGCAATTAAAAAGTCTAAAATCTTTTTACATTTTTTTTACCAAATGCTTTAATTCCAACGCTGTATACGTATTTTGATGACAGCCTAGGACGTTGAATTGAGGAATCTCAATAATCAGCAATTTTCGTCAACCTTTGGGAAATTCTGTTAAGTAACCTAATTTAATAAATAAATTTTCTAAGCTGCCTGCTTGAGCGGTCTGTTTGGGGTTTGGGGATGTCAAAGATCTGACAGCTTGGTGCTGGCGGATAAAGCGGCTCCTTTGACAGCAGCTCATTTGTAGTCACGCTAGCCAATCAAAGTCAAACTCTTATCAATGTCAAGGGTCCAAGAGTCACGACCAGGGTTCTGACATAGTATTACATAGAGGCTTCAAGTCAGCTAATTTTGCGGTGTTCCCACCGTTCTATTCAAATCTATGTAAAAAAACGTTGAAGTTGCATTTTTGGCATTAAAGAAAATTTTTAGAGAAACATAAGCTCTTGATTCGTTATCAGAAAACCCCAAAATGGTGGTGGGGTTGGAGATGGTTTCAAATTAAAGTTTTAATAGTAACTGAGAAAAATTGAACATTTCTAACATGATGGCCCGGCTTATGTAGAAAATTTAAGGTTATAACCTAATTTTGTACTTGTGCTAGAATATTTATGAGGGATATTCAATCTATTGATAAAGAACATGGCACAGAAATTCAAATGTAACGTTATCCTAAAACTGTTCATGGAAACAAAAACTAAATCATGAATCAAAAATTTCAAATTTCCACAGAATGTAGTAGCTCACAAATACAAACACTAAATCCTCCTAGTGGTTGAAGTACACTCCTGCACAAACACTCCGCCTCAATGCAAAAACTGTGCATATCTTTAGTTCAACAGCGACTCTTGCATGTGACGTCAGATACCGAGTTTCAACGGTCGTTGGCATCTTTGTTGGTGGAGCTACGGCCATGTATATATGACAAAACATTAACCAATTTTATTTTATATATATGTATATATATATATATATATATATATATATATATATATATATATATACAGTAAAAACTCGTTATTACGCAACTTGTTTTTAGGTAAAAACTTAAAAAACTCAATATTGAGTAAGGGAGTAAAGGTCCCGTAAAAAAGAATAAGCATTGCAGGTATAGGAAAAACTTGATAAAAGGTAGTGCAGGGCACTGCAGGGCCTTCTGCAGACATGTGAAAGCAAGTTCACAGTTTACGAGGACAAACGGCAGCAGGTATGTTACCTGGCAGATAAGAAGGCTTGTTTCCGAGTTTTAACGGTCTTTGGCTTCCTTGATGGTGGAGAGCTACAGCCTTGTATATAATATATAAGAAAAAACATTAAACAAATTTATTTTAAAATACATAAAGGAAAAAAAAAAAATTAAAAAATTCTGAAGTGAACAAAAGTTTTCAAATTTAATATTAATCAGTTTGTTCACCTAAGTTTTTTAATTTAATTTTAAATTAAATAAGTTCTTTTAAACTTTTGCCTGCATGCAAAATTAATTCTCTACTGCTCCACCATCATAGCAGCCTTTGAGCCCTTTGCACTCAAGTTTTTAGCCCTTTGAACTCATCCCCTGTAAAGTAGACTGATTGCATTGCTAATCCAACCATATATAGGGTAAAAAAATCGTAGTAAAAAAACATTTAAATTTCAATATATTGACAGATATAAAGTATCAGTTTTATGTATAATTGTGCATGTATGTGTCTTAACAGTTGAAATTTTCTTTCCTGTTGCTGTTTTTTTTATTTTTTTCCTGGAAAATCGTGAAAGTTGGTATGGCTTGCGTTTTGCTGCTAAGAACCTTATATAGGCAATCAGATATGATTTTTATTGGCCTCGGCCAAACCACTACTACACGAAAGTGTAATTGAGTTCTATGGAAAGCATCAAATCTCTTCGTGACTTGCTGATATACGCAGTGCAATATACATAATTAATATAAAAACTACAATGAAGTTGACAAATAAAAGTCAACTTCAACTTCTTGATTTTTTTTTTTTTTTTTTTTTTTTTGTAGTTGAAAATTCACCCTGTAATTTATTTATGCATAAATTATTTTTTTTTAATAAAATAGGAACATGAATGATAGCAAAAGATTGTTAGGATTAAGTTTGATCTTTTAGCCGTCATTGACCCAGCAAAGGAGAACATTTAGATGCGTGTGAAGGTTTGAGTTGTCGTTTATATTAGAGAGACAAAGGTTTTGTGATGATTTGGCTGTAAAACATTAGCTGATGACCAAAAAAAAAACAACATCTTTCACTAAGACTTGCTAGGCCCAGACTCCTAGCTGTCGGACGACTTTTGCTATGTGTCTATTACAAGACTTGTGACTTCATCTTATCAATTTTTGGGGTTTTGGCAAATGATTTATTTCTAAATTCGAAAATTTGGCGCAAAATTGCGAGCAGCGTTGCCGAATCTATAGCGTCATTTCAGTTCCCTATGCAAATGCATGCGTTATTAAAAAATTAATTGCTCCGTTGTTCTTCATTTCTCCAAAAAATGAATGTTACCATGATGCTTATAATATTCTCTTCTGTTTTTTCGTGTTAACAGCATTTCTGTACCTCGTGATGACGTTACCTACAGTCATACCGATGTTTTTGTGATCAGCTGATTTTTGTCATCCAGCATCCAGAAATTTCAGGGTCAGCTGCAGCAGAATTTTCCATGAACGACGAAGTATGCATATTGTATAGCATAATGATGGCTTTTTGTCTGGAAGGAAAATGTGATTTTATTTGGAAAGTTTTACGTGTTTAGCATACGTAAAACTGTTTGTGTGCAGTAAAGATTTTTTACTTACTGTCGAAAATTGAACTCAAAATGGGAAATCAACTAGTAGGCATTGCTCCTTCACAGATTTTTCCTGTTGAACATTACCTGACAGATCTATCGGAACTCCAATTTGATATAAAGTAAGATAAGCTGTTTCATCCTCCTTCAAATTGCGTTACTCTGAATGCTGAATGATTAACTATGATTTCTGTTTTTCTAGTCTTGGAAGTACAAGATTCCTGAAAGTTGCAAGGGCTAAATCTCAAGAAGGTTTAATTGTTGTAAAAGTTTTTGCTATACATGATCCAACATTGCCATTATCTTCATATAGAGACAAGTTGGAAGAAATTAGGAGCAAACTGGCTTCAGCTGTAAATTGTTTACCATTCCAAAAATCGTTGGTAAGTGCATGTCTCGGTGCTCCAGCATGAGCATTGTGCATACGTATTGTATGCATATATAATTATGCATACAGTGTGCATATATTTATGCCATATCATAGCAACATAATTATTTAAACTGTATGACATGTGTATATAAATCTATGATTGACATGAAACTTGAATAAAGCTACTTTCACATACATACTCGAAAACTGCTACTGTACATGCATTATGTATACGGCATGCCATAGATCTCCTTGGTTTTCTTATAGAGCTGCGTGTGCTACAGCATGAATGCTGTAGCGATTTCCAAGTATGTGAATGCTGCTTAATATGACACAGTGTGATATGAGAGCCTGCCAATCAAATAAAGACGATTTTTAATTGCAGGTTATTATCAGTGAAGAAATGAAAGAAACCTTTATCTGCAGTATTTTATATTTTCACTTGATTGGTAGGCTCAAATATTTATGAATGCTCGTTGATAAAATGTGTTAAAAATTCATACAACATTCACTGCAGGTGAAACGTACTAGATAAGAAGCTATGGTTTATGAAGCCATTGGAATACTGGTCTCTTATTGTATACTGTATATATGGCATACTATTATTATGGCATAATAATATATACAGTAGTATCATGAGCACACTGCATGGTTACGAACTCTGCCTGGAAATGCTTGAAGTATTACCTTTTTTTAATTTTAATTTAGAAATAAAAACTGATTATATAATCAAGTAAATGCACTGTACTGTACTGTGTATGATGATATCAATAACTTTTAATGTTTTGATCTTATTTTCACAGCTGACGGACAAGGCAGGACTGATAATGAGGGAATACGTAAAATATAGTCTTTACGATCGTATCAGTACACGTCCGTTCCTCAGCATTATTGAGAAGAAGTGGATAGCGTTCCAAGTTCTTTATGCTCTTCATCAGTGCCACAAGCTTGGAGTGAGTATTCTGAATTCTTTAAAGAGACAGGGGTCCCTAAAAATAAGTATTTTTTAATCAAACATTTCATCCTAACTGAGTATGACTACGTACATGCTGCATGGTGGTGAGTGCCCCAGGGTAAGAGAGCAGCAAGAGCGCAGATTGATAACGTCACAAATCACGGCTGGACACCCAGCTGCCTCTTCTCCCTCCCCTCATGACCTGGAGAGGACGGAGGGGAAAGCAAGCAGCCACTCCTCTTCTCCCATCCTCCCAGCCAGACTCTGTGCAATGTTGCCTGTCAAATGCCCTGTGGCTCTCTGCATTTATTTAAATATTGTAAATATGGGAGTTGGTCAAAAAGCTAATATTCACTCAATTTTAGCACATCATAGAGAAATTTCTTATGCATGTATGTCGCTACTATTTCATGTTTCTTTAAGTTCAAATCGGGATTTACTGCTCTGAGCTAAATTTTGTGCTCCGCTAAGACAGAAAAGGCTTACGACAGCACCATGCTGCTATAACTATGCTAGTACTAATAAAGAGATAATAAAATATCCTATACAGCAATAAAGTTGTTGACGAATTACGTACCTTGGAAAGTACAAAGTGCATGGACACTGCAGCTCTGCAGTCATCCCTCACAAGTGCACTTGAATAACAATTACCCTGCGTCCCAAATCACTTTGTTTTTTCGTCCACTGTAGGGGCCCTAAATGAACTTTCCCCTCCCGTCCAATATGGCCGCTATATAAGTAGGGCGCATATGATGCGCCCTAAATTTCGCCGCTATTGTAGGGTAGGGTAGTAGGCGAGAATGGACATTTGTGACGCAGTGTGTAACTCCTGCCGCAGTTAATCCTAAATAGCCTCTTGTTTCAACTTGCTAAATAGTGCAGGAAAAATTGGTCTTTACCCCGGCAAAATTGCAAAATTCCAAACTTGCTAAATTTTGGCTCAAAATTTGCCTCTAGCATGTAGATGAAAATATCAAAATACCTCCTCTGGAAAACGCTTGCTTCCTACGGAAACTTGGAAAATGTAAGCAAAAAGGTGTCTTGGGGGAAAAATTATAATATTCTTTTTTGATTAATATAGTTTTTAATTTATTTTTAAATACATTATCACTAATTTCATCCCTCAATGACTCGGGTAAAAAATCAAAGATTTTATGAGTTTGGTAATATGGAATATTTTTATAAAAACCGATTGATGCTTTTTTATTATAACTTTGGATTTGTTTCTGGTATCATAAGGAGAGATGTCGGAAACTTGAGCGTATGACTCTGGGTGTAATCTTTTATACATTGCACAATTCAAGATGTAAATACTGGGTAGAGTTAACACTTTCAAATCATAAAAATGTGTTCTACAGGAATCCATCTTTTTAAAACCTTTTATTGTTTTCACAGATCTTTTTTGTAGTATAAATAAACGATTTAATTAATTAACGTACTGAGCCTAATGGTTAACCGACGGCCTTTAAAATTCATTTCAGTCAGTGTCTGGAGCCATCAAATGTGATTTGATGTTTTCAGGTGTGTCATGGAGACATCAAGCTGGAGAACATCATGGTAACCAGCTGGAACTGGGTGCTGCTGACAGACTTTGCCTCGTACAAACCAACCTACCTGCCTGAAGACAACCCTGCAGACTTCTCGTATTTCTTCGACACTTCTAGACGGAGGACATGCTATATTGCTCCCGAGAGGTAAACAATCAAAGTTAAGAGGAAGGTAACACGGATCAGCTGATCAACATAGTTCCATTTGATTAACATGTTAACTTTAGCAGACACAAATGTTCTGAATTTTTTTTGAGACACAAATTTTAGTATCTGAAAGTCACAGAAAAAATTTGAAAACGCTTACTGTATTCAAACATTTTTTTTTTTAAATTAATTCTTTAAAATTTTAGCATCTATGGGCATTCCCTTTGAGTGCCAAACTAAAAAATTAATAAAAAAAAATCAGCTTGCGTAACTGTTTTGTATTTTTTTCTGTGATTTTTAGGAACTAAAATATGTCTCTTAAAATTCTTTTAGAATTTTTGTGTGTCTGCCAAGGTTAAGGTAGAGATAACGCAGGTCAGCTGTTTGACGTTGCTCCATTTGATTAACATGTAAACCTTAGCAAATTCACAAAAATTCTGAAATTTTTTTGGGGGCAGATATTAGTGCCTAAATGCCGTAGAAAAAATTTCAAAACAATTTAACGAGCTAATTTTTTTTAATTAATTTTTTTAATTTTCAGCATTAGGCTTTCCCATGGAGAGACAAACTAAAAAATGAATTTAAAAAAATCGGCTCGTTAAATTGTTTTGAAACTTTTTCTATGGCTTTTAGGCACTAATATCTGCCTCTAAAATTTTTTTCAGAATTTTTGTGAATTTGCTAAGGTTTACATGTTAATCAAATGGAGCTACATCGAACAGTTGACCGGCGTTATCTCTACCTTAACATGTTCATAAAATGTTGGACTACATCAATCAGCTGATCCGTGTTACCTTACTATGTTACTATGTTTCCTGCATTGGTAGGTGACCCTTATAAGTGTAACCTGGCAGCATAATAATGATTGTACTAGAGAGTTGTAAGATAGAAAATGAGGACTTATTCTTTCTGGTACCAAGTATACTCCTATTGTCACACGAGAATTCAGTAGAATGTAATCAATATCAAAATAAAGTTTCAAGTCTTGAGGTAAAACTCTACACATGCCTTTTGAGATTTGGAAAATAATGTGTCTCATGTCAGATTATCATGTTTATATTGCAAAAAAGAGAGTTAAAATTAGTACAAAGTGTCTTTCCTTACTATTCTGACTACTTGTTTTTAAGTTTTTCTATATTTTTTATTGAGGGTAAGATAGCACGCCCAATGTTAAAAATATTCCCACACATGAAAATTATGAAACATATCTTGAAATGTTCTCTTCTACATCCCCTATCAGTAGCTAAAATATCAGGTATTCAAATTCAATCTAGTTTTCGAGTTTTAATTTTTAAAGTTGACTAATTTAGCATGGAAATTCGTTGACTAATTTAACATGAAAAAATGGAATTTCCATGTTAAATTAGTCAACTTTAAAAATTCATAACTCGAAAACTAGCTCAAATTTGCATATCTGATATTTCAGCTACTGATAGGGGATGTAGAAGAGAACATTTCAAGATATGTTTCATAATTTTCATGTGTGGGAATATTTTTAATATTGGGCATGTTACCTTACCCTTAAATTTATCATATTTGCCATACGATTTGCAGATTCATCAAGACTTTGAGCTCAGACATTTCAAGCCAACTTCTACTCTCGGAGGAAGACATGAAGAAAGGTGACTTGGTGCCGGCAATGGACATATTCTCGGCAGGGCAAGTGTACACTAACATTTTAAATGATGATGATGCATGTTATAACCTGTTTTACTGTGCAGGTGTGCACTTACAGAGCTGTTCAATGAAGGTCATCCACCATTTGACTTCTCTCAACTGTTAGCTTATCGAAGTGGTGAATACAGTACAGCAAAGCTTCTGGATAAAATGGAAGACGTAGGCATCAGGGTATGTACACTTAAGGATATGATGGTAAAGTCAAAATCACATACAAGTTTTCCTCCTGTTTTTCTATGCTTTACATTTCCCACACATACCAACCTTATAAAAATGCTACTAAAACTAAATACTGTATCCAAAGAAAGTTCATGATGAACTGTCACCTATACTATGAGAATACTTTCTTTTCAGATGAAGTTTTACAGTGAGATTTAAAAATAACTACATTATTTGTGTGTGCTAAAATTTGGAAATTTAAATATTTTAAGGTTGGCCCTCCTTGCTGCGCTGTAAGAACTGGAACTACTAAATGATTCTCATATACTGTATGTGATTTTGCCACTGAACTATATAATATGGAAGGCTAACGCTTGCTCTTTTACACGGCTCGCGTTGAATCCAATTTTGTGGACAATCAAGTAAGAAAAGTTTCTCCTTCCGGTCATATAGAGGGAAAAATAGCTGGAGAATTTTTTAAAGAAGTGCCAATAGCCAATAGCAGAAGAGAAACTTTGAATGATACAACGTTGCCAAATTGTTGAAATTGTAGTTAACGACTTGGCAACGCGAAACCTTCCCACTAACCTGAGTTCGCTCAGCTGCCAGCCAGGGAAAATTTGCTTTGAGCGTTAGAGCGCAGTCTCACCCCTTGGATTTTGCCTATAGCAGCATTGATTTTTGTATGACACAGGAGTTGCTGAGGAACATGATGGAAAGAGAGCCAACGTTACGCCACTCAGCCGAACTCATCTTGGCTCAGCAAAGGAACAAAGTTTTCCCAGAATACTTCTACAGTTTCCTGCAGTCTTACTTGCTCATTTTTTCTGCAGCTCCAATTCTTTCTCCAGATGAAAAGATTTCAAGGTACGTTGCTACTTTTCAGACGCCTTTGCTGTATTAGGCCCCCTCTCCTCTAAGAAATTGAGATGAAACATGGGCGTCTCTTTTTCAACTCTATCTTTTTTTTTTTTTTTTTAAAGGGTTAATGTCAGTGGTATGAAAAATAGGCTTAGTAGATGGTATAGCTCTCTGAAATTTTCAGCAAACCTTCCTTACACCATGATTTGTCATGGAAAAAAAATTAGACCAAATATGTGAAAATTTCAAGATATTCAGCATTGGAAAATAAGCATTGTTTTAAACAGGGACTGCTGTGGTTTTTAGTCAAATCAGTGTCTTTTTTACACGGGAAAATGAATTTCTCAAAATCTACACTGAAGTTTTAGTTTTTTTTTTTTTTACATTAGCAAACTAATATTTAGTTATTTTGTCCTTTATTTTATTATTTTATGAACTAAAATTATTTTCAGTTTACCATATATATATAATATATATATATATATATATTTTTTTTTTTGAGCAGTGACATTATACCTTAATTGATGGTATTGGGCTTTTGACATATTAAAGGGACGGGACCATAAAAATAAGTATTTTTTATTTAAAAGTTACCCACTAACTGAGTATGAATACATGCCGCACGGTGGCGAGGGCCTCAGGGTAAACACCCAGGGAGTAACTTCACGGTGGATTGCTGACGTCAGCAATCTCGAAATGCAACATAGCTGCTTGCCTCTCCTTCCGCCCCTCACTCGCTCGAGTAAGGTAGTGGGAATAAGAGAGAACGGAGGGGAAAGCAAGCAGCGTACGAGAAAGATTTCGGTCATCTTCGGTTATTCCCGCCTAATTCCGGTTTCCCTCCCTCTTTCCTCTCTCCTCTAACTCTCCTCCCCATCCCCCCAACTTGACTAGGTTCGATGTTGCCAATTTTACGTGCTAGGCATTCATATAATTAATTTAATTTATGTAAATTTGGGGGGTTATCAAAAAACTGTAACGCACTCATTTTTAGCATTAATATATGAAAGAGAAACTCCTCAAGCATGTTTATCGGCATTGTCCCATGTCCCTTTAGGAAATTATAAAGTGGTGATGAAAATAAATGAACATTTTTGTATTTGATAGATCGGCAGTGTTTTTATTGAAAGATGAGTTCTATCTGATTTTTACTTTTGTCGATACAATCCTCTCTGGAGATGGTTTTCTTTAATATATCACAAAGTGTTTATGCACTTTACTACCATTTTTATCACAGTTCACAACATTTTGAGTCTCAGATCACCTGAGGAAGAGAGTTGTTGACTCTTAAAAGGTCTTGTGATAGTTGATACTGACGTACACAAAAACTTGGTGATATATTTCAGCATTCAACGTAGAGTGTAGATTTCATCAGACACCTGCAAAAGGTAGAACTGTTCTTTCAATATGACTGCACTGAAAAGCTACTATTAACTACTGTACTATTATTAATTTTTATTTTTTGTACAGACTGAGAAAAGACATCAAGAATATTGTGAAAATTTTACAATCTGAAGAGAAAGGAAGATCTCTTGAGCAAGCAGACAATGCGATACCCAAAGAAAGAAACACGGCAAATTGTATGGTTGCGGAAGGACTGGTGATCATAACCTCTCTCGTAACTTCCTGCATCAGGTAGTTGTTGCTGACATTGTTGGACTGCAAACAAAATATAACCACACATTTGTTTCTTATAAATAGGGGCTTGCATCATTGTTCATCCAAACTACATTGCTTGGAGATATTGATGGAACTTTCTGCTCACACAACTTCGGAAACAATCCTGGATCGTATACTGCCATATATAGTAAGAAAGCTGTAATTATTGTCTCTGTAGCAGACATAATAGTGAATAGACCTCAAAAATTTTTATTGCAAAATAGATGGAGGGTGCAAAGTTTATAAAACTCTAATTTTTTCAGATTTTTTGAGAGCCCGGGAAGTATTGCTAAAAAGTTTTGCCGAGGTCGGGTTTGAACCCACTCCCTTTTTAGGTCCAATCTTTTTATTAAGAGAGGCGTCACATTCTCTGTACTTTAAATAATTATTTAAAAAAAGTTTTCAGACTCTACAAAATCTGAAAAAAATCAGAGTAGCATAACTTTACACCCTCTATCCATTTCTGCAATAAAATTTTTATGGTCAATACTCGATTTCACTTTGAAATGTCAAGGTATTTTCATGGGAAGAAAGTAACGGTGGTCTTAATCTTCAGTTCCATCTGGTCCATGACGATGAGCCGAGAGTCCGTGTGATGGCCATCCACACTCTCAACCATTGTCTCGCCGCAGTCCATAACGTGCCTTGTAGTGATGCCAACATCTTCCCGGAATATGTTCTACCAAACTTGGCTTTGGTAAGCTTTCCAAGTTAAAATTTGTACATTTAGATGAAATAACAAATGAAACCAATCATGTACAGTTCCTGCCTCTGAAAAGTTCCTAGATGTAGCGATCAAAGTTAAAACTACGTGTCCTTTGGCATGTAACACTAGCAAATTCTTTTAACTTTTGCTAGATCTAAGGAAATTTCTTAGGTTGAGGACTGTTAGTGTACCTTTTCAAGGGGGTGGGCATACATGACCAAAATCGCAAAATGTGTCAATGAGTAATTTGCATGCGTGAATCTGATTGGCTTAATCGAAAGAGGGGGCGGAGAAATACATGTGTGAATTTTATGCGAATTTTTTGAGCACTGCAAGTATGCTCAAATGCATATTTAAAAGATGCACTTTACCTGGAGGTGATGGCGGATCGCCAGTGACATCATCGCTATGTCAGGTTCGGTGGTTCGGTTCACTATAGATATGCATACCTGTACGCACCTGCATAACAGGTAGCCAATCAAAAACAACCTAGCCAAAATTCAAAATTTCAAATGCCTAGCCTATGAGTTTTAAAACTTAAAAAATGCACATTTTATTCCATATACGCGTACTGTAAAAACACACTGGGAGATAAGTAATATTACAAACGTACCTTTCATCATATTTAAATAATAGAAATTGTTTCGCAAATAGTTTCATTTAAAGTAAAGTGCGTGCCAGAAAAAAAAGTTGAGTTAGTATTTTCTAAAAATAGTTCAAGTAGTCGTCCATATCAAACCAAAATTAAAAAAATTCTATCTCAAATAGGTTTGCCAGAAAAAAAAATCCAAAGTTAGAGTGAATGCGTCGCTTAACATGGGGCCTTACCTAACAAAAACCCTCAAATATCTCGAAAAAATACATCGTTAGGTGGTATGAAAAAAATATACTGTAGTGATGGTCTATGAACCAAGCTTTAACCAAAAACTGATGAAAAAAATTTCTCTCAAATCCATTTTTCCGTAAAAAAAATCAAGAAAATCTACCATGTTAATTCCCATAAGATGTATTATTATTTTTTTACGGAAAAATGGATTTGAGTGAATTTTTTTTAATCGGTTTTTGGTTAAAGCTTGGGTCATAGAACATCACTATATTTTTTCATACCACCTAATGGTGTATTTTTTCGAGATATTCGAGGGTCTTTGTCAGGTAAGGCCCCATGTTAAGCGACGCATTCACTCTGACTTTGGAATTTTTTTCTGGCAAACCTATTTGAGATAGAATTTTGGTTTGATATGGAGGACTACTTGAACTATTTTTAAAAAATACTAACTCAACTTTTTTTTCTGGCGCGCACTTTACTTTAATTGAGGAGAAGTTGCAATATCAAGTCCTGCCACCACTTTCTCTGTTTAAATTATTGGCGCCGTCATGCAGCAATCAGCCAATAAAAATGTGTAAATTTATCATACCGGACTCCTTCCGTATCTGCTGATTATCTATTGAATTATTTTATTAAACCTAATAATATCTACGAAGATAGTAGGATATATGCTGTAGGATTCAATATTTAACTTTGTTAAGACCCTTGAATCATAATTTTTCAATGTCTTTTCAACCCCCTGTTTGCTGCTGCTGAAACCAATAACGGAAGGATTGAAAAAGAAATACAGTTTTAATTTCAATATTTCTAGCACTCCCGTATGTGGTCCAGTGGAAAAGCACTCGCCTTCCATGCAAGAGGTTTTAGGTTCAAATCCCCTCTGGTTCATTTTACATTTTTAGTAGCACGAAGATGTTTATTTCATATTTTTAATTCAAACGGGGTAAAATAGTTTTGTTTATAATTCTTTATTAATTTTTCTGTCATTCTGTCATTGTATAAAACGCTTTTTTTTTTTTTTTTTTTTTTTTTTTTTTTTTTTTTTTTTTTTTGCAAAGTTTTTTAAGTGTGTATTTATATGAAAAAGTGTGACTTATTATCTTATTATAGTATAATATGATTATATGGTAAGAAAAACTAAGATTATTTTACCCCGTACGTTTGAATTAATTCTTCGTGCTACTAAAAATGTAAAATGAAAAGAGGCTCAGTTTTAGGTTTAGTAAAATAATTCAATAGATAATCAGCAGATACGGAAAGAGTACGGTATGATAAATTTACACATTTTTATTGGCTGATTGCTGCATGACGGCGCCAATAATTTAAATAGAGAAAGTGGTGGCAGGACTTGATATTGCAACTTCTCTTCAATTAAATGAAACTATTTGCGAAACAATTTCTATTATTTAAATATGATGAAAGTTACGTTTGTAATATTACTTATCTCCCAATGTTTTTACAGTACGCGTTTAAAACTCATAGGCTAGGCATTTGAAATTTTGAATTTTGGTTAGATTGTTTTTGATTGGCTACCTGTTATGCAGGTGCGTACAGGTATGCATATCTATAGTGAACCGAACCTGACATAGCGATGACGTCACTGGCAATCCGCCATTGCCTCCAGGTAAAGTGCATCTTTTAAATATGCATTTGAGCATACTTGCAGTGCTCAAAAAATTCGCATAAAATTCACACATGTATTTCTCCCGATTAATCGATTTCTCTTTCGATTAAGCCAATCAGATTCATGCATGCAAATTCCTCATTGCCCCAAAATATGTCAACTAATTGATCAAAACCTTTTCAAGGGTTTTCTTGTGGAGATGTAGAAATAAATTTACTGATACAATCTGCTAATATTGCAATCTTGAAAAGATAATTTTATTATTACCTTCTTTGTTTCAATGTTCAGCTGTTTTTAGATTATCTGTGTTAATTAAGTGCATGTTTTTGAAGGAAATTAGTAATTTGTTTTGTTAAAATTTAAGTCTTGTGTTAAAACTTTTGTTGAGGTAATTTTAAGAACACACTAACTGCTGAATATACAAAAAGTTGTTCAAACGAAACATTCAATTTCTTACTTGGAAATAGCTTTGACCACTTGACACATTTTGTCTTCATGTGGCAGGTGTGTCAAGATGAGGCTGTTCTTGTCAGAGCAGCTTATGCAGAAAACATTGCGCAGCTAGCAGAAACAGCACTCAGGTAAGCATACTTTTGACAAATTTTTATAATTATTTGATAATAACTGTGTAATAATCAGGGGGGTTGTATGCTTTTTTGTTGTTGCAAATATGGAAATGTTAACTTTGAAGTTTTGCATTTTTTTTTTTGTTTTTTTTTTTTCTTCTCCATCACCCTTTAAGGGTAAGGTAATACGCCCGATGTTGAAAAAATTCTCACATGAAAATTATGAAACACACCTTCTCCTCTACATCCCCTATCGGTAGCTAAAATATCAGGTACACAAATTCGATCAATTTTTTTTATTTATTGATTTTTAAAGTTGACTAATTAAGGGTAAGGTAACAAGAATCAGCTGATTCCCATTTGATTAACATCTAAACCTTAGCAAATTTACAACTATTCTGATATTTTTTTGAGAGACTGATTTGAGTACCTAAAAGTCACAGAAAAAATTCCAAAACAATTATTATAGCCAATTTTTTTAAATTATTTTTTTAATTTTCAGCATTAAGGCTTTCCCATGGGGAGCCAAACTAAAAAATTAGTTAAAAAAATTGGCTCGAATAATTGCTTTGAAATTTTTTCTGTGCCTTTTAGGTACTAAATTAAAAAAAAAAAAAAAAAAACAGAATTCAGTATTTGTGAATTTGCTAAGGTTTACCTGTTAATCAAATGGGACTACAAAATCAGCTGATTCATGTTACCTTACACTTCTCAAAAACGCAATTGAATTTGTATACCTGATATTTTAGCTACTTATCAGATAGGGGAGATGTAGAGGAGAACATTTTAAGACATGTTTCATAATGTTTATGTGTGGGAAATTTTTTAACATTGGGCATGTTACCTTACCCTAAAAAATCGAAATTCAACTTCATTACTGCAATACCAGGCAGAGTCATGGATAATGTTTGATTTCATTTTTGTTTGTTAAATCTGTGCATGGCTCGAAAGTCACAGTGCACCTAAGTTTTGAGGGTGTTGGAGACAAATTTAATCTTAATTTAAATCAGAATGGTACATACCTTGGGGGTACTTTTGCAAAAAAATGACAAATATTTTTAGGTGTGAAACTGCCTGCAGGTTTCTGGAACAAAGCCAGCAGGAAGGCTGCATCACTGGCTCAGAGGGCCACAGCAGACCTAGCTACGAAACAGAACTGAATACCTTGACTGAAATGATCCAGCAAACTGTTGCCATGCTCTTGAAGGACCCGGAAAATCTGGTGCGACAAACGCTGCTTGAGAATGGAATAACCAGGCTGTGTGTGTTCTTCGGAAAACAAAGAGGTTTCTTTCTTCTCTCTGCTTGCCTTCATCAATCAATTACATGAATGGTCAACCTTCATGATATTTTCATACATGCATATTTAGATAGAGGACCTCGAGTTATGTTTTATAAATTTTTATTTATTTATTTATTTATTTTTTTCAACCCTCCAATAGCCTCATAATGAAGGGAACGTCATAATCATGTAAAGTCTTTCCCTATGCTTGTGTGTTAAATATTTGCATGAAAGTTTGTTTTAAAAAAACAAACTGAAAAAATATTGACAATACAGTCAATAGCTCAAAATATCTATCAAAATGGCTCTTTGTTGTCATGGTACAGAATTCCCAGAGCTCTGGCTTGTGGTCTGTCTCATCGATGCCAGCCAGTGAGAGAGAAATCAGAACTAGCAAGCAATTGAGTGGCCGACATCGATAACACACAAGTCAGAGCTCTGTGACAAGCTAGAAGTAGGATTTCAACTTTAAACAGTGACAACAATGAACCATTGTTGGTACATATTTTGAGCTATTGACAGTCCTCTGCTATCCAAATATGTAATAAAAAAAGTTTTATAAAGGTTATTCATTATGTTAAAGTCTGTCTGTTAATGTTTCAAAAAGAATCAACACTAATTTTCATGTCATATTCTCTTTTCTTTATTCTGTGAAATTTTCTTTTCCTGACAGCCCACGACATTCTTCTGTCTCACATGATCACTTTTTTGAATGACAAAGAAGACAAACATTTGCGTGGCACTTTTTTTGAGAGCATCATCGGTGTGGCGGCGTACGTTGGCTGGCATGGAACTACCGCACTCTTGCCTCTGTTGCAGCAGGTGAGGATTACAGGAAGTAACCAGAAATCATTCAAACTGTTCTTAAGAAATATGCACTATATTTATTATGGCTTCTATCATTGTATTGGAGTATTGACCTCAATTTTTTTATTGCAGAAACGGATAAAGGGTGCAAAGTTATGCTACCCTGATTTTTTTCAGATTTTTTAGAGCCCGGGAACTATTTTTAAAAAATTATTGAAAGTCCTTTTTGTGACGTCACGCGGCGTTAAGTCCTATCTTTTTCTTAAGGAGCGGCGTCTCGTGACGTCACAAAAAGAACTTTCAATAATTTTTTAAAAATACTTCCCGGACTCTAAAAAATCTGAAAAAAATCAGGGTAGCTTAAATTTGCACCCTCAATCCATTTCTGCAATAAAAAAAAATGAGGTCAATACTCTTTTCTCCATTAACACGTTATGAAAAAATTAAAAAAAATATTTTTATTGTTGCACATATAAAGACTTACCATTATAACATAAGACAGGAGGAGGTAGTGGGGATGTGACATCACAGTTAACAGCAGTCTTATTGGTTGGTAGGCTTGTGACGTAGTAGTTATTAGAAACTGTTCCACTCACCACTATATACTTGTGAGAGCACAACATCGTCTTGATATCTAATATGTAGTAGTTAAAAAATACTTTCTCTCTTGCTATTATTAAACTGTTGCTAATTCACTATTTTTATTGATTTCCTTGATTACTTTAGATAAAAAATAGGCTATTAGAACCCCGGCGAGGTCCTTTAAGGAGCCTTCCTCAGCCAAACGTCTTTCTTGTAACAACAGTTTGTGAACTTGACAACCTGCATGAAAAAATTTATTGCAGAAATGAATAGAGAGTATTATGATACTCTGTTTTTTTTTCAGAGTTTTTAAGAGTCCTATTTTAAAAAAAAATTATTGAAACTACGGCCACACCCCCTGGAGACATTAAAAGAGTTTAGGCCGCATTCTTTTTATTAAGGATCCAGGGGAGCCAACAGAACTTACAGAACTTTCAATGATTTTTAAAAATAGTTCCGGTATTAAAAAAAAATCTGAAAAAATTTGTAATAACATAATTTGGTACCCTCTATTCATTTTTGCAATAAAAAATTGTAATGCAGGTTGTCCATACTGTATATTGATGGCTATCGTGCAATATGTACACTTTTGCCTCGAGGTATGTTTCAATACTATTATGCCGATAGTGGTGGGACTTTTAAATTGGTCGAGCTTGAAGCGTAAGTTGCCTCCTATTTATTAACAATAATATTAATAATAATGGAGCTTAGAGACCTCAATTTCACCACGTGGAAGATCATGTCCTTCAGTTTTAGCCACCAAAAAAGAGCCTCGGTGGAGCGGGTCTATCTCCCTCGTGAGCAGGGGGGTAGGGGCTTGTTGGGAGTGGAGAACATCTACAATCGGATGGTTCTCTCGGTGGCTTGTCGAGTTGCAACGAGTGTAGATTCCCATTTGCAGCTTGTGTATCAACATGAGCTATACAGACGTGGAGCATTTTTGTTCAGTGCAGCTGAAAGGGCAGCGCAAATCCTCGGGTTAGAGCTGGACTTGGCACAGCCGGATGCGAGGCCAGGCGAGAATCTCACGGGGTTGCCTCGTGCTGTGGCTAAGAAGGTGTGAGAGGCGGAGTGTAGGATGCTGATGCAGGGGCACATATGGAGAAGAACATGCATAGCGTGTTTTTCAAGAACATTGCGAGCTTGGGCTTGAGCAGAGAGCGGACCTTTGCCTTCCTGCAATCCTTCGGCTTGACATCTGAGGCTGAGAGCAATATCATCAAGATGCAAGATGGTGTGTTTGCGACCCTTTCGTACCAGCAGGTCGTGTTTGGGCGTCACTTGGATGCCAAGTGTCGGGCGTGTTTCCGATTCCCCGAGACCACCATGCATCTGCTTTCTGCCTGTTCGTTCTATGCCAGGACTCTGTACATTGAGCGGCATAATTCTGCATTGAGGGTGCTTTATTTCCACCTAAGGCACCATTTTGGTATTGACGAAACACCTGTCATACCATTCGCTCCGGGGGATGTAGAGGCGGTGGTGGAGAATGACCAGGTGAAGATTTTCTGGAATTACTCGTTCCCTACCACTCGTCAGCTCCGTGCTATCTAGCCAGACATTGTTCTGCTTGAGAAGCGCAAGAAGGTGATGACAGTGATTGAGTTTTCTGCTCCTGCGGAGCACAACATCAATGACTAGTACACGGAGAAACGTGGCAAGTATTGATACCTTGTCATGGACTTGTGGCAAAGCTATCTGGGACATTCGGTGTCTCTTGTTGTCCTGTTGGTAGACGTGATGGGTGGGGTGCCTGACACAGTGCTCTCTGGGCTACGGCAAGTGCCAGCCGTGAATCAGCTGAGCAATTGGTGGATGCCATGCAGAAGGCAGTGTTGCTGGGCTCTCTTCGTCTCCTTCGCGCGCATGGGGAGGTTGGGTGAGGTGCAACCATAAAAAATATAAAAGGCAGCCTTGGAGTTTACCCCACGAAAGTGGGGAGCGCTGAGGTCGAGTTTCTCTAGCTTTTAGAGTTGATAGTTGATAGACGAGGAATTTGAGGAATACTTACGAACATACTTAATGTTTCTAATAAATGCTGGTAAAAAGTCATAAATTTTAGCTGACAAAAGACTTTTTTCTAATAAAGCTGATTTGTTATTAGCTACTACAGTTTTCGTCCTGTTTCTTGTTTCATATGAATGCTGATTATGATCGTAAAACTCATGATGCTGTTTTCTAAATAGTGCACTGTTTAAAATGTAGAATGAAAGTAACGTTAGCATATTGTAGGTGTCTTTTAAAATATGATACACATTAATCTCTCTTCCAATAGTAAATCTCAGCATTGTTCTTAATGCTCGTTTCTGTGCAATAAAAAGCCTGCAATAATAATAAATAATTTGTTTGTTTGTTTGTTTTTTGTTTGTTTTTTATTTAGAACAACTGGTTGTACAAGCAACATGGTTCACGTCAAAAACTGAAAATAAAAAATTATTAAACAGAACATGCAACATACAAATTCATTTAATCAAGCATACAAAATTAAAATGAGAAATAATTTATTTCTAATCTAAATGAGCAACGTTAATTTAACTTTAAATTCATACCAGGACAATATACCAATGTTGCATAAAGTTGGAAAAATGGTGCTAAGATAAGCTTTCTTTTTTTTTATAAGGTGCTGTAAATTTAATGCTCAAATATCTGTATTTAGTCACATCTTGAAGTTACTAGATTGCTGTATATTTTATAAAGAAATTTCATGAATCCTTCTTAACGCAATTTGTTAAAGACATTGTGAACCTTTGCACAATATTAAGTACACGGTAAGCTTTGCTTCAGTATGATTCGGCTGCATAAAATTTTTTGTTTCAGCAGCACAAATATCAGAGATAATAGCCGATGAAAAGGAACCTGTGACGTCACTCACGCTCATTTAGCGGCGACAATATAGGGAAATCCCTGCAAAAGATAGGTTCACTCCCGCCGCAACCACGGCCACAATTTGACTTCTGGAATTTTGAAACTTTACCAGGGCAGTCTTGATAGTATTTGTCAAATAGCCTGAAAGATTTTTTTTGATGACATTCATACAAACTGAGTTATTGCGGTAGAAAGAGGAGCAAAAATGTTGTATAGGAAAACAATGTTAAATTTTTGGCTTATCTTGCTACCGCAATAACTCAGTCTGTACACATGCCACCAAAAAAATTCTTTCAGGCTATTTGACAAATACTACCAAGACTGACCTGGTAAAGTTTCAAAATTCCAGAAGTAAAATTGTGGCCGTGGTTGCGGCGGGAGTGAACCTATCTTTTGCAGGGATTTCCCTATATTGTCGCCGCTGAATGAGCGTGAGTGAAGTCACAGGTTCCTTTTCATCGGCTATTATCTCTGATATTTGTGCTACTGAAACAAAAAAAATTTATGCAGGTGAATCACACTGAAGCAAAGCTAACCGTGTACTTAATACTTTGAAAAGGTTCATAAGGCCTTTAAGGATGCAACTAGAATTACACCTACTTGTAGGTCCTTACTTGACCCTTGTGTTATGCAATAACTCTCATATTATTAAAGATGTTTCAGTTATTACGGGTGTAAGTGATCATTGTGCTACATTAACTGAGCTTTTGCTGCTAAATGTCCTGATGTTGTCCCTGATAAGTTTTTTTACAACTCTAACCGTGCAAACTGGGACCTACTCTGTAAGTTACTTGCTGTCAAGTTGCCTGATTGTGCTCTAGGAAATAATATTGATGATTGCTGGCTTTTATGAAAAAAAAAAAAATTTGTACGGTGTTGCGATGAGGCTATACAAAATGTAAACTGAAAATGAATAGAAGGCCTCCTTGGATCGGAAATTATTAAGTCATAAGCTTATAAACTAGGAGAAAAAATCCTAATGATGAAAACTTGGAGATGAAAAAAAAAAAAATAAAAATAATAATAATAAATAAATACATAAAAAAAATTGCTAATATATAATCTTGTAAGAAAGTGTTTTAGGCCATTATACTCTTGGAATTTATCTACTGGGAATAATAAAAAGAGTGTTTTTGGAGCTATATTAAACTTACTAAAGATTTAAAAAGATCTTCTACGCCTCCATCTTTTGTGCAAGAGGGTGAAACATGTTCTGATGCTCCAAGTATTGCTAATGTTTATAATGAATATTTTACACAGCAAATTCAGGAACTTGAGTTAAACTGTGAAAATTCTCATGATATAAATCCTGAAATTGTGTACCCAATAGAGCCTGAGTTAAACATTTCTGAAGCTGATATATTAGTGTTACTTCCAAAAATGAATAAAAAAATCTGCATCTTGGGCCTGATGGTATTTGTGCTTCTGTTTTAAATAAGTGTGCTGATGTTATTGCTCCATCTTTGGCATTTTTGTTCAACCTTGCTCTAACGGAAAAATTGCTGCGGGAAGTGATATGTTCTTATTGGACTGTTTGTGAATTTCCTGCCTCTGACTTGTTATTTATGTATTCATGAGGGAAATACAATGGAATAAATAAAATGAAATTAATGCAATATTTTTTTTGTTTTGTTTTTAGGGTTTATCAGATCCAGAGGAGTTCGTTATGATCAAGGCAATCAGTGCTGTGACGTCACTTACGGAGTTAGGGCTCATTACAAAACTCACTCTGTACGATATGCTCAAGGAAATGGCCTGTTTTCTCGTTCATCCCAACTTGTGGGTCCGACAGGTAATTAACATCTAAGACGAGAAGCAACATGTCACTAAATGTTTGAACTTGCAGGCTATTGCTGGCTTCATAAGTGCCTTGTCAAGGACTTTGGAGTTGGTGGACGTGCAGTGCAAAGTGGTGGCGGTGATCCAGCCGTACCTTGAGACCACCCTCGTCCAAGTAGACAAGGAGGTAGGTCCTCGACAATGTTGCTAAGTTGTTCTCTCTAACATTAAGGTACAGCTAATATGAATCAGCTGTTCGACGTAGTCCCCTTTGATTAGCAAATTCTCAAAAATTCTGAAAATTTTTTGAGAGGCAGATTTTAGCGCCTAAAGGCACTAAAATGTAATTTCAAAATAACTTAATGAGTCATTTTTTTATTATTTTTTTAGTTTGTCTCTCCATAAGAAAGCCCTATGCTGAAAATTAAAAAAAATAATAATAATAATTAAAAAAAAAATTGTCTTGTTTAATTGTTTTGAAATTTTTTGTATGGCTTCTAGGCACTAAATTCTGCCTCAAGAAAATTTCAGAATTTTTGTGAATTTGCGAAGGTTTGCATAATAAATAATATTAATCAAAGAGGACTACGTCGAACAGCTACCTTAAGGGCTACCTTAAGGATTAATGTCACTGCTTAAACAAATTTCCAATGGTAAACTGAAAATATTTTTAGTCTATAAAATAAAGGAACATAAAAACTATTAGTTTGCTGATGTAAAAAAAAAACAAAAAAAAACTACAAATTCGGTGTAGATTTTTAATTATCTTATTTTTCTGTGTGAAAAAGACACTGATTTGACTTAAAACCACAGCCGTCCCCATTTAAAACAGTGCTATTTTTTCAATGCTGAATATCTCGAAATGTTCACCGATTTTGGTATATATTTATTTATTTATTTTTTTTCACATCAAATCAAATCAAATCAAATCAAATAATGAATGACAAATTATTTCATGGTGTGAGGAAGGTTTGCTGAAAATTTCAGAGTGGTTCACCATCTACTAAGCCTATTTTTCATACCACTGACCTTAACCTTAAGAAACTTTTAGAGCAAAAATAAACAAATAAATGAAATAAATAAAACTTTCTTACTACCATTGGTGGCTGATAATTCTAATAAGTTATTTTTCTTTTTGTTTGTTTGATGCATTATGTACATACATTTTTCTATATTGATTACATTTATAAAACATACTGTTTGCTATTTTCTTTTACATTATTATAATAGAATTAAAATTTAACTGCAGTTTTATCTAAATAAGCCTCCATTTGACTTTACATTCAGTGTTGTTGTTTTTTATTTATTTATTTATTTATTTATTTATTTATTTATTTATTTATTTATTTATTTATTTATTTATTTATTTATTTATTTATTTATTTATTTATTTATTTATTTATTTATTTATTTATTTATTTATTTATTTATTTTTTTAAGATATAAATGAGTGGCATTTTAATGTAAGAGAGCAGAAGCAGATTGTTTGTGTCAAGGGGAAAGTAACACGCCCACTGTTAAAAAAAATCCCTCACATAAAAATTTCGAAAAAAAAAGAAAAAACAAAACAAATAAATGAATTAATAAATAAATAAAATATTCTCCTTTACATCCCCTATCAGTAGCTAAAATATCAGGTGTACAAATTCGAGCTAGTTTTGGAGTAATGAATTTAGTGTTTCTGATATTTTAGCTACTGATAGGGGATGTAGAGGAGAACATTTTAACTTTTTTTTCATAATTTTCATGTGAGAGATTTTTTTTTTTTTTAACATTGGGCGTGATACCTTCCCCTTAATAAATAATGAATTTTAATAGACGACTTGCAAAACCCCATTTTTAGCAAAAAGTAAACAAACAAAAGTGACCCCACAGTTCATTGTTGTTTTGATTATGTGTATAAATTTTGCTTATACATTGGACCTAATGGGAAATTGACGATTTTCACACACAGATTTCAATATTTTACAAACCTACGATTCTAAATATAAAAATATCACCAGAATCTGCAGTTTTTGGCCATTTATAATGCTGAAATGCGTGTTAGAAGAAGTTTTCTTTACTTTAATATGGTAAAGTTCATATGATACCAAATCAGCCAATTGCATGGGAGAAGATACGTAACCAAGGAAGCAATAATCAACTTTACTTTACTTTAATTGTTAGAAAATCAAACAATTTAATAAGTGAAGGTCAACATGGCTTTGTTGAAGGTAAATCAACAACAACTGCATGTTTTGATTTCTTAAAACCTTTATATAATAATGTTGAGAGCAATAATCAAAGCCTTAGTTTATTTTTTGATATGCATAAAGCTTTTGATGCTTTAAATCATGAAATTATTATTACAAAATTAGATAAATTGGGTTGTGAAGAAAATGTTTTAAATTTATTTAGGTCATATTTAGGAGAAAGAAAGCAATATGTTGAGATAACTTACAAAGATGAAAATGACATTAATCAAACTGTAAAATCTCTGGATTTAAGTGTAGAGTTGGGGGTTTCACAAGGTGCGGGACTATCTCCTGGGGGGTCTTCAAATAACACCACTTAACTTAAAATTAGCCTAAGACTGTCTTAGCGCAACAATAAAGAATACGCTAAGACTGTCTTAATTTTAGGATTGTTGTAATTTGTGTTATTTGAAGACCCCCCTGATTTATATGGAATTGCAAAAGATGATTTAGAAAACAAATTGCCGGGTGTTGTTTTAGTTAAGTATGCTGATGATAAAAGTGTAATTATATCGGCAACAAGCATGAAAATTTAATTGAAAAAGCAAATCGTACAATTGAAAAATTTGAAGCTTGGTGTAATGAAACTAGACTTATGATTAATCCAAACAAAACTAAATACATGCAATTTCACAATGATTTTAAGGAGCCAGAGAGAAGCTTACTTTTAAAAATTGACAATACAATAATTTATTGAACTGAGGACATTAAATTTCTTGGACTAAATATTCAGGAAAACCTAAAATGGAATGTTCACGTTGCTCAGATAAGCAAAAAACTTAATTCTGCAAATTTTGTACTCTTTTCTGTTAAAAATTCTGTGTCTCTAGAAACGCTGTTAACAATTTACTATGCATATGCTTATCCTCATCTTTCAGCTAATATTATATTTTGGGGAACCACGGAGAGTAATATTAGAAATGTTTTTGTACTTCAAAAACGGTTAGTTAGAACAATTAAAAATTTGAAACCAAGAGAGTCCTGCAAAACCCATTTTGTATCTTTGGGGTTGATGACGTTACCTTCTGTATATATTTTTAATTGTATTATGTACAAGAGAAAACATCAAAACTTGTATGAGGTATTTCATGATGTTCACCCATATAATACAAGAAACAGTTGTAAAGTTGTTATACCAAACCATAGTAAGTCAAGCACAGAAAAGAGCTCATATTATCGAACAGCTAAATTTTATGATCAACTTCCTAGTCTTTTTAAGAAATATAAAAAATGAAACCCTGTTTAAGAATTTGTTAAAAAAAGTGTTAGTATAATATGTAAAGAGAATTATGAGGTAAATAATTTTTTTAAAAATGAATTTAAAATAACAGAAAAAGATATTTTGCGTCACACCTCTAAAAAGAATATTTGTATGTACTCATAATGCATAATTTTACTTGTTATATAATTTATATTTAAATGAAGGGTCCATTATATGTGTAATAAATCTGTTACTTGTTTCAGTTTACTTAAAAGATTGTTGTGTACTTGACGAGACTGATTTATTCATGTGACTTTGTTTTTATAATATAGTATTAAATTTCTGTATTGACATGACTAATGTTGTACTGTGACAAATTTTTGTCACTGTATGTACCACCTGTGGTCGAATAAATTATTCTATTCTATTCTACTTCTTCTGGTACGCATTTCAGCATTATAAATGGCCAAAAACTGCAGATTCTGGTGATATTTTCATCATATTTAGAATCTTAGGTTTGTAACATATTAAAATCTGTATGTGAAAATCGTCAATTTCCCATAAGGTCCAATGTATAAGCAAAATTTATACACTTAAGCAACAACAACAATGAACTGGGGTCACTTTTGTTTGTTTACTTTTTGCTAAAAATGGGGTTTTGCAAATCGTTATTAAGTAAATACATGATGTTGAAATAGAAATTGCAAGTGAGCACTTGGCAGGTACAATAAAGCTTTGTGTGTGCAGGTTTTGTTGCTGAGCTCGTTACGACCGGCAGTACCGAGAGCCGTGTATGACAGTGTGGTGAGGTGCGCCGACATTGTGGTGCTGCTGCAGACCCTGAAGGAGCGTCGCGAGGCCAGGGACAAGCTGCGGGCTGGCATTCTCCCAGGACCAGACTTGCACCCCTCCCTGGCAACGGTAAGTCAATGGCCCAAAAATGGTCATAAATGCAAATAAGACGTATGCCCTTGAAAATTTCCTGGATCAATAAAAAACCATAGCAGTAGTGTATTATTTGAATAGTACTGTACAGTAATTTACAAGAAAAATGTCCAATTGTATTCATGGCTCCTTCTCCTCCCACAGAGACAGCCTATCAGATGTAATGCTAGCGTCGCATGCCTGGCTCAGCTCCACCTCATACCTTCAAAGTTGTGCAAGTCGATCACAGATCGCTCACCAAAACCGTCTTGACCCCCCCCCCCCCTCTCCTCTTGAGGTGGAGCTGGGCCGACAAGCACCGGATGTTACGCTAGCATTACAACACAGGAGGACCGCTTCTATAAGAGCAAGTAGAGCCATGAATACAATAAGACATTTCTCTTGCAAATTACTGTACATCATCACTACAGCTATCTTTAGACAACTTTCTAGGGTTATTATTTTACAATTATCAAATTCTTTTCATAAATTTACAATGGAAAGTTTATTTTTATTTTAAAATTATTAATAATATTATTTTTTTATGCTAAACAAATTCAAATTGTAAAAACTGACTGATGTTTTTCTTGAAGCTGTTTCTGCGACTGTTATCCGAGGGCATGACTGAAGAAGTCGAAGAACAACTTTTAGCAATGGGAGACCACCTCCGTAAAATCCATCAGCGGCAAATATCCATAGCAGAACCCAAACAGTCTGTGCCACAAACAGAGGGAGTGGTATGTCAACCAAATATTCATATTCATCACTTTTGTTCAATGGAAAAGTGCACTAATTTTAAAAAACTACTTACATTTATTAGCTCTATTTAAAGTAGGAGAACTGCTTCAACTTTTTTTACTTTTTTTAATTTTGTTGATGCAGTAAAACATGTCTGCACCAAAAAAACACCATCTTCCTCCTCCTTCCCTGACTTCCGGCTGTTAAAAGAGTTAAGACATTCAAAAAAGTTGTGTCAATTTCACAGCCAAAGAGAAGCAGCCAATTGCAACGCTACTCTCTAGAAACCCCTCGCGTAATTGGCTGCTTCCTTTTGGCGCGAAATTACGTCATTGACACAACTTTTCTGACGGTCTTAACTTTCAACAGCCGAAAGTCAGGGAAGGAGGTGGAAAATGTTGTTTCTTTTAGTGCAGACATGTGTTTTACTGCTTCAACAATATTAAAAAAATATAAAAGTTGAAGCCGTTCCCCTCCTTTAACTGATCACAACGCCATTTGATTTACGTTCATATGATAATTTGTTGATTATTTGGAATTTTTTAACAATCAAATCAAGAAATATAGTTTTAAAACACCCAATATGAAAAGGCTTCATTGGCAACCTGCCTTATGAGCGGTATGATGTCATTTTTCTGTACGTAAACAAGCATTTACCTTTGTTCCATATAGCCTCAGGCTATACCTACATGTGTTTGTTGATACAGGAAAGTGACATCTTATCGCAAGCTGGTCTTGTTGGGCATTTTAAAATCAAATTTCCAGCTTTGATCTTCAATAAATTAGAATTAACAAAGTATCGTCGAAACGCAAAACCAACAATTTTATCAACAGTTCAATGAGATCCATCTGATTAATTTTTTATAGAATTATTTATTTTTCTAGTTCACTTCCCCATTGTAGCTCTCTAGGTAAGATGTAAATAATCAACCGTTTTATGGTGCCTTGAGCAAACAAACAAATCAAGTTTCGGCATGCAACTTTGAGGGTCACGCCCAATGCTAAAAAAATCCCACACATGAAAATTATGAAAAAAATATTAAAATGTTCTCTACATCCTAGGGTGACCAGATATCTCGATGTCCAAAACGGTACATGCCCCCAAGATAGAGGACTGAAGGGCCAACACCCCCGCCGGAGGCGCGATTTTTTTGGGTGCCACGCCCCCTTTTTTACTTTTTTTTCTTCATAGATTTTCAAATGAATTGTTTTTTTTTTATGAAGCCGTTTTTTTCCGAAAAAATTTATTTTATTTGAAAATTCATTAAAGAATTTTCGTCATAGATTATACGTATTTTTTAATTGGTACCATAGTTTAGACGAAGTTTGAGTAAAACGCTGTTTTCTGTTCCATAAGGCTGCATGTTTAAGGGCTCAGGAAAACGAACTTCGGGATTTTTTTTTGCGATGAAGCTATTTGAGATGAAATTTTTTGGTTTTCATTTCTCAATAAAGCAGGGCAGAGGTTAAAATATTTTAAGGAAATAAAATAATAAATTAAGCAATAATCGCTCACTCTACTTTAAATAATATAAATAATTACATTTTTTTATATATATACATTTTTCATTGAATTAGAAAAAAAAGAGATCATAGTCACCATGTAAGAAAACTGTGCCAGTGAGTTGGTTTCCTAAAATTAACCTTTTTTCTTGGCCTGGCCACGATCCTATTATGTTGTAAAGTTGCATGTAAAATGAAAAGAAACAAAAGCAATAAAAGAAATTTATACTCAAAAAGCAGAACTTCGAAGGATACTAACTTTTTCAAAAAAAAAAAAAAAAATAAAAAAAAAAAATAGATTTAAATATTTTAAATTGCTTTTTTTTTTTTTTTTTTAAATTTCGTTATCAAATTTTCCGTCTTCATTCACAATATTTCTAAATGTACGTGTTACTTAAATAATGCATTATATATTTGTTTATAAATAAAAAATAAAACTTAATATAATGTCACGAGATAAATTATACAAAAAAAAAAATGGAATTCAAAGCAAGAAATTAATTTGAATTACTTTTAATCGAACTGTTCATTTTGCAAATAGTGTAAACTCTTGTTAGAGTGAAATAGCTGAAGAAGTTAAATTGAATTAATTTATAGTTTATAGCATTCAAATTGGACTTAAAATTAATGACATCTAATATTACTTGATTGTATGAATATATTTGTGGCGTTTTTCCCTCATATTATTTTCCATTTATTTACGTAATATCCATGCACGATTATTGTGAAAAAAAAAAAAAAAAGACAGAAATTTTTTAAGCCTCGATCGACATAATGCATAAGAATGATTTTTTCAATTTTATATATTATTGGAAATTTCCATCAAGTGAATATCATTAATATCAAGAGATGATATTTTTGTGTTTTTTACTTATTTTTTATTCCAAATTTAATCAAAAAGTAGTGACTTCATTTCACGTAGTATATGCATACTTGCGCGTATATACAAAATATATCTATTGCGCAATTTTGGATTTTGGAAGAAATATGCTGTTTTGCGAATGCGATCGAAAAAAAGGGGCATGGAGTTGCAAAATCATTTGCGTCCGTACATTTTCGTAAATATTCACAACCACATTCCTATGAATTTTTTATTTTTTTAATGATAAAATTTTTAAAAAATGTCCCCTTTTTAAATTTTGTCCGAAAGCGGTACATTTAGGCGTCCCGAGAGCCTCTTTGGGGACACCGGGACATGGTACTCTAAAACGGTACTGTACCGGTCAAAACGGTACGTCTGGTCACCCTACTACATCCCCTATCAGTAGCTAAAATATCAGGTATACAAATTCGAGCTAGTTTTTAGAATTATGTTTTTCTAAACACTTCCCATTATTATCAAATGCTGTTACAGATTGACCTAGGATCTTTGAGCGCACAAACATTACATTCTATTAGTTTGAATCTAATGGATGGCAAGGGAGACATGCAGGGGAACGTTACCCAACCCCGGTGAGCCAAAGTTTTCCAACAATTTAAAAGGATTTTAAAAAATATTAATTTTTGTTATTTTCAGTGGCGCTCGCACCAAGAAAGTATCTGCGTTTGAAGGCCAGGGTCCGGTCATGAATGAGGAGTGGCAGCATATGTTTGGGACGACAGAGCCACAGAATGTCCTGAGGACATCTGAAGGAGGCAATGTGTGAGATTTACCATTTTAATTTTAACACTTTGTGATGGTTCCAAGAACATCAATTATTCATCTGTGTGATCAAATTCAATTCAATTCTTTTATTTCACCACTGGTTGTACACCCCACGCCAATTTTAATGCGAAAATCTTGGGGCGTAGTGGTCGAACTGAGAAGGGCACAAAGAAGCAGGTGTCTCGCCAGAACGCCATAAAATACCAACATTCCAAGGGAAAATTAACACTAAGTGGTTTTATTGCCTCGGGGAAGTTGGCGGCGAAAATGACAATAAGCCGGATTTGACGGTTATAAATTAAGCAAAGACCCTCAATATTCGATCTATTGTCTAGCTTCGCCACCTCCTTTCCCGCGGCAATAAAGTCACTTAATGTTTTTCTTGGAATGTCACTATTTTATGACCATCTGTTTCGTTCAAAGTTCGAGGCACACTCCCTGAGATTTTAACATTAGATTTGGCATTGGGTGTACAAGTACAACATGGGGGTTACATCATTTTTACAAAAAAAAAAAAAAAACAGTTACAACAAGACAATAAAACATAAACACAATTAACCAACAATAGCACTTCCTAATAAATTAAATCTACAAAATAATACTGGATAAAATATTTTCAGGCATCTTATTACTAAAATACATCTTCACAGAATAAATTTCACTATGAATAAGAATGTTTTTCAATTTGTTTTTAAATAGTTTTTCACTATCAATTTCTCTCAAACTTAATGGTAAAAAGTCATAGATAAAAGTTCTGCTGTCTGATAAGCAGAACTTTTTTCTAATAAACTTTCTAATAATTCAAATTATTATTTGCTTAGCATCAGCAATACCAGAGCGATTCCTAACACAAGGCCACGGCTGCTTCCTTTCCTCTATCCTAGTGTATCTTTCGTCATCCAGTCACCTTACTCCTCTCATCCCAAAGATTGTTAAGATTTTTCCTGACCGCCCTGTCTATAGGTTCTAAATAATGAGCTACTGTATCTGGTAGCCACGATTCTGTTGCAATAATGAGCTCTCTGCTATTTCAAGTAAATTATTTTATACCTATTTACAACTCACAATTACGCTCACCTGAAATAGCAGATAGGTCATTATTGCAACGAAATTGTGGACGAGGGATGATATGAGAAAGTCACTAAAATAATTCAAGATTCAACAAATTACGAGATTCATCGTGCCTGGGATTGAATCACTGTGATAAGCTAGTGATAAACAGGATAAACTGCATACTGAGTGGTGCTAATTTTGCTTGCAGTTCACCTGTCGGTGGGAGCAGTGCTAGCACGACACTGGCGTCGCCTCTGGTGGAGAGTGTGCACTTGGTGTCACCTCAAAGAAGCTTGGAGGTGGAGCACAGCATCCAGGAGAAGTCATACATTCAGTGTGAGTTTTCCTGTAGTTGCACTTCGCAAGAAACAGGATTTCCTTTTTTGAGCTCGAGGCGGGGTAATGGATAGAGATAAGGTAAGGAAAGTATGGTGGCCACGGCCTGTTTCGCGTCCCAGCATTCAATGAGGTAAATTTTTATTCAAACAAAATTTTAAATAAGAACATATTCTTCCACATGACAGCTGATTCTGCAGATTCTGGAGCTGCTAAAAAACAGCCATTTTTGTTCTGTTTTCGTCTCAAAAGAAGACAATTCCACACAACACTTTTTTTTAAATTTAAAAATGTCATTTTTTTAGCTTTAATTTGATGTCTTACGTGTTCATGTTATCATCGTGCTTCATGTTTTAATTTGCCTGCCAATTCGTGCAAATTCCTGTGGACACCCTGTACATTGGACCTTATGGGAAATTTATGATTTTCACATACAAATTTCAGTATATTACAAAACGTATGATTCAAAAAATGGAAATATCAACGGAATCTGCAGTTTTGGGCCATTTATATAATATATGTATATATACATATATATATATATATATATATATATATTACTATTATTATTATGTATAGAATATATACCCGGGTTACTCGCGTGATCGTGTAAGTTCATAACCTGCAAATTAAGGGATCTTCAGTTTGCCGAGTTTGTTGTAAATTTATTAATGATTAGGAGAAAAAAAAAGTGATAACTGTGACGCTGCATAATTAAAGGAGATCGAGCAAAGCAAAAATTGCAAATGAGTTTGTATAATGTATACATCAGCGTCGACACTCGATCATTCACGCGATAAATTAAAAACAAATTTCAAAAGTGCATCGTCATTAATAAATAATATAAATAATATTAATACCAACGAAAATATATCGGCAGCAAAATACGAAACTTTTGAGGATCGAGAGGTTCTGCATTTTCCGTAAATGCATGGATTCAAAATTAAATGAAACATTCATAATTAATTAATTAATTAATAAATTTGGTGAATTAAAAAAAAATCTTAAAATTTCATCCCACAAGCATTTTTTATTACAACTCAAAATTCGCAAGCGTCGTAACATAATATAATAAAATTAACGATCGAGATATATATTATATGGATATATATATATTTTTTTTAGTGTCAACCTCTTGGGATTTTCAGTTAAAAAATATAATTATATATTGCTAAAACTTTTAATAGTTACTGGTCTGATAATGCATTATTTGCATGCGATCTTAAAAATAATTTTGTGTCGATCGAATCTTAATTGTCCAGATCGTACGTACGACCCAATCGCATTGCTGCATGCATTGACAACGAAATTCATACGATTTCTTTCATTTTCTAAAAGATTTAAAATAGAGAACTAAACAAAGTTTTTTTTTTTTTTTTTTTTCTGAAATTACTACTTATTATTATATAGTCTTTTATTACGTGATGTTATGGTATTCACTTGATCGATCGTAATAATTGCGATCTCTTTACACCACTAGTTTAATGCGTGTCTTCATTTATTAAAATATATTTATTTATAATGAGGTTTAATGATGCTATATATTATGTGTCCTATTAATTTACTAATGCATTTTTATGTTTTTAGTGTTTTATGTCTTCTCTCGAATTACCACGCAAAACTTCAATGTGTAAATCGCGATCGGTCGCGATCTTTTTACCGCGTTGCGTATTTTTATTTTTCCCGCTAAAAATTCGAATTTTACGTAACATCGAGGATTTCAGATTCCGAGGGACCAAAAAGTGATTACGTTATTACCTTATAACGAGTATTACGTTATAACGAGTTTTTCCTATATACCACGCAATGTTAATTTTGTCGGGACCGCGATCTCCTTGACGCAATATCGAATTTTACCTATAAACAACAAGTTGCGTAATAACGAGTTTTTACTGTATATATATATATATTATATATATATATATAATAAAAATGCACATAGAAAGAAGTCTTTTCATTTCAATTGCTTAAATTTAAAAGTTATACATAATCAATCGATTACATGGAGTAAGTATATAGCGTAAAGCAAGTTCCAGTTTATTGATTTAATTGTTGCAATAATCAACAAACTGGAGCTTGCTCAAAACTATATTTAATCCATATAATTGACTGATTATGTATACATAGTTTGAAATTTAAAATGCCGAAATGAAGAAAGCTTCTTTTAAGGCACATTTCAGGATCTTAAATGGCCAGAAACTGCAGTTTCCGATGATATAGTAGAACCATCATATGGTCAGCGCTGTCACTTTGACGAGGCAAGGTGGCGGCTGCAGGCTCCATACCAGCTGCCGGCTTGCCTCGTCAAAGTGACAGCGCTGACCATATGATGGTTCTACTATATTTCCATTTTTAGAATCATACGTTTTGTAATGTACTGAAATCTGTATGTGAAAATCATAAATTTCCCATAAGGTCCAATGTATAAATAAAACACACATAAAAAAACAAACAAACAATACTGATCTAGTTGTGTGAGTTTGTTTACTTTTTGCTAAAACAGAGTTTTGCAAGTGGTCTGTAGAGGCTTCAAGTGTTCCTCAGCATGAAAATTCTCTTCATAAAAGCCACCATATTAGAAAAGTTGTATTTATTCTCAGTAAAGGCGGATTCAGATGGTGACAACGGCGATGTGACGCCATTTTGTCACACAAGCTGTAAAATCCTATGCGGCGAGCGAATTCGCCAGGTTGCGGCAGCAAAATTGCGTTAATTGTGATGCTCTTTTTTGTAATCGCCAAATATGGCCGCCAATGGATTTCACAGCAAGTGCGCATTAATCGCGTCGCATGATAAAAACCGCCATGTGAATCCGCCTTAACTATTAAAGCTATTAATTTGATTCCATCACCTATTCCCCCCTTAAAGATCTTCTGATGATGAATAATGAAGTTACTTTGCTCTAAAAAATTTCTTTGATGCCAAAAAATTTATTTTATTTTTTTTTTATACATAAAGTATATACAGTTTGGATAGTATGGTAAGAGCACTGCAAAATCAGCTGACTTGGAGACTTTACTATACAGACAACAACGTGATTTGTTGCAGATCGTTGTGCCCCTTGTCGTTCTGAGCTGAGAGACTTGGTGTCTCGCAAACAAGAGCAGTTTGCAGACGCCCTCCGAGGAATGGGGGTTGTTGGTGACTGGGGCACGGAGCAGCCCACGGCCTGGGAGCTGCGACAGATCCCTCCTCCAGGCTGGAGACTGCGGGGCCTGCTGGTGGCCCATCTGCATGAGCACCGGGGCTCCATCAACAGGCAAGTTGACCTTCAGTTCATTGAGGTCAATTCAAATGAGCTGTTACATTAATTAATTAATTTCAATTAAGTGGAAAATTAATATGGCTCATCATAGCATTTTAACATAAGTTTCAACCTCCACCATCCTCCCCTCCATTCTCCTCTTGTGATTGAGAAAGACCATATATCATCAAATGTTGGTCGAAACGTCTCAATAATGTAAATATATTTGTGTAATCTGTGCCATCAAGACTCTCCTCGCTACGGACATTTCATAGTGGTAAAGTTTGTTGGTTTTTTCCTATCTCTTTCCCTTTATCAATATATTAACTTTAATTGGGTTTCAATAATTAATTTGTGATGAAAATGGAACTGAGCAATATTATTGGTTTATAAAGAGGATAGGAACATGAACCAGTAAATAAATAAAATCAAATTTGATAGAAAATATTTATTGGAAAGGATAGTGTTAATTTAGGTTTCAATAAGTAGGGTAGAATCAGTGGTGAAAGTAAGCCGGTGCGCGCCAGTGCGCCGCACTGGTAAGATATTTGACGCCAGTGCGGCGCACTGGTAAGACACTGATCGAAATTTACTAAAAAAATCAATATTTTTTAATTAAAAAACAACAACAATATTTGCAAGTGCATGTGAACTGATCACATTACAAATTAAACAGTATAATCATGCTCAATGCATGACAGTTCTTGTATGTTACTTTGATTTTATTTATCTCACAAAGTTTTAACTTGCACTTTCTTTAAAGTCAAAATTTTGTACTAAAAAATAATTTAAATCTACTCTATAATTTACTTTTATTTATTTTTTTCATTGCGTAAAAAATAAAAATAAATTAATAATTTTTAATATGAAATTGTTGCATTGTTAATAAGTAGTATAAGTGCTGGAGTAAAACATTATTATAAAAGGCTACGATAAAAAGATAATTTTAATATTTTTCTCATAAACGCCTTTTTTATGGCGAGCATGAGAACAGATTTATCATTTATTTATTATATATTTTTTTGTTAATTTTTTTAAACCAAAGAAATATTTTTTATATATTTATTTCTTTTAAATACCTGTATGTTTATTGTTTACTGGGTTTACTATTTTATCTTCAATTTTTATAAAAAAGTGATAATCATTAGCACTTAAATTTTAAACTTTCATCTTTTTGGAATTTTCGTTTAAATTAATTTTTGAGACATTTAAAACAATAATTTAATTATATAAAAAAATGTAACATTTATTAAATAATTATAAAACATTCTAAATTGTGAAACATATTTTTATTGTATTTTAACACTGCTGCTATAAGACGTATACAACGAACATCGAAGTTCTGAATTGTTTGTAAATTTTCTTTCATATTAAAAAAATTATGTTTAAATTTTCATTAGCCACAGCACAGGAAATATTTTTTTTTCTTTTTATCAATTTAATGTGACACTATATATATATATATATATATATATATATATATATATCAGGGGCGGCTCGTACTATAGTACTGCGGTACTGCAGCCCCCCCAGAAATTTTGGGAACAAACACACAATTAGAAATATCAAATAATCCTATAATTTTTCTGAACTTTCCAGCAAATTTTTATCAGTTCTAACATTTAAAATCATGAAATTTTTGCCGCTGCCGCGTAAATTTATTCCCTCAGCGCTGCCCAGCGGAAGGTACTGCCACTACTAGCAGTAGCCCAAAGCAGTGTTCCCACCCTCATTCTCCTCCTCTTCAACTCCCACTCAAGCCGTGTGATTTTGGAGCGATCGGGGACTGTGCGATCGGCAGTACCCGCAAGCTCATTGGTTCAACAGAACTAATGAGCTTGTGGTATTTGACATGCGGGAATAATTTTGAACAACACTTCGAAAACCTTTCCTGTAATATGGTTTCATTGAGCAGATTAACAAAATTTTAATTACATTCATCAGTGAATATACTAACAAAGATTGACTAAATATATTGAAGCATCTGAGGAATGAAGACCAGCACTTTTATTTTACTTTAATAAAAATATGACTGTCCCAAAAGAACCAACACTTTTGTCTTTTGAAAATTAAGTGGTGCATGCATGTAAACAATCGTGAGATCTCACGTTCGAACAACGACAACAACAGGTTTCTTACTAACCACGCAGTTAGCGCCAGTCTAACTCGATGGCACTAAACGTCGATCGAATTAATTAAGTGAGAAATTTGGATAACTTAATTCGTTCGTGAATCGCGCCCATGTATTTTATTATAAATTATAAGTTTACCAGGAACAAGTCGATATATTATACATGGGAGCTATTTATTTATTAATTATTCACTACAGCATTTTATACCATTAATGTGAAAATTCAAACATAAAAATAAAACAATAAAACAAAAACAAGTTGTAAAAGTGTACGAGTATACAAAATATAAGAAAACGTCGTTAACTATACTGCTCCAGGATGAGAAAAATATATAGCTTATTTTCCCGGGTTTGCGTGTACCGGCAGTACATTATTTAGCAGCAAATATGCGATAGTAATCAAAGGAATATTGCATGGCTAAAAAAAAAAAATAAAACAATAATAAAAAAATTGGGATCTTTGATCTGTTATACCGCTCGAGAGGGATTCTAGGAATTTTCGGTGTAAGACATTTCGGTGTAAGGAATGTTCGGTGTAAGCGTTCGGTGTATATTGACAACATGTACTGACTATTGATATATATAGCATAAGTTCTTCTAGTTCTTCTAATTCTGACCTCAAATAGAAAAAGTATTAATAAATTGAAAAACAATTACATTATTTTATATTTAACAGTTTTATTAACGTTGCACCAAATTTTCCTTACGCTGAAAATTCCTTGCACCGAATCTTCCTTTCACCAAGATCTCTTTACACCGAAAGTTCCGTACACCGAACGCTTACACCGAACATTCCTTACACCGAAATGTCTTACACCGAAAATGCCGGATACCTGATAGGCGATGTAGAGGAGAACATTTTATTATTTTTTTTTTTCGTAATTTTCATGACTGAGATTTTTTTAGCATTAGGTCAGCTGATCCGTGTTATCTCTACCTTAACAGGATTACGATTATTTTTTTCTCAATTAAATAAATACTAATAATATTGAAATAACGTTTAATAATGCAATTTTTTCTTATATAAATTTCATTTTTTATTTTTTTATTAAATTTTGTCTTTAAAAATTTATAGTAGATTCTGGTTGTTGCCTAATTTTGTACATATTGTATATACCATGATCGATTTATTTGATGTTCATTATATACATTGCGTAAAAATTATACCAGACATTCAGGTTTCATATTAACAATGCAGTTTGAATGCAGTTTGATTGACACTATTATTTAAAAAAAAGGGCTTAAAACAATATTTATTTTTATATAAATATATGTTTCTTACCACGTGAAAGGACTTATGAATTAAAAAAAATAATTAAAAATTGGATATTATATTAAGTTTGAAACATTCAATCACGATTTCAAAAGGGCTCGCATAAGTGCATGTCATGACAAATTATAAATAAAATGCATGCATTTTTTGATTTTAGATAATTTCTGCTTCGTTGTTGAGAGCATTATTATATGATTTTGTCATAATTTTACCCTAAAAAAGGGGCGTGTCCTTAAAAAAAATCGCGCCTGCGGCGGGCCATTGGGGGGCTCCGCCCCCCAAACCCCCCCATGGTGTTCTGCGGGTCCCATGTCAGGCAGCACCCCCACGGAAAAGGGGCACGAGCCGCCCCTGATATATATATATATATTGATATATATATATATATATATTTACTCGATTAAAAGTTTGAACAAGTATTTCATTTGACTTATTTTGTGGGTAAATTTCCGGAAGGATTTTTAATATTTTTTCCGGGGAAAACTGCAGCTCCGTAAAAAATTGATTTGTAAATCGAAAATCCATTAAAGAATTCATCAGAGATTACGTAGGTATTTTTTTAATTGGTACCATAGATCAAATGAAGTTTGAGTAAAAAGTAAAAAGCTGTTTTCTGGGCCATAAATTTGCATGTTAAAAGCCCCCGAAACATCAACTTTGGGAATTTTTTGGTTTTCATTTCTCAATAGAGGGCATCAGGTTAAAATATTTTTAGAAAAAAAAAAAAAAAATCGCTCATTCGATTTTAAATATTATAATTTGATAAATCAATTTTAGTGCAACTTTTCAATACAAAAAAATAATAATTAAAAGCCACGCCCCTTTTTCCCGAAAAATCGCGCCTCCGGCGGGGGTTTGGGCCCTTCAGGCCTCTATCTGAAGCGCACTGGTAAGAAATTAAAACTACTTTCACCACTGGGTAGAATCTAAACTCTTTGGCTGCTTAAGGATAAGGTAACAAACCCAATGTTAAAAAAAATCCCTAACATGAAAATTATAAAAAAAAAAAATAAACAAATAAAATAAAATGTTCTCCTCTGCATCCCCTATCAGTAGTAATGAATTTTTAAAGTTGACTAATTTAACATGGAGAAATGGAACTTCCATGTTAAATTTGTCCACTTTAAAAATTCATAACTTAAAAACTAGCTTGAATTTGTGTACCTGATATTTCATCTACTGATAGAGAATGTAGAGGAGAACATTTTAATTTTTTTTATATCATTTTCATGTGATTTTCATGTGATTTTTTTTTGTTTTTTTTTTAACATTGGTTGTGTTACCTTCCCCTTAAGGCTGAACCTGAGATATTTGGACGAAAAAAGTTGTATCGACAGATGTTCTTGAAATTAATTTGGTAGATATACAGCAATGGACAATTTGCATGACATTTTTTTATTGCAGAAATGGATAGACGGTGCAAAGTTATGCTACTCTGAATTTTATCAGATTTTTTAAAGACCGCGGGAACTATTTTTAAAAAATTATTGAAATTCGATTTTATGACGTCACGAGGAGTCTGTCCTTAAGAAAAGGATAGGCGCTAAACGCCCGTGACGTCATAAAACTGACTTTCAATAATTTTTTAAAAATAGTTCCCGCTCTAAAAAAAATCTGAAAAAATTCAGAGCAGCATAATTTGGTACCCTCTATCCATTTCTGAAATAAAAAAATGTCATGCAAATTGTCCATTGTCCAAATACTACTGATTTTTTTTTTCAGATTTTTTTAACCGTTGGTTTAATTATAATTAATTTATTCAAATTTGTATTTTGTATCCTTTCAATCAACATATTACACAAAAACGGCTCGAGATATTTTTTAAAATTTTATATGGATTAAAAGCTAATTTTTTTGACTATTTTTTTTAGTGTTTTCATATATTTCGAACCGCTGCGATGATTGTTTTTCATATGCCCGAAGAAACTTGGCAACGCTCTCAGGGATTGTAGTCACCTCCCCCTTCTGCCAGATTATTCGCATTACTAGTGCAACAGTGTTGCCAGTGTAGCCACGCCTCTTTTTATGTGTGACCTTGACAGACAAATTCTCAGGTTATACCTTAAGCTGACAAATAGGATATTTGAACAATGCCATGCAGTTGGCTAACTTTGTAATTTTGATGTTGTAGGGTGGTGTCGATCCCAGACACTCCGCTCTTCGCAAGCTGCTCCTCCGACGGCTGCATCAGACTGTGGGATTGTGGGAAAATGGAAGGACGGAACATTGCCAACCGTTCTTGTCAAGTCTACAATCGGATGGGCGGCCCTCTCACTGGACTTGCAGTGTGTGACAACCAACAGTCGCTGGCATCAGCGGCCCAGAACGGTGCTGTATTCGTAACCAGGTGAAGTTTAGAACGTAAACAGCAAATTGTGACACAATTGTGGTACAGCCGTCGCCTTGGAAAATTTCCCTTTACAGCCTTGTTACCCAATCACCATGCCCCATAAGAATAACACAGAAAATTGTTATTAATGAATGGCTTGAATTGAATGAATTGGTGAATGGCTGCAAATGGTAAATTTTCCAAGGCGACGAGTGTACATTAATTTCAACATGAATGAACAATGCTTGACATAAAATAATTTCAAAAATGAGAAATTACTTGCTCATAATTGTTTTTACCCTCCTATAGCAGTACAAAATTAACCAATAGTTTTCCATTGAGCAAGTCTAAATTGCAGCTAGAGAACATTGTAATTGTTCATTGGTTTACTTGTGTCAACCTCCCATGAGCAAACTAGTAAAACCAGTCAACATGAACTTGGTGCCTCTTTTTAACAAGAGTAAACAGGTGGTGACAAGTCGGTGACTGATGTTTGCATGTTGGGACAGGCTGGATGCTGGCAGCAGCAAAATGCTGGTGACCCACTCTCGACAGCTGGACCTACAAGAAGAGGGCTGTGCAGTGGATGTCAACTACTACGATTCTGGTACGTATTTCATCTGTTGATGATCTTTCTAGCAATGGAGGCTTCAAGTCAGCTGATTTTATGGTGTTCCCACCGTCCTATCCAAACCATGCAAAAAACGACAACTCGAAATTGCTTTTTTGATAGTAAAGTTTTTTTTACCGGAAAATAAGCTTTTGATTCATTATCAGGAGTCTCCTAAATGGGGGGGGGGGGGAGGGGTAGGAGATGTTTTCAAATTAATGGCGTTAATAGTTTCTGAGAAAAAATTCAAATTGTTTAACAAGGAGAAAATTTTTCCACCGGGGAACACTTGAAGCCTCTTTTCAATTTAATTTAATTTAATTTAATTTAATTTAATTTAATTTAATTTAATTTAATTTAATTTAATTTAATTTAATTTAATTTAATTTAATTTAATTTAATTTAATTCAATTCAATTTAAGAAAAGAGATAGGAGTAAACCAAAAAGCCTTACCACGATGAGATGTCTGCAGCAGGTGAATCTTGTTGACACAGATAACACAAATATTTGAAAATACATCATTGATACATTTTAATCAACATTTAATGGTGTGCTCTTTTTCAATCACAGAAGAATAGTCATTGTAAAAGAGCACATCATTGTAGGCGAGGAAGCGATCGAGAAATTTTGAAGGTAACTGGCAAGTGCCATCCTACAAGCTGGATTTATTTTTAATCGATAATAGATATTTCCAGAAGTACCCAAAAGAAAAGTGGACAAAATTGGACCGTGGCAACTGTCCCGAATTTACGGGTTTTTGAACAAAGAAATCATTTATTTAAAAAATTGTTATCTTAAAAACCAAAATACTTGCAAAGTTTTTGAGTATACTATTAAAAAGTCCACATTTCACACTTTTTGAAAATGTACTTTTTTTTTAATAGTTTGATGAAAATTTTGTCCCGAAAATCAGGTTTCTTCCCATTTTGGATATTTTTCCACTCCCTCTTTTAAGAATAACTCAAAAACTAAAGATTTTCGAAGAAAATGTTTCCAGCATTTGTTGTTGCCTACATTGTTGCCCACATTTTGACGTATCAAACGTCATGATTGGAAACACCAAATTCAAAATATCGGGACAAACCATGCGTTGAAATGTCATGTTTACATGCATGTTCGGATGCTATAACGTTACCTCCATTGCCGCATTTCATTTGCATTCAACGCTATAATATTGAATATAATATTTTTATGGAACAATAACCAAGGATCTTGTATACTGTGGATAGGCTAGGTCTATACCCTATACCAATAGCATTATAGCTACTGAGGCAAAAGGCCATTGTATCATGGCCGCCGAGCGCAATATTTTGCATTGTTTTGGCTTTATATACAGGCCATGGTAAGATGGCGGGTATCCTATTGTTCTACCACCCACTTCCTCCTCACGACCTTGCCTCACTGACGATAGTGCCCCCACCTATCCATAGTATAGAAAATCCTTGGTCATAACTACTTTGATTATGAAAAGGAAAATTTCGAAAATTCAAAAAACCGGGATACTCAAAAAACCTGAAAAAAAATTTTTTTTTTCAAAATAATAAGAAATTAAGCATACTTGTTCAAAATTATTAATATTCAAAATATTTCGAATTTTTGTCCTGAATTTTAGGACCGTCACAACCTTCATAACACTATAACACTATCAAATTGTGTGGATATCAATATTACTGATACTATCCGTAAAGGACGACCCATTAGAGGCCAAGAAGGTTGTGTATTGCTTATTCCACCAAAAGCTAGAATTGAATTGTATAGAAAAGGCTTTGTTGTGAGGTCTGTTAATTTGTGGAATAAGTTACCTTTACAGGTAAAGCTTAGCTCTAATAAACAATTTGCTTCAGCAGTTAAGTCTTTCTACTTATGTAAATAAATGTTGTTCTTTTGACGTTGGTCTTGTACCAAGTATTTGTAATTTAGTACGGATAACTGCCACATACTGTGAAATAGTGTCTAATGATGCTTTGTATGTTATCCCCACCTTGCATTTTACCTATATAAATTTGTGCATGTAACAATGTATCAGGTGAAATAATAATAATAATAATAATAATAATAATAATAATAATAATAATAATAATAATAGGGCACCCAACTGTTCTTGACTCATGCTAAACATTGTGTGGGGAAAGTTCAGTTCGCGACGCGTGGGACCGCGCCCTTGGGGCTCCACCTGGGGGTTGTTTAATTACAGCCCTCAGTCCATAGCCACTAACCGGTTATGGAGCCTGAGCTCTCCCTGCTGCCGCGGAGCTCAGAGTAACTAGGCAGCAAAATCTCGGCAATGCTGGGGACTCTTATAGTTTAACAGCAGACTATGGGAGGATAAATGCAACGGTCCCTAGCGCAATTGTCGGAGGTTGCGTGAAGGAGTCCCCGGATGGCCGGCGTGATCAGTTTGCCGGCTGCACCTAGTGGCGGGGAGGTCCGCGGGATCGGCCACCTTACCATCAGGGTGGTTATATTGGAAGTGGGTGCTCCACTCTGTGGGTGGATGGTTATTGGTGCACCAGAAACCTGCAGAGTGGGAGCGGCAGGCTGACGGAACGGTGGCTTACTTGACGCAAGTCAGGAGCAGCCGTGTCAGCGTAGGATGGGGTTTTTGTGGGTGGGGGGTGGGCGCGAGCGCTATGTGGTGTATTCACTGTGTGGGGGGAACTATGTTTCGTGTATGGTGACCAGCCGGCCGGCTCAGGGAGATGTGGTGCCAATATATCGTAGTGGCCCATGCAGTCAGGAAGTAGTCCCCTAGGTCTGGCACTCGTATGACGAACGCTCCTCATGGATATTTTCGGTGAGGCAGCGGTCTGAAGGTGAGGCTCTCCAAACGGGTGGGTGAAGCAAAGCTAATATCCGAACACAACAGTGAACGGCGCTCGCGGACGGGGATTGTGGGTCGGGGGAGAGGGTGCAAAGCTCGGTCGCGGTGGGGCTGATGGTCACTGCGGTGACACTATTCGTACGTCATGCTCGGGGTAATAGACCCGGGTCCTACGGGTGTGATTCCGTGGAGGCTGGGTAACACCGTGGCCGAAAGTCTGGCACTCCAAAGGGGCATTGTTGGGGAAAAAACGAGGCACAGCTGGGTCTGTCCTATGACCAGGGCAATCTAGCGGTGTCTCACAAAAAAAAAAAAAAAAAAAAAAAAAAAAAAATAATAATAATAATGTTCTTGACTCATGCTAAACACTGTGTGGGGAAAGTTCAGTACGCGACGCGTGGGACCGCGCCCTTGGGGCTCCACCTGGGGGTTGTTTAATTACAGCCCTCAGTCCATAGCCACTAACGTGTTATGGAGCCTGAGCTCTCCCTGCTGCCGCGGAGCTCAGAGTACCTAGGCAGCAAAATCTCGGCAATGCTGGGGACTCTTATAATTTAACAGCAGACTATGGGAGGATAAATGCAACGGTCCCTAGCGCAATTGTCGGAGGTTGCGTGAAGGAGTCCCCGGATGGCCGGCGTGATCAGTTTGCCGGCTGCACCTAGTGGCGGGGAGGTCCGCGGGATCGGCCACCTTACCATCAGGGTGGTTTTGGTGCAGGTGGGTGCTCCACTCTGTGGGTCGATGGTTATTGGTGCACCAGAAACCTGCAGAGTGGGAGCGGCAGGCTGACGGAACGGTGGCTTACTTGACGCAAGTCAGGAGCAGCCGTGTCAGCGTAGGATGGGGTTTTTGTGGGTGGGGGGTGGGCGCGAGCGCTATGTGGTGTATTCACTGTGTGGGGGGAACTATGTTTCGTGTATGGTGACCAGCCGGCCGGCTCAGGGAGATGCGGTGCCAATATATCGTAGTGGCCCGTGCAGTCAGGAAGTAGTCCCCTAGGTCTGACACTTGTATGACGAACGCTCCTCATGGATATTTTCGGTGAGGCAGCGGTCTGAAGGTGAGGCTCTCCAAACGGGTGGGTGAAGCAAAGCTAATATCCGAACACAACAGTGAACGGCGCTCGCGGACGGGGATCTTGGGTCGGGGGAGAGGGTGCAAAGCTCGGTCGCGGTGGGGCTGATGGTCACTGCGGTGACACTATTCGTACGTCATGCTCGGGGTAATAGACCCGGGTCCTACGGGTGTGATTCCGTGGAGGCTGGGTAACACCGTGGCTGAAAGTCTGGCACTCCAAAGGGGCATTGTTGGGGAAAAAACGAGGCACAGCTGGGTCTGTCCTATGACCAGGGCAATCCAGTAGTGTCTCACAAAAAAAAAAAAAAAAAAAAAAAAAAAAATAATAATAATAATAATAATAATAATAAGCCGAAATAAGGATCACATCGGGTTTTGGTTTTTCTGATTTAACCAAAACTAGATGTGGTTAATTTTGTTTGACCAAAAGCCGACGAGCACTCTCTCAACGGGTTTTGGTTTTTATGATTTGACCAGAACTAGTTGTGATCAAATTTAAATGACCAAAAGCCGAAATATTTGTTCATTTCAGGTTTTGGTCAAAATGCAAAAACCACAACTAGTTTCGGTCACTTTTTTTGGACAATGTCCGAATTCGGCTTTGGGCGCTAACATATATTTATTTAATTTTATAACATCTGCCATAACATTATGTACTGTACGTATACTTGACTAATTTCAATTGAATGCATGAATGTTATAAAAATAAGTAAATTTTAGTTCCATGGTTGTTACACATAATCAATTCTATGACGTCTAACGTCTTTGATATATTATATGCATACTCTACATTACATATATTATATATAATTATAAAATCATATAATATGGAACATTTCCCAAATTTCCAAATGCTGCACATGTATTCATTGTAATTTTCCTTGAAAATCTTTAGTTTTGGAGTTATTCTTAAAAGAGGAAGTGGAAAAAAAATCCAAAATGGGAAGAAACCTGATTTTCGGGAAAAAAATTTCATCAAACTATATAAAAAGATACATTTTCAAAAAGCGTGAAATGTAGACTTTTTAATAGTATACTCAAAAACTTTGCAAGTATTTTGGTTTTTGAGATAACAATTTTTTAAATAATTGATTTCTTTGTTCAAAAACCCGTAAATTCGGGACAGTTGCCACGGTCCAATTTTGTCAAAATTTCTTTTGGGTACTTCTGAAAGTACCTATTATTGATTAAAAATAAATCCAGCTTGTAGGACGGCACTTGCCAGTTACTCGCTTAATTTAACAGCTAGCGTCGCCTATTGATTGAAACGTCTCAATAATGTATTTGTAAATATTTGTGTAATCTGTGCCAACAAGATTCACCTGCTACTGACATCTCATCGTGGTAAACCTTCTTGGTCTACTCCTATCTCTTTCCTTAAGGATTATTGTCACTGTGGTGATTATTTTTTATGGTAAAAAAAAAAAAAATTAAAAATTTAGAGCAGAACGTAAAGATATTAATTTTTTAGTTGAAAAGGATGCTGATTTGACTTGATTTGACTGATGGCCGTCAGATTTCAATGATATTCTCACTATTTATATTTTTTTTATCTAAAAAACTAGATTGATTATTGCTTCATTTTTTAGCTGAATATTTATGTAATAATGTAAGGAAGGTTTACTATAATTTTCAGAGTGATTCTCCATCTCCTAAGATGAGTGCCAATAATCTTTAAATTCACCTTTCCAATATCTTTGTAGCATTTCATTGTTGATTTCCTCCACAGGGTCACAGTCTGTAGTTGTCTACGCAACAATGTACGGCTCCATTGTTGGATGGGATCTTCGAAGTCCATCTGTCGCCTGGAAGTTTGACAACGACCTCAAACACGGTACTCACATTTCCCACTACTTGTTGGAACCTGTCTAAAGTTGTAGTTTCCTTGCAGGCGTGATCACGACGTTTTGCGTGGATTCTCGTCAGAGTTGGCTCACTCTCGGAACAAGTAGCGGCTACCACATCTGTTGGGATTTACGTTTCCAGCTCCCAATATCAACTATTGCTCACCCGAATGGTAAGTTAATTTTTGTGAAAAGTTTGCAAAGACCTGTTGCAAAAATGTAATTTCTAGGATTTCAAATCTTCAGTTATCTGCCAGTTTTGTATGAAGATTAAAGAGAGGAGGGAAAAAATGTTTCTATTGGATTACTAGTAGCAAAATGGTTTAAACTGATATTATTATATGAATGACACTAAGGGAAATACATTTGATGAGACTCTTTTTAATTTTGAGGGAGCAAAGAAGAAGTTAGACGTACAAAGGGATCATCATTTTTCAAATTCTCCACACCTCGAGCAGCAGGTGCCTCACAAAAGCTTAAAACATCTCGTATATCAGCTACTTAGTAAATTTGACTGAAATTAGTTTATGTTTACTTTATTAATTAAAATGTAACATCTGGCATCACGACAGTCATTTCTGTCTGTTTGGCAAACATTTCTTGATGTTTCACAAAATTTTGCATCTCTTGAGTACAACAAATTTAATGTGAAATATTTGCTGGCAGGTGCGCGGGTGCGCCGTGTGGTGCGCCACCCCTCGGAGCAGTCCTGGGTGCTCTCTGCCGTGCAGGGCAACAACGAGATCTCCATGTGGAACCTGGAGACTGGCTTCCGCCAGGTGGTGCTGTGGGCCAGCAGCACTCCTCCTCTCTCCCAGACACAGGTGAGTCACCATCAAAACACTGCCCACTCCACCAAGACTTGTCATACATTTTCAATATTTCTTTGAGTTAAATGCAATGTTGACCCCAAAATGTTTAAGGAAGGAGTGGTTCTAAAAATTTGACACTTTATACACAGTAAGATAAGATAAAAAAATATAAAGAAAAGTGTTTTTCACTCGTATTTAGGGTTGGATTTTGGGTTGGATCTGGCATTGGAATTCAGGACTACTATTTCTCTGCACACTTGGCAGTAGAGGTCGCAAAAATAGTCTTTCGACTATTTTTAATTTTGAGACTATTGATGTTTTCATTGCAGATGTCCACAGATCTCATGTAACTGAACTAAGAGAGCTAATAAAAAAAGAGACTATTAAAGATCATTTTCGTATTTAATGACTTTTAGAAAATCCCGATTATTTTGCGACTTTTTTTGGTTTTTCCTTGATTTTACGGTCATTTCCATGTCTAAATTTCCAAAAACTTGCATGTTTCTGTCAAACCATTGTTGTTCGAGTAGTATTATGTGATACCCTGCAAGACGAAGTTAAAAAAAAAAAAAGTAAATTTTTCACTTAATTTCTTCTTCTTCTTCCCCCCCCCCCCCCCCCCCCCCCCGGAAGACGAGACCACTAGTGTGATATTGCTGTCATGTCACGTTTTTGGCTTCATTTATTGCAAGAATACTTGATTTACTTCCCCAGGAACTTCTCATTGCAATTTCACCGACTCCTAAACCCATATGAATCGTTAATTTATTGTTAGAGTAGAGTTCTTATCAGCTTATGTCAAAAAATGAAAACTGAGTTAGTATTTTTTTTTAAATAGTTCCAATGATCCTACATATGCAACCGAAATCCAAAAAATTCCATCTCACATAGGTTCTCCAGAAAAAAATTCCAAAGTCAGAGTGAACGCGTCGCTTAACATGGGGCCTTACCTAAAAAAGACCCTCGAATATCTCGAAAAAATACACCGTTAGGTGGTATAAAAAAAAATATGACGATGTTCTATGACCCGAGCTTTAACAGAAAAACGAATAAAAAAAAATTCGCTCGAATCCATTTTTCCGTAAAAAAATCAAGAAAATTTCCCATTAAAATTTGTTAATTCCCATAAGAGTTTTTCTTAATTTTATGACGGGAAAACGAATTCGAGAACGTATGTTTTTTAAACAACTTTTGGTTAAAGCTCGAGCCATAGAACATGGCTATATTTTTTTCATACCACCTAACGGTGTATTTTTTCGAGATATTCGAGGTTGTTTTTTCAGGTAAGGCCCCATGTTAAATGGTGAGTTCTCTCTGACTTTGGAATTTTTTTCTGGAGTACTTATGTGAGATGGAATCTTTTGGATTTTGGTTCCGTATGTAGGAGCACTGGAACTATTTTTAAAAAATACTAACTCGTTTTTTTGCTGTCTTTTTTGTAGTAGACCCTTTACTTTAAACACCCAATTTCATCATTTTTTGGCCGACTATTTGAGAGACTATTTTGTGAAAAATAAGCAACTTTTTAGGCGACTATTTTGTTAAAAATAGAGACTATTTTTGCGACCTCTACTTAGCAGTGTGCAGACTTTCATGGTAGAGGGGGCTTTGATACCAAGTCACCTTTTGTATCGACACACAAGCTTGGCATTTTCTTTTTAATTTGTTCATTTATTTATTTCCCCCCCCCCCTTTTTTTTAGATTTTTTAATTCAGTGAGTAAAAACACAGTGGCTTCATTTTTTTGCAATTATATAAAAAGTTAAAAATCTAGCATACAACTAATATTTAATTATTTAGTACAAAGTTTAAAACTATTTCCAACCCATGACAAAGTTCCTAAGTTCATAATTCTTGGATGAACACTCCCCAATATTTAACACTTCAAACATGTTAGAGCACTTGCATCACTGACAAACATGTTGCTGTAAACTGAACATAAGATAATGGCATCAAATGACATTAACGACTTACGATTTACAAGCAACCATTATAATTTTATACAATACTTTTACTGAATAATTTGTCTACTACTGTAATATTGTTGAGTAATATTTTGTTTACCAAATGAGAAGTGTCTACAATTGTCACCTTGCCACATGAATTTCACCACCACTTAATTAACATTGCTGTTGCATCTCGATTTTATGTTTGTTTCTTTATCTTTCACGTGAAATTTGCTGCCCTGTGTCATTATGCAGCCCAAGTAATGTTATTTCCCACACGCTCCTCCGAATATTGAAGGCAGGAAAGGAAGGGGAAAGCCCCGCACTCGACATTCACAGGTTATGGCCAAGGCCGAGGCATGTGGCATGCTGCCAACACTTTGCCATTAGTCTGTCTGCTGGCTTACAGAAAGCACATAACACTCCCAGCATACCACCAGCATACGTTGAACTTACTGGGGGGTCCGGTCTATATCACAGGCTTAAGTTATTTTTGATTTTACTAAACACAAATAGTGTACAGATACAATTAGACATAAATACATGTATAGAGGTAATATATATAGATAACACAGACATAGATCAGAAACATAAATTGAAGAAGTATAGACACAAAACACTGAAAGAGTTATACAACATGATATATTAAGCACAAGTCAGAGTTTGATGAATAAGTGTAATTAAAAGATGAATTATTGTATTAGATACTGGGAGTCAATCTCCCTTTGCAAAGTCATTCATAGATTTGGTTCCAGCAACACAAACATTCAAATAATCTGCAAATTTTATTCCTGTACACAGTTTGCAAATAAAAGTTGAGTGTGCAGTTTGAAATTTAGGACATTTGTAAATTAAATTATGAATGCCATGAACTTGAAGTTAACACAAATTTATTTTCAAATTTTTAATTCTAAATTATTAAAATATAACCACTTGCCATATTTCCTAAGGAAAAAAAAAAAAAAAAGTTTTTTTTTTATTATTTTAAATTCCCTACTAAACTTCATTTTTTAATGGCAGACGGATTGTGAATACAGTATATATTATTTTTTGAGACCATAGGAAAAAAGAAGGGGGGTATTTCACAAACTCAGGGTAAATCTTATCCTAGAAATATGGTGTAATAAAATTTGCTATAAAAATCCAGTGTACTTAACTGTGTCTTAATTACTTAATTCTGCCACTAAATATTGCAGGCTCAAACATAACGCATGCAGGGATTGAATTATTTTACTATTTTTTTTAAGAACTAATTTTCAATTTAACGCCTGTAACACAATTAAATTTTTGAAAGAAAAGGATAGGAATAACCAGCAAGGCCTTGCTGATCGAAAAAGTCACAACAAGAGAAAATCTTGTGTTCACAATTACACATTTTTTGTTACCTAAAATAAGTAACAAATGGCATTACAACTTTGATGCAGGGGATTGAGGTTGTTGTTTGGTTGCAGAAAAATGTGAGCCTATTATTAGAGCTACAGTAAAAACTTGTTATTATGTAAAGTAAAGGGACCCAGGAAATTAGGTTTACCTTATATTAAGTATTACCTCATATCAAGTATTTCCTATACTCAATGCTAATTATTTTTGACGGTACCACGATCTCCTTTACTCAAAATTGAGTTTTATCTAACAAAAAGCTGCGTAGTAACAAGTTTTTGGTGTGTAGGTGTCTCCCCACAGTGTGTGTGGCATGAGCACCGGCTTGGCAGACCGAGGGGCTCCGTTCCTGCTTGCTGGCGGCACCGACATGCGCATCCGGTTCTGGGACCTAGACTCTCCTGCCGACTCGTACATTGCTGTGCCGGCTGCCAATGACACTCCTAACTCCGTGCTCTACAAGTAAGTAACTGTAGTGATGTACTTTATGATTGTCTTATTTTCTTATGCCCACGTTTTGGCTTTTAAACCATTTTAATTCTAGTAAGCCAATAGAGATAGGATTCTTTCTCTTCTCCCTTCATGTTGCCAGGTAACGAGTCAAGTTCAGTCGATATTGCAGAGCATTATTTAGTTACTAAATTTTAGATATCTTGATATGTAGAATATTGTATCAATTTTTGTGTAATAGTAATATTGCTTGTAGATCATTTTATATAATATACTTAATGCACTATATGTTTTCCATGACTGTTGCTTCTCAGGCACAGATTAGCATTAAAAAAATAAAATTGAGATTTTCGTGCTACAGCTCAAGCCACAATTGATAACATTTTGCTTTTGCTCTGAGGCAAAATCAGTTTTTCTTGTTATCTTGTTCATGATTGGCCTTTGAAATTATCTTCACCAATCATGAACAAGATAACAAGGAAACCCGATTTTGTTTCAGAGCAAGAGCAAAGTCTTATCAGTTGTGGCTTCAGTTTTAAAATATAATAGTCCAGGCCGACGTGACGTCACTGCAACGCATATTGCATACTTTACAGGAGCCTGCCGCGCCATAGTGTTGTGTTGCCTCAGCAGTGTGTAAGGGATAAAATGTAAAAAATAATTATTAATTATACACGGCAATTATTACATTTATATCGTTTCAATATCATCTGCTAGTTTATAAAGAATACACCAGCTACATTTTTGTGTCCTTAAAGAATTAAACCTGGCAACAAAGTCTATCTTTCTATTTTTTTCAATTCTTTAGAGCGTACGGTTTGACAACAGTAGGGGAAGTGAGGAGAGGTAAACAGCTGAGCATTATCCAACAACCCAACAATCTCGTGGTGCTGCCCGTATAAATAAAAGTGAGCCCTGCAAATCATTAATGTGACTGATGCGCGTTGCAGGTCTCGGCTCATAGATGGCACCAACGTCGTCCAGGAGGTTTGTCTAAAGTACGTCAAGCGTCCTCGAGGCGAGCGAGGGGTGGGTGCCGGGCCAGCAGCGGGAGGAGGCGAGGTGGACTCTCCCCGCGCCGGGCCGGAACAGCCTGCCAACGGCCACCACGACTGGCTGAGCGAAGTGGCAATGTGTCAGGCGTCGCAATGCTTCATGGTGACAGGCTCGAGAGACGGAGTCATTAAAGTGTGGAAGTAACTCCTCTAAGTCAAGCTGTTGCTCCAAAAATCAAATTATTGTTAGTTTCCTATATTGCAAAAAAAAAAAAAAAAATGGAGGATATGAGGAGCAAAGAAAAAATTATTAACCTCAAAATTTTTTTATTACAAAAATGGAAAGAGGTTGCAAAGTTATGCTACTCAGATTTTTTAGAGCCCGAAAAGTATTGTTAAAAAGTTTTGTCAAAGTCGGGTTTGAACCCACGCCCATTTTAGATCTTATCCTTTTATTAAGCGAGGCATCAAGAGGCATTACTTTCTCTGTACTTTCAATAATTTTTTAAAAATAGTTCTCAGACTCTAAAAAGTGTAAAAAAATTCTGAGTTGTATAACTTTGCACCCTCTATTCATTTCTGCAATAAAAAATTAAGTTGATACTCAATGGAGTATTGTCCTCATTTTTTTTTTATTGCAGAAATGGATAGAGGGTGCAAGGTTATGCTACCCTGATTTTTTTTAGATTATTTAGAGTCCGGGAAGTATTTTTAAAAAATTATTGAAAGTTCTTTGTGTGACGTCACGCGGCGGCAAGTCCTATCTTTTTCTTAAAGAGAGACGTCTCGTGATGTCACAAAAATAACTTTCAATAATTTTTTAAAAATAGTTCCCAGGCTCTAAAAAATCTAAAAAAAATCAGGGTAGCATAACTTTGCACCCTCTATCCATTTCTGCAACAAAAAAAATTGAGGACAATACTCCATTATAAATATTTTAAAGGTATCATTCAAGTTGATTTTCTTTTGCAGTATTAAATGTTTTGTACTGTAGTGTCAGAAGCTATTAAGAAGTGAGACTAGATAGAAAGTTAACATTTTAACCTTCTATAATTTCAATCCTCCAAGCAAACCAAATATATTTAAAAAAATTAATTTTACACAACAATATTAAATAAATGAATTGAGGTACTAATTTTCTTGAACTTGAAGTTGACAAATTCATACCAAGTGTTCAGATTGCTTACCATCGTAAATAAAGTTAGAACTAGCATGAGCTGAAAATTGACAGCTGAACATTTGCTTCATTCCAGACTATGCAAACTGAAGGTAGGTCAAAACAAGTAATTTTTTTTTTTTTTTTTTTTTTTTTTTTTTTTTTTTGTAATGGCTCAGGACTGGTTGCCCAAAGATTTTGATTTTAAGGTAACAGGTAATTTGATTTTACCAAGTCACAAGTAGGGGGCATTCACAAAGGTTTAAGGCCTGATTTTAGGCTCAATTTTCTATTTAACCATGTCAGAATTTAGTGAGCCCTAAATCGGACCTTACATGCCCCTAAAGTTGTGACAACAACCAGATAAATGACATCAAACCAACTTCTCATACAATCAGAGAATTAAGAGAAAAAAATTACAACATTTTTGTATACAGAGGCAGCGAGGCTCCCTTTTACAAAACTCTTGTTGCTCCTGTGTAATCCTGTATTACCTGTGATGTTTTAATTTCTTTGTTTAAAACAATACATCAATTACTGTCTTGTATTTGATGGGAATTATTATTGGTTTGCGACCCTCCCAATGTTTTGGAGGACGAAGGAAATATTTGTGACGTCAAATCAACACTCTCCCCAGATGACTGCACTGACGAAATGAAACGTTATCAGGCCATTCACCTTCCAACCAATCAGTGTGCTGCTTTTAAAAGACGAAGATTGACACTTGTGTACTAATTTTGTGTCCTGACATGAAGAAAAACAGTATCAAAATTAAGTGAAAATGTACACAGTATTTAGTCGGGAAGCAAACTATTGTGTTGTTACTATTTAAATAAGTTGTCAGTGTCTCATTACTTAATGATATGGCTGCTTCAGAATTTAACATGTCTGTACTTATTCCTTTATTTAACCTTTTGTTCACTAATTACCTCTAATTACTGTAGCTGCATAGAATTAATTTTCAATTATTTTATAGTAAAATATGTAAGTTATTACAAAATAAAACTACTATTATTATGAAACCTAGAAGAGCCAGCAAACAATAAATGTACTCGACTAATCCAAGAAAGGATTTTTTAAAACGATCAATATATCACATCAATAATATTGTTGACCAGTATTCCTCCTCCCTTATTGTTTTTTTGTTTTTGTTTTTTTTTTTTATTCCTTTTACTAGTTGTAATTTTGACAAGTACTCAAGTACATCTAACAATAACGTAATATACAACAATTAATGATATGTAATAATAATAATAACAATGGAGATGGCTCATACCTAAATATTGAAACCTAATACTATAGTTAGTTATTGCAAATGTTGTGTGAATACTTTAGCAAGTTTAGCATCTATTCTGTTATCTCAATAAAAATATCTAACTATAGTAAAGCTTGTATAAAAATATTATTTTTGATATATATTAATGTAAAAAAAAGTCAGGAATTTTTTAAGTATTAAATTATAACAGTGAAAAAATTGAAATAAATAAATTGCAAATTATGTAACATGTTTATTATTAAAACCAATAATTGTAAATGAACCACAATTCTGGCAATAAATAATGATAAAAGTAAGCTAGCAAAGATATATTATTTGGTTTTTATTTGGAATTTAAGTCATCAATGTGTTTGTAAGTTGTCAAATTCAAAAAAATTGTGCAATGTGGTTCATGCTTGACATTTGTTAACTTTATGATTAACTAACCACTAAGAAGAAGTGATAATTATGTCAAAGATTATGGAACGATTATCCTTAATTTTGTGTGACATTAATAGTAATTAATTAAGGCTGTATCGGGTCCAAATGACGAAAAGTAAATAAAAATTATTAAACCAATTAATTGGTTGATTTATTATGATGTTTTACATCCCAGTATTTCAAGATGCAGAGATGGTTTTCAGGAAAAAAGTCATTTGCATATAGTATACATTGAAACCACTTTTATTCATGTATTTCTAGAAACTTGTAAACAAATTAAATGATCGAGTTACATTAATTTTTTTCTAGATGGCATAATAATATATTTCATTAAAAATTAAATTATAAAAAAACATGGTTATTAATTAAAAAAATTGCATTCAATTTGGCACAGCAATCATCAGCTAGTATACAACTGAATGATGAAAAAGAATTAAGTCAAATTATAATTGAACAATGATGTAATTACGCATAACATATTTATTACATAATATATATATATATTATGTACTATGCATATATTATCAATCAGGTTCTTTAATTTTATAATAATGTTAAAAGTACAATACGATATTATATTATATAGAAGCTAAGTAGGATTTAAGAACTAAAAATTTACTTCGTAATTTCACCACTTTGTGACAACATAATTATCTTATTAATTAAAAAAGACTTAGTACATTAAAAATTAAAAAAACAAAAACAATATTGTTGAAAGTTCAGGAAATTACATAACATAATATAAATAATAAAAGTTGATATGGATGAGGATTTCCTCGTTTCAAAGCAATCAACTTTCACTTTCGGCAGCTTGTTTGGGACACGCGGTGGCCACTGAACGCATCACAATATTAGCCTTGGCAGTGACCCCGATCTGAGCTTGAATGAATCACTTGGCGTCTCAACTAGTACGGACACAAAGGTGCTGATGGATATGGCGCACGTCCAGGATTTGCGTAAGGGTCGAAATTATGAACTCTACACAAAGATCGGAACCTGTCTCTTCCTGTACGCTGTCTGGTTCCAGCACTGTTCGCACGAGTTCTGGGTTTGGTAGTACCGCCGAGACCAAATACGTCTAGAAAAGGTCCAGCTTCTACTGATAAAGCCAGTACACATATAACGCAGAAAATCACAATAACTGCACAAGCTTTAAGACTTGGAGCCATGGTTGAAGTAGCGTGGACGAGCTTTTACTGGTAAATCACCCAAGCTTGTCCATTCGACTCTTTATATCCTAAGAAAATGACCTTGAGAAGCGCCCCTCGCGGCTCAAAGTTGCGAGCCGCCGCGGCCAGCTCGGAAGAGAGGGGCGATGCATGGCGCGCGGATGCTCTGCTGAGGATCATTATGGGCCGGAGGAGCGGTCAGATCTCGATCGTGGTGACCGCCAGACGTCGGAAATCCCACCAAAAGTAAAGGAAAAGGAAGTTACTCGGTTTGATGTCACTTATTAAATAATTAATTGCTAATTAATTATGTGTGCTGTTGCACGTACGCGGCCGCATTATATACTAGCTGTCACATATCAAACAATATAATATTATAACAATTTTTCAAAATATAATATGATGTGCTGTAATCCGTGTTTTCGCATTAACTGTATATAGTGTAATTAACTACATAATTAAAATATAGTTACTCTTAATTAAGTTCATTAATTTTCTACAACAAAATTCATTATAAAATTAACAGTTAATTATAATACTCTAGTATATTAATAGATAAATTAAATAAATTAATAGATAATACGATGATGTATAAATATATATATAGGAAATTTGTGATTGAACTTGCATGCAAGTTAATTTTATTATTCAGGAGCGCATATATGGGAAGAGAAACATAATTACTGTATATCTATATATTTAATAATTGTCAAATTCAAATACAAATTCAACACGCTATATGTAGCCGTTATCTTATTTACATGAATTATTTTTACTGTTTTTGAGTTTTGTCTCTGATAGTAAAAATTACCTCTTGGCTTCGCTTCTCGGATCACCATTCAGTTTCTTGAGCTGATTTTGCATTATTATTATATAGTTTGTTTTCCTTAAATGAATAATAAAAGTTATTACTAAGAAGGATACTGCAAAAAAAATGCGTGGTATTTTTCGATTCAACTTGAAATGACTCAGCATTTATCGTCATTATTCATTAGTCTCATTTATTACGACGATCACGAGTGTAGTTTGTTTATCAGATAGGTACACCCCCAACGTTACTCTTTGTGTACATTTTAATTGAAATTGCATGAGCGTGGTGCAGTGCATTGACCGGTTCTCGTTACATCACCGAAGTCAAGCAACGTCGAGCGTGGTTAGCACTTGGATGGGTGAAGTTAAAATCACGATGCTCCCTCCTTGTGGTAAATTCATCTCGATCGCTTTCCACCCAGTGCAGTGTTGCACTTTTGTGTGTGGTTTCCCAGGCTTTGAACTTCACTTGATTGATAATTGATAAAAAGTAGAGGTGTCCGTCTTGACTGAAGTTTTCCACGGTTCCCTCAGTCTCATCTCAGTGAATGCTGGGACGCGTAACAGGCTGTGGCCACCATCCTTTCCCTACCTCATCCTTATATATACCCATTACCCCGCTGCGAGCTGTAAGCTCTTAGGATTGTATCCCTGTTAAAAAAAAAAAAAAATGCCATGCAGTCCGGTCATGAAGATGATGATAATTAATTAAGTCTATTTAACAATTCTATTGAGTGCTCCGTGTTGCAAATTTATTAGAAATTTATATTTATTTAAAATATCAATTTTTTAGTTTATTTCACGCAAAGTAAGAAACAGAACTTCATTTAAAACAAATTAAATTCAAGTTTATTTGAAATACATTACAGCTGTATCAGATTGAAATTTTAATTATATGCGCGATTTACAAGGTTATCTGTGGATTTTTCACTAACCACGTTTAGTGTCATTGAATTGGCGCTAGACGCGGTAATTAAACTAATAATTAAGTGAGAAACGTAATTTTGTGGATAGCTCCTTCGTGAATTGTCCTTAATAATTGTGTACACGTCTGGACAGCACGAACTTCATTCTTGCTTCACTTCCGTTTCTCTGCAGAGAGATTCACATTTTCAATTTTGGGTGAGGTACATAACAAATAATAACAATAAGAGTCTAGCTAATCAATTATTATATCAAAGTGGTTTTGGTTTTGGCACGCCTCTCTGCTTCATAAACCAACAAAACAGGAGTAAAGTTGGTGATGTCTAGAGGATATTATTATGATGAGTGCAAGTGCTGTAAAAATTATTTAATGAAACAACTTAAGAAATCATTAAATTTGTAATAAAGTGCTCTCGTGATTTTCATTCAAAAGCATGAAGTAATTATGTAATGTTTCTCTTCCGATATGAATAATAAATGTCAGTTGAATCACAATTTCCTATTATATTCAGCATCCATGAAGTGTGCTCTTTATAATATCTGTTGAATAAATGTTTATAATATCGGCAATATAAATAACATTTTATTGTTACTAAATTAAAAAGAAAAGAATCATTATACAATTTGTACGATCTATACTCCAACTGTTGCATATAATATATGTTTAACAGTCACATAGGTCAGTCATATAATGAATAAATTTTGTTATATTTTTGAGTGCATGGGACACTAATTAATTATTTGTTGACCTTGCTCGATGTCAAGAACAAGGCTGCGACAATTACGTATTTTAGCTCGTTAAGTTAGTTGGGTATACAAACAAAATTCTTCAAGGGAAAGTTGGCCAGCCGGCCTTTACACAGTTATGCATGTTCTTATGTCATATGCAAGTCATATAGTTTTACCTTTTTAGTATAGTTCAATATTCAATAGAAAACAAATTGCTGTACTCGAGGTTAGGGGAATAAAAAATGTTGTAGTCAATTTCCCGTCATTAATTTAACATTACAATTTCGTGATTTCATTCAATCAGCAAGTCAAATCGTAGAATATGCCTAGTTGAAAAATTACGTCTTCAACTCATCCTTTACACGTCTAAACCTAATCTTTTTACCTCTAAAACACATCTTATTTCTTCCTCGCTCAAAGTGAGGATGAAATGAAGACAATATTATTTCTAACATTTTATTTATACTCAAGAAAAGGAAAAAAAAAAATACGTATTATATTATAATATCGTCTTCTTACTTCTTTTTTTCCTCTAAACTGGTGCAAAAAAAGAAGGGAGTTAGACGAGAGCAGAGCTTATATGTATATATATAATAGATAATAAAAGATGAAAATTATTTCAAATCGGGATGCATTTTTTCCGTATCTCTAAAAAAATGATAAATTCATGCAGTAAAAAGAGCAAGGTTAATTTTGACAACGTTACCTTGATAGTGATGCAGTTGAAAGTTTGGTGCACGTGGTTTCGTGATTCACAGCAGCTGCACTTTGTAATATTTTCAGTAAATGCATGTGCCCCAGTTATGGCACCACGAGGCTATACGCGCTTTATTGCTTGAAACGAACTTAGCCTTCCCATAAACCTCCAAACAGTAGTCTATTGGTCAAGGGTACAAATAATAGTAGTTATCAATCCATTTATGTTTTGATAGAATCAGTTAAATATAATAATGAAAATGCAAAAAACTTGTTCTGTATCATAATTTTCTAAACCATAACACTCAGCTATAGTTAGAATTTTGTAATTTACATATAAATTAAATGTAAAATAATAATAGCTTTTATATTATTAAATTTGTTTTTACTGCTGTATGTGTATATATGCAGTATTTTGCATATGAAATTTGATTTTATTATGAATTTAATTATAAAGATTTTATATTTTAATTTGACACTTATTTTTTGCCGCGCCGGACGGTGCAGGTAATATAATAAATTTTATAACAAAACAGTTTATAATTAACGTTTATAGCAGCGTGAAAATTACGAAACAACTTTTTTCAATTCTACCTGCATCGCCGTATTTTTAGCGCCATCAATCTATAAGACAGATCTACTTCTAGCGAACGGCCAATTTCTCATTCTAAATTTACGGAGTAAAAAACATTTTAGAAATAAAAGGATTATCGTTTTTTAATCACCAATATAGTAAAGAAGATGCATGTATTGTATAAAATAATAAGATTTTTTATTTATTTATACTTCATAGATTGCATGTACAAAGACAACATTAGTTCACGTCAAATATAGGAAAAAAATATAAATAATCTAGAATAGAGAATAGAGAATAGAGAATAGAGAATAGAGAATAGAGAATAGAGAATAGAGAAAACATACTATCTACACAAACATTACACAAAAAAAAAAACAGTTTAACAGTAATAATTACAAAATTTATAAAAGCTGGACATATTAATGTCGAAACTTAAAGGAACAGGGTACAATAATTTTCATGTTACATAAAAAGTTTCCTTTTGAAATAATAAAATTAAAAATATATGATATTTCGGGTTTGAACACTACCAATATTTAGATAAATTAAATAAATTTAATTTGTGTGGCCTCAGGCACCGGCAAAATGGACAACATACATGAAAAAAAAATATTGCAGAAATGAATAGAGGGTACCAAATTATGCTACTCTGGATTTTTTTCAGTTTTTTTTTTTTTTTTTGAAACCCAGAACTATTTTTAAATAATTATTGAAAGTGCGGCCACGCCCCCTGGAGGCGTCAATAGGCGTCCAGTCTCTATCCTTTTTATTAAGAATTCAGGGGTGCCAACTGAAATCACAGGACTTTCAATAATTATTTAAAAATAGCTCCGGGTCTCAAAAAAATCTGAAAAAATTCAGAGTAGCATAATTTGGTACCCTTTATTCATTTCTGCAATAAAATTTTTTCATGTATGTTGTCCATTGCACGGAGAATAGCATGCTGAAGAGTGAGAGAAGGAGTGGGGGGATCAATAAGGAGAGATGTGCTGTACAGTGTTGCCAGTGTAAGCGACGGAACGTGACGTCACGTTCCTCCGCTCACGCCAATGGACAACATACATGAAAAAATTTTATTAAAGAAATGAATAGAGAGTACCAAATTATGCTACTCTGAATTTTTTCAGATTTTTTTGAGACCCGGAACTATTTTTAAATAATTATTGAAAGTCCTTTGATTTCAGTTGGCACCTCTGAATTCTTAATAAAAAGGATAGAGACTGGACGCCTATTGGCGCCTCCAGGGGGCGTGGCCGCACTTTCAATAATTATTTAAAAATAGTTCTGGGTTTCAAAAAAATCTGAAAAAATTCAGAGTAGCATAATTTGGGACCCTCTATTCATTTCTGCAATAAAATTTTTTCATGCATATTATATTGTCCATTATTGCGCGCTTACATTGATGCGTTTGGGACAGTGCAGCATTAATTTATATCCCTTTAAATACTATACAATTAAAGCAGGATTATAAAGAAAGAATATTTTTAGTCAACTTGTTACTTTCGAATGACTTTACAGAGTAGAATTATTTTTTAATTAGGATCTTTTTCAGGGTTTCTTTAAATAATTTGCTATTGTCAATGTCTCTAAGACATTTTGGTAAAAATTCATACAATTTTGCTGTTTGATACATAGCACAAGGTTTAAAAAAGGATGAATGAATTGAGCTTCACTGTTAAAACATTTGTTTTGTTCCTTGTATTGTAATTATGATAGTTATCATTCTGCACATAAAATTTTGGATGAGATTTTTTAAAAGAAGCACATTTCAAGATATATTAAATAGATCGAAGCGTTAACATATTATTGTTTTTAAAAAGAGATGAACAACTCAGTTTTTTAGGAAGTCTTAAAGTAGTTCGTAATGACCTCTTTTGCAATTAAGTATAATAATATAACATATCGTTTCTCGTCCTCAATAATATCTGCTATTTCAGGTGAGTGCAATTGTGAGCTTTATTTTATACCAATTTACAGTTCATAATAATAGTTGTTAATTATTTCGGATGGGGACGATATTGTATACTAAATAAGATATCAGTTTTTAAATATATTTAAAAACGAAAATATTACTCTTAACTAAATTTAATAATTTCTGGAATAAAATAGTATAAAAAATAAATAATGATGTGAAAATATTATTATTATTATTTTTTTTTTTAATGGAGTATTGTCCTCAATTTTTTTTATTGCAGAAATGGATAGAGGGTGAAAAGTTATGCTATCCTGATTTTTTTCCGATTTTTTAGAGCCCAGGAAGTATTTTTAAAAAATTATTGAAAGTCCTATTTGTGACGTCACGCGGCGTCAAGCCCTATCTTTTTCTTAAGGAGCGGCGTCTCGTGACGTCACAAAAAGAACTTTCAATAATTTTTTAAAAATAGTTCCCGGGCTCTAAAAAATCTGAAAAAAATCAGGGTAGCATAACTTTGCACCCTCTATCCATTTCTGCAATAAAAAAAATTGAGGACAATACTTCATTTTCAATTTGAGCTTGCTAATTGAATTGATAAAGTTGCGCTCGTTAAAAATCCCAAGTTGAAGCGGAAGTCAAGCTGCGTTTTGAGTTCGAATAGTGACTTTTTGTTTGCCAGAAAAATCCAGCAAAGAAGAATTAACATAACCGTGGAGCATAAAAAATATATACTATATTAAAAGGTTATTTTTAGAAGTCACATACAAGTAACAATGAAACAGCCAAACAGCTACAGCATATATTTATATAGTATGGTGCTAAAGCTTTGTTCTTTTTCACTTTTGTCCTGAAGCAATTTTCAGGCTGTGAAATATATTATCTCAAGTAGCAAACTTGATACATATACTGATTTAATATATAATTATACAGTGGCGTGCTTTGCAACGCAGCTATTTTATACTCTCTGGAATATTTTAATGAAGATATTTAACAAATGAAAAAAACAAAAAAATGAACTTATTATTTTTCTTTGTACATTATAGCCTAAATATGCGTACGTACGTCAATTAAAAAAAATCGTGTTTATTTTTCTTGCAAGTGAAGTGTGTACGGTCAGATTATCATTACACTCTGCATGTCGTGACAATAATTCACTCCCACTATTGTTGTGTCAACAATAAAAAGTTATTCACTTGTTGTAGTGCCAACTGAAAACGACGGCTTTAATTAAAATAATTTTTGTTTTGTTTTTCGTCTTCTATTTTATGCACTGGCATTTAATAACGCAGAATACAAAAGTGGTGGTATAATAATAGTTATGGTGTTAATTAATACATTTTTGTTATCAAGTAAAAATATATAGCTGCAGTGCAAGCGATTTAAATAAAGAATTACTTTTAAATTGATTAATTAATGTAATTCCATAATTACGTAATCTCGTCCTTTTCCTCTATAATGGTGCAAAATAAGAAGAAATTAGACGAGAGGAGAGCTTTTAGTAAAATATGAATTATATTTCAACCTGGGATGCGGTCGCTCGATCACGATGGTTGGGAAGTTGCATCAGTTTTGTTCGGCGTGACTTGTGGTGACGTGTCACCATCGCCACTCTGCCCTCTACGCTACAGACAAAGTCAAAGCTGAAAATATTAACAAAATCACCGCTGGGTTTGTGGAGTTGTATAAACATTCATTTATTCACTACACGTTTTTATAAAACAGTAATAAATATATATAATAATAAATGTTTGATAAAATTGCATAATATGCCAATCCATCGTTATATTTACATAAAAATATTTCTAAGAATTTGAAACAAATCTATTGAATTATCCAAAAGTAAGCCATAAGTATCAAAATAAGCTACAATATTTTGATACAGAAAAAGTATATCACGTCCCGTTTGATACCTCCCCTACTGGTTACTGGTTATACATAATACTCACATGATAATACAATCAAGAAGACATTTAGACATTTATTTTAAATAAAATATATGCAATATATGCGTACTAAAAAGGTTGAATCGGGCACTTGACGCAGTGGTATGCGCATGCAATTCGTAATCGGATGGCAGTGTTGGCCATGAACGTGTTCAATGAACGACGTTCATTGAACATGTTCATTTTTTCATGAACTGAACGTGAACGACGTTCGTTTTACAGTCCTAATTGAGTTCGATCCCAGGCACCGCCAAACTTTTCACGAGTGCAGGCGGTTGCTAAAGAACACCCACTTGTCCGGGAGGTGAGTGATGTGTTCTCCATCACTTGCCGACCATCCTGACTGAGTTTTCCATAATTCCCTCAGTCACAACCAGGCAAATGCTGCGGATAAGTCACCGTCCCGATTTGAAAAGGACCTACAAAACCCTGAGCAATATTGTATGTTATAGGTAAGGTTCACGAAGAGCCGGGATCAAGTGTTAAATTCAGTCACTTGAGATTAGGATTTTCAAGTTTAACGGAGGTGAAAAAAGTGAAATTAACGTTGAATAGTCATGATAAATGCTCGCCATGCTACTCCAAATTACACCTCGTGTCATCACGAATGCTACCACCGACTAATCTGAAGAGATAAGGTTTGTAATTTGGGAGAAGTAAGTCTAGTCAAGCCTTCACGCAAAAAGTAAGTTAAAGATAATGAGGCGGACAAATGGGGCTTACCATCTTTTCATTTTGATCGAGAGCTTATAATTGACACCGGCCTAAATAATAAGCCATTCAGCTTAATTTGTGGAGAGAAAATTTAAAAATTACTCTCAGTAGAAAGTGGTTGATCGAGAAGACGATTGATAAGTACTTTTGGGGACAGCACAAATGTTACTTGCATGGAGAGGCTAGGAGACAAGGATGTTTTAGAAGTGTAATTTTGATCAAAATAAAACCATGTCATACCCTAGTTGAAAAATTACGTCTTTACACGTATAAATTTAATCTTTTTACCTCTAAAACACATCTTATTTCCTCTTCATTCGACGTACGTATATTGCTATATTTAGCAGCAATTAAGGCGCTGAAGTTGTGGCGATATATTTATACCTTTAAGGTCGTGGCTGCATGCATGATGAGGTCACATTCGGCCCTAATTATTATACGCGCTGTGCTGCACTGCTAATAAAAGCCCTGTTGCTTCAACGTTCATAATACCATTCTTTATTACATGATAATTAATACAGTTACAGCTAGGGAGTTTCATAGCATAGCAGCAGTGCTCACGCTGGAAGAAAGATAAATAGTATTTATTAAATAATACTAATTAACGTATTTATAATAATAAAATGATGTCACAGTTTTTAAAATGAATCATTTCTAAATGAAAGTAGCATATAAGATTATCACCTAATTGCATAGATGAGATCTAACTCTAAGCCAGGGCTAATTTTGATGATTTCGATTGTTCTAACAATTCAAATCATCAAAGTTAGCCCTGGATTAGAGTTAGATCTCATCTATGCAATCAGGATTTTCATAGCGATACAAGAAGAAATAAAAATAACGTATCGTTAATTAAGATAGAAATTGGTTCACTGTGTATTCCAGGCAGAGTAACAGGTAGGGATAAGGTAGGGAAAGGACGGTGGCCACGGCCTGTTACGCATCCCAGCATTCGCTGAGGTGAGACTGAGGGAACCGTGGAAAACCTCAGTCAGGACGGACACATCTACTTTTTATGCCATGAATGGACCAGAGTGATGTCAAAGCCTGGGGATTCACACACAATATTATATTCACAAGAATATGACGGAAAGCGTTTTGCAGACCTTCATAATTATATTAAGGGTGCTAAAGAAAACTGAAAAAGTTAATGCATGTAATAACTCCAAGTGTACATATGAAAAAGAAATATGGCAAGTTGACGGATTCTTAAATTCACGAGAAGTCGGTTATTTTTGTGCTATTCGTACGTACTAGCTGTAACATACATAATATCACGTGTACAAAAAATTAAAATATTTTGCATTGTGAAGCAGCCTCACGCACTCTCTCGAGCACGAATTCGCAGTAACATGACATGACACAATATGTTCACTCCTGTCTGAGGGCGTGTCATGTACACTTGAGTGCATATAAATTGACACAAAACCACTGGGAGAAGTGAAATTTACTGCATAACTGTCTCGTCTCAGCCACACATGCATAATAAATATAATATGCAGTTAGTCTACATTGCACCATTGAACATTGAAGCCGCCGCCATGTTGGTGGAATGCTCTTAGTTCTGCAAACAGGTAAAACTTTAAAAAATTACTAGAAATCATTTAAAACTGGTATAAAAAAATATGAGATGATTGCTTTTAATTTTGCAACCGTTTGCTCGATCACTGCTTCTTAAATTTCATGTATATAATATTTATTTTGCATTACTGTTTTTCCTACGCTAAAATATGGGTGAACCTCCACCAGCAAAGATGTCGTCACCGCTGGAACATAAGATGTGACGTCACATAAAGTACAAGTGTATGAATTTTACAATTAAAATTGAAGTTATGGAAGCCACAAAACATACAACAGTTGATGGCCTTCACGCGAATTAACATGCAAATTGTACACAATGTACGGCTTACATGAAATTTTTGTATAGCAAAAATAGAGGGTGCAAAGTTATATTACTTTGAGGTCAAGCGTGGCGCAGTGCATTGACCGGTTCTCGTTAGATCACCGAAGTCAGGCTACGTCGAGCGTGGTTAGTACTTGGATGGGTGACCGTTTCAAGTAAAAAATACGCTGCTCCCTCCCTGGGGTAAATTCGTCTCGCTTTCCACCCAGTGCAGTAATGCACTTGTGTGTGGTTCCCCAGGCTTTGGACATCGCTTTGGTCCATTGAGAAAAAGTAGAGGTGTCCGTCCTGACTGAGGTTTTCCACGGTTCCCTCAGTCTCACCTCAGCGAATGCTGGGACGCGTAAGCATGCAGGCCGTGGCCACTATCCGTTCCCTACCTTATCCCTATCCAGTACCCTGCCGCGAGCTGTAAGCTCTTAGGGGTGTATCCCTGTAAAAAAAAAAAAAAAAAATTATTTTCAACTATTTTTAAAAAAATGAGTGAATGTTCTGCAAGTTCCGTTGGCCCCTAGATCTTTAATAAAAAGAATAGGGCTTAAATGCCTATTGACGCTTCAAGGGGGCGTGGCCAAACTTTCAATAATCTTATTAATCTTTAAAAAATAGTTGCTGGACTAATAAAAAAAAAAAGACTGAAAAGATATCAAAGTATCCGGCCTCTATTCATATTTGCAATGGTAAGCATTCACCTGCCGATTTTGTCGCCATGTTCTAACTGAACGATGTTCGTTTGCTGAGAGCGCAAACACATCGTTTGTAACTTCTGCTACACAACCACCGCGCATCGGCGCGCACCCTTCTGCGCACGATTTCTCGGCTCGAAGTCAAAACACTAGCTACTACCGCGAAATCCTTATTTGGACTCTCTTTAATTAAACGGGAGCTGAGGCTAATAATAACATTTTCATAGCAGCAAACGTAAAAGGCTTCAGTGCTAATACGAATACGTAATTTTAAATTTGCAAGAATAACTCTTATTTAGGGGGTTAGCAATTTGTGATCGAAAAATTGCTCCGTATATCAGGATCTTACGTGCGCATTGTCGTTTCTTGATAGTAAATGGTAAGACAAAGGGTTGGTGACATCAAGATGGATACTTCCCATTAAAAAATGTTCATGCAGGTTGCATATATGTCCATTACGATTCAAGGGCGGATCCAGCCCGCGGCTTTGGGGGGGGGCGGTGCCCTATCCCACAATGTTAAATTTTGGAGTGGGAGGGGGGGCGATGGGTGGGGGGTGGTAATACCTTCAATGTATTTTGGGACCTTTTTTGGGGAAGGGGGCGATCGCCCCCATCGCCCCCCCCCCCCCCTTGGATCCGCGCCTGTTACGATTCTGCAAATCGTTTTCAGCCTTGTCATTGGATCTACGGTCAAGGTTGGGTAATAAAATTTAAGTTTTATAAAAGAATTTGTTAAATTATGTAATGCCATCAATTAGAATTGTTTGCTTTTTTTTTAAAACGTGATGCAATGTACAGGAATTATAAGACGACATCTTAATTAAAGTAACTTGTTTTTAAATGACGTGCCAAATTGTGCGGCTCAAGTAACCTTTGAAATGGCCTTTCCTTGGCCAGGCCTCACTGTTGTCCTCAAAATCAAATTTACAATAGTCTGCCTGAAAATATAACATCAGTAAAAATGTTTTCAGATAATGTTAAAAAGATTTTTATTTCTCAACGATCTGCCCGCAACAATAATATTTTAACATCCAAACATTCTGTATCAGCGTATTGTTATACTTTGTTTCACATTTAATTTGTTTTTCGTCGTGTTTGTAACGTCTTCAGTCATTGGTGCGTTGTTTGTAACGAAGAATTTCATTGGCCGAGCCGAAGGACACCCGAGCGTTTCCGACGAAAACCAAATTAAATGTATGAACCTTAATTAATATAGATTTGAATTGTTTTATGGGTTTTATCCATATAAACTATGATTATGTCCGACGTTTATGTACTAAATATTATTGGCATGTTTTTATTTTTTACTCTGTATTATGGAATTATTCAGGGCAGTCTGCTAAGAGACTGCCCTGAATTATTATTCGAATTTGTAAAAAATCTTATTTTCATTTATTGTCAAAATTTATTCCGTTATACCTTGCAATAAATTAAGTGTGTAATTTTATTTTCCTTGTACTAGCTATCTGCTGTTTCACGTGAACGCCACAATGAATTTGCTACTATACCGCTAAGATCTGCACAGATGGCGGCTCCAGGCAGACTCACGTCCAGATCCTTCAGCGCTCACCTTTTTAATTGCTCTTGAAGGGTCATGGACAAATAGGTATTTTTTAATCAAACGTTACTCACTAACTGAGTATGACTACATGCTGCAATGGTGGCGAGTGCCCTAGGGTATTAAGCACTCCACGGGCAGAGAGAGCACAGGAACATGACGTCACGATCCTGGGCTGGCAACGCAGATGTCTCCTCGGGTCGTTCGTTCGTTCTTTTTTTTTTTTTTTTTTTTTTTTTTCTTTTTACAAGGTTACACCAATAAGAGCTTACAGCTCACGGCGGGTTAATAGGTATATAGTGATAAAGTACGGAAATAAGGATGGTGGCCACGGCCTGTTACGCGTCCCATGCAGCATTCGCTGAGGTGAGACTGAGGGAACCATGGAAAACCTCAGTCAGGACGGACACCTCTACTTTTTATCAATGGACCAAAGTGATGTCCATGCAAAACCTGGGGAACCACAGACATCACTACACTCTGGGTGGAAAGCGAGATGAATTTACACCAGGGAGGGAGCAACGTAATTCTTACTTGAAACGGTCATCCATCCAAGTACTAACCACGCTCGACAGAGCTTGGTTTCGGTGATCGGAAAGAACCGGTCAATGTACCTCTCGGTTCATGCCGCCACATCTTGATTGCCCTCTCTCATCTCCGGAAGTTGCCTGTGCAATTGCCCTGTGGCTCTCTATATTATTTTATTAATTTAAATTATATATTATAAATTTGGGGGATGGTCGGAAGACAGAAATTTACTAATTTCCAGCATTAACACATTTACAGAAACTTGCCTAAATATCTTTATTTTCCCATGTACCTTTAACTGTCTTCACCTGATCGCAGATAGCTCCTTATTGCACACGAGGGACGATATAATGTGCTTGAGTCCTGCCTTTTTCAACAAATGAGAACAAGTGACGGTACTGAACATGTATAGTTGTTGCTTGCTTAGTAAAAAATTGTTATTAACGTTATTATGCTGTACACCCGAGTTGAAATAAATTTAATATTTTCTTCGCTCTCTTCGTCTAATTCCTTTCTATTTTGCACAATTTTAGGGGAAGAAAGAGGGAAAAAGACGAAATTACTTATTTTTTCCTCTTTTTAAGCAAAAAGTATTGTTTTCATTTCATCCTCACTTTAAGCGAGGAGGAAATAAGATGTGTTGAAGAGTTAAAAATATTGGGTTTAGAAATGTTAGGGATGAGTTGAAGACGTAATTTTTCAACTAGGGACATAATGGGCGTGATTCACGAAGCAGTTAGCCAGGTTTCTAACCACGTTTAGCTTAACCACGTTTAACTATACGTGTTTTACGTGTTAAACCATCTAGTTAAACGTGGTTAGAAACCTGGATAACTGCTTCGTGAATCGCACCCATTATGTATGTATTTACAAACATGCATGTTGTATAATATCTGTCTCACAAAAAGTCTCCCTCTAGGCCTCTATACACATTACAACATTACTGTATACTAGCTGTACATAAATTGCAGAACCGCAAACCAATTTGCTGATGTCACTAATGTGTTACATTAAGTAAGTCAGTTCTGTGTGACGTCATTTAGTAATTTATTTCCAATCAAGTTGTAACACGTGAGCTTGCTAGAAATAACTAACCGGATATTAGATTATTAATAACCATGTAATATGTTGATAGATTCTTATTTATTGAACGATGAAATTTTATACTAAATTGGAGTTTGAATGACCGACTGAATGTTACAAAATAGTCTGGCTAATGAAAACATTCAAATTTGCATTAGAACGCGGGTAGACTTTCCAACAATAGCTCACATGGGCCGTGAGTCAATGTTTCTCAACTATGGAGGTAGTACTGGGCATGGCAGCGTGCGTTGTTTGTTTATTATCGGCCATTCTCAGAAACTTCAGCCAACGCGTTTTCAATTAACCAAATTTTTTTTTCACATTATTTTCAGTTATTTCAATGCATTAAGCAATATTAAAATTTCTGTATTTAAATATATATGTATTTATATATTTATATGTATATATATATAAATATATAATATATATATATATATATATATATATATATATATATATATATTTATATACATGAATCAAACGCTATTGGGTACTTTTATACTTACTAATTACATACTAATTAAACCCCGAACCTTCCAAAACCCCACAAAACCCTAACTTGATCGTTTCGCGGGCTCTTCTAGAACGGAGGCGGCCACGACCTTGCAACCTTGCAACCCATCCCGACATTTGCCTGCGGCTGAAGGAAACGTGGAAACCTCAGCTAGGATGGACGCTACAGCTTTTGTCAATAAACTGAAAGTGCAATGGTCCAAAGCAAGGGGAACCACACGGTGGAAAAGCACAACGATTTACCCCTGTATGGGAAACATGTTGTTTTTTGTGAAAATGGCTCCCATCCAACTACTAACTACGCTCGGCGTTGCTTTTTGACTTCGGTGATCTGACGAAACCCGGTCAAAAACGCACTGCGCCACACCTCCCACTTGAAATATAAAGGCTTATTGTTTAGAAAAATGTTGAAGAGTATAATTGGCAGTGAAAATTATTATTGAAGCATAGATTATTTATAAAGAGCATTGGTGACCGTGCTGACGTCATGCCCCTGGCAAGTAGGCAGCACTGAGGTGCACTAAAATGCACAAAATTGCATCCAGAGTGAGTCACAATTCGTGTTTCATTTCCGGTCATATTATAGATTTTGCAATAAATGGTTGTTTGTGGAGCTTTGAAATTTTGTACCCTGATAGCTAAGATACACCTTTGTTTATGACAATGGTGGTGATTGTGGTGAATTTTTGCTGAATTTTTTTATTTTTTTTTTTTCAATCCTTCTGGGGTCAAACGCACAAACCCAAAATTGGATTTCTCTTATGGGATTTCCATGTTAAATTGCATACAAAAATTTTATTCGTATACATGCACTAAATTTTTATTTTAGGGATAAATTGCTATTCTGAATCCATTGGTGCTAATTTAAAATTAGCAAAACAATCTTCCACTAAACTTGACTGTCCATTATCGACTGCGAGATTTGCGAGTTGTGCTGACAAAATGCGCGCTTTAAAAGTGAATTGTTGAAGGAATTTAAAATTAGATTAAATTGAGACATTATAGATTAGACTGTTTTAAATTTTGTTTACATTTCAATCAGATTGACGTTGTTTACGTAACCTAACCTCACCCCTAAATTGTCATGTGTTATCTAAGCATGTTCGTGCATGATGTGCTGACTCAGGAACTCTTGCCATGGGGACTAAGCGAGCGGCTTCTCGCGGCGGGGCGATGAACTATCCCGAGTTGAAATAAAGTTCATATTTTCTTTGCTATATTAAAAGCTCTCTCTTAGTCTAATTTCCTCTTATTTTGTACCATTTTAGAGGGGAAAAGACGAGATTACGTCTTCTTTCCTCTTCTTGAGCATAATGTTACAAATATTGCCTTCATTTCAGCCTCACTTTGAGCGAGAAGGAAATAAGATGTATTTTTATAAAGATAAAAAGGATTTGGTTTAGACATGTAAAGGATGTGTTGAAGACGGAATTTTTCAATTATTATATTAGTGAGAGGCATCTCTGCATGCCATTTGTATCAATATTTTATTACTTTTAATTAATTCATACCCTGGTAACAACAATTAAAATTAATTATTGAATTGATGAGACAGCAAGAGATTCAGTGATTATTTATACGATTGCAACTCTATTACAGATATTTGGCAATTAATGTCCATTGTTATATAATAATTTGAAATTACAATTAGTTTCTAAATGTAATGATTTTAATTAAAGATTTAGATAAAAATAATATATCGCTTGATCTTATTGACTACCCCAAGAGGCAAGTCATCCATCGTACTGTTTAGGTTCAAAACTTGAAATAAGCCCAATGCTATTGGCAATACTTTTTAAAATAAAGAACTTTGTGTGACACATTTCCAATTTGTTGTTAAGTTTTTGCTATCGTGCGAAGCAACGTCTGGAATCCCCTTTTTATATTATAAGTTCAGTTTATTTGCAATACATGGGAGTTCGATTTAAATATCGTGGATGTGATCTGAAAGATCGATAATCGACGAAAACTCTCGATGAACATCCTGCCGCATGAATCAGAATATCAAAAACTGCAAGTCGCATTTTTTTTATAAATTATGTTAATTTTTTAGTGAATCGATTTCAAATTAAGAGGCGTAGAACAAGAAAAGCTTTAAGAAACTGATTTTCCTGATCAGCGTTTGAAATAACACTTCTTTTAAAGAGTTCATGCTTGCTGGGCTGTTAAATTATATCGTTAGCTCTGTTCGTATATGCGGAATCGATTTTCATTGATGAACCTTATGCACATGGACATAGAACATATTAAGGTTCATCAATAAATATTGATTTTTTCTGATTGTGTATTTACGAACAGAGTTATTGTTGCTGGGTCACGTTTTTTCAAATTTGTTTATTCAGAAAAAACAGATATATGACACTTTACATATAGAATATTACAATACACCCCAAGAGTTTGGAAAACTCGTAAACGGGGAACGTCAGTTCCATTTTCATAACATTTTAGACAAGATGGCAAAGATTGTAAATTTTTTTACAAAAATTGGTTATTAGAATATTAACAAATTGTGGATATATGGACATAGCACGAACTTATAATTTTCAAATATTAGAACAAAAATAAAATTAACAGATTATTTGCTAAGTATTAATTATACAATTATAAATAGATCAGATCGTTCTAACTCTATGCTCTAACTCTAGCTATATACACATTTAAAATTACACATATAGACATCATATACTTATAATTAGTCAATTTATGCTACTACATTTTAAATGTAGCTTTAGAATGGAGTATTGTCCTCAATTTTTTTATTGCAGAAATGGAAAGAGCGTGCAAAGTTATGCCACCCTGATTTTTTTCAGATTTTTTAGAGCCCGGGAAGTATTTTTAAAAAATTATTGGAAGTCCTTTTTGTGACGTCACGCGGCGGCAAGTCCTATCTTTTTCTTAAGGAGCGGCGTCTCGTGACGTCATAAAAAAAACTTTCAATAATTTTTTAAAAATAGTTCCCGGGCTCTAAAAAATCTGAAAAAAATCAGGGTAGCATAACTTTGCACGCTCTATCCATTTCTGCAATAAAAAAAAATGATGTTTTCATTTTTTTTTTAATTGCTTTCCAATTAGTATCGTGGAATAAGAAGGTAGTTCGCTTAAATATAAATACATAAATAAAATAAATATTGTTGCCGTAGTAGCAGCTTACGAAACACGTACATATCCTTGTTCTGCAAATATTGGGATTTTATTTACGCTATTTATATGTAAAGTTGAAACCTTCAAAATTTTATCTTGTATGTTCTTGGTTCTTGTAACTAAATGTTTGCAGTAAGAGAATAAGCTAACAACTTATGCATGCAGCAAAGGAAACGCATATATACGTAAATTAAATATTATAAATTATAATATAATACATTTTCGTATACGCATTTTTTTTTACTAGCGCGTCACTATATTTTAAGGAGAACTTTTAAACTTCCTGCAATATAATATAGATATAATTATATAGTCACGCCTCAGAATATGTGTTGTATAAACCACAAGGTTTTGATGCTATTATGGACCTTATGTACATGTAGCATAAAGTTCACAATAGCATCAAAACCTTGTGGTTCTTACGAAACATGTGAGATGACGATATTAGTGCATATTCTTGTTTTCTTTCTTTTTCAAATTCCGAATGCTTGAAGAATATGTAAGTGTGGTTATATTCAAACATGCAGGAACGAAATTTTTTCCATCCCTCCCTGAAAATGAAATGTCCCGGACATTTTTGTTTACAGCTGGATGGCACAATACAATAAACTTTGAGGATGATTTGTCTTTGTCTCTTTTTTTTTTTTTTTCTTTTTTTTACAAGGATACACTCCTTGAAACACGAAGCGTGGTAATTGGTAGGGAGAAGGTAGGGATGGTTGCCACGTCTTGTTACGCGTTCCAGCATTCGATGTGAGGTGAGACTGAGGGAACGTGGAAAACTTCAGTCAGAACGGACACCTCTACTTTTTCTCAATGGACCAAAGTGATGTTCAAAGCCTGGGGAACCACACACAAATGCATCACTGCACTGGGTGGGTGGAAAGCGAGATGGATTTACCCCAGGGAGTGAGCATCATGATTTTTACTTAATTGAAACGGTCGTCTTCTTTCAAGTACTAACCATGCTTGACGTAGCTTGACTTCGGTGATCTAACAAGAACCGGTCAATGTACTGCGCTACGCTCGACCTTTTAATGCAGACGCCAGCCCAGAGCTTACGGATGTGATGAAACGTAAGATTTGCGCGAGGCTGCGAGCGATGATGAAGCGGAAGGAAGTGATTCCCCCCTCCCCTCTCCATCGACCCTACAGCTTCCCTCATGAAGTAATATATATATGGCCTTGCAAGGTGGCAACTTTATCATCTGAAATGTCGTTCTGGGCTTGCAATTACTTCATCTTGTTCACTAGACATTTATTATTATTTTTATGTGGAAAAATTTCCGTCATAAAATCTTGTGTATACACATCACTTAATTAACTGCTTTTTTTAACAATATAATTAAATGTAGCGGACATTATAATTATTATGGGCAAGTTCCTAACAACCACCTCCTTTCCTAATATAGTAACTTCGTAATTCACTCTCATCTCATCCTAAGGGTTGTTGGGCACACTAGGTAAATGGGTCATTTCCTGACCGCCCTCCGTCCCTCTCCATAGGTACCCCTAGTTGAAAAATTTCGTCTTCAACTCATCACTGTAAAAAAAATCTTTGTATTTTTAGAAAAAAAAAATAGGAGGGTATTATTTTTTTATATCACCAGGTGTTGGAACCCATGTATTTTTTTTTATTTTTGAAAAAAGTCTTAAAATATGTAGTGGAAGGTCCCATTAGGCCGTGAAAATTTCATTGTGTTCCCCGTTTATAAAATACCGTCTATTTGATATGTGATAAAACCTTAATTGGCTTGCACGTGTATACCATATTATAAACACTGCGTCGAGACAGATTTTACCGATCGATATCTGCATGCGCTATAATATATAATATATATATATACATCATGCACAGACATTGCAACAATGTATTATATAACAATTGATTTATTGCTGTTAAATGTTATTCAAATCTACGGAAGAAGAAAAAAAAAGCATTATGTTCATCCACAGGCTGATTTATTTTATGGCAGCATCTCATAATATCAGCTCGAGCGTCGAGCGTGGCGCAGTACATTGACCGGTTCTTGTTAGATCACCGAAGTCAAGCTACGTCAAGCACGGTTAGTACTTGGATGGGTGACCGTTTCAAGTAAAAATCACGTTGCTCCCTCCCTGGGGTAAATTCTTCTCACTTTCCACCCAGTGCAGTGATGCAATTGTGTGTGGTTCCCCATGCAGGCATGGACATCACTTTGGTCTATTGATAAAAATGTATAGGTGTCCGTCCTGACTGAGATTTTCCACGGTTCCCTCAGTATCTCCTCAGCGAATGCTGGGACGTGTAACAGACCGTGGCCACCTTTTTTCCCCTGTACCTTACCCCTATCCATTACCCCGCCGCGAACTCTAAGCTCATAGGGGTGTATCCTTGCATCGTTAAAAAAGAAAGAAAAAGATAAAACAAAAAGTGGTTGAAAAGTATAAGTCTTTATAAGGGGCATTCACAAAGCCTTAAGGCCACAATTAAGGCTCAATAATTTAAGACCAGAAATTTTGGGTCTAAAAAACACGTCTAAAATCAAGCTTTAAATTATCGAGCCTTAAATGTGGCCTTAAGACTTTGTGAATGCCCCTTAATACTCTTAATTGATTTCCAATTTTGGTTTATTTGTACTGCAATACTATCCGATTTACAATTAAATTTACATCTAAACCTAAAAAAAGAGCATTTAATATAAAATATATACCGCGCATTCAAAATTTTGACCTATATAATTATGTAAAACACTATACTTATAAAATAAAATGCTGACTCCGAGCCCATATTATACATGAGGATTTGGTAGCTAGCGAAGAGGCTGCACACAATGCCACTGGGGAAAGTGCAATCCACGCGCTCTCTCTTCAAGTTAGCGGACGTGTCACGGGTGCAACTTGGAGGTGCTGATCCAGCACCACTCGATCTATTCCCTCTCCAACCTTCTCGCACACTAACGGACATCGGATACGTGACATTTGGCTAACAACGGAAACCAATGAAAATGATTTTATCATAGAACCTGCTGCGCTTTGTGCAATCTTGATAATGTTTTCACTGCAAAAATTTAAAAGCTGTAAATTGGATGCAAAAATTATTGCTACTCTTACTCTATAATCATATTTTCTGCTTAGTTTTAGTTTCTTTGTTTGTAATCCCAAATTGAAATAAATGTCATATATTCTTCGCTATTAAGCTCTCCTCTCGTCTTTTCTCATCCTATTTTGTACCGTTTTAAAGGAAAAAAAAAGAGAGAGGAAAAGACTAAATGACGTCTTCTTTCCTCTTATTGAGCATAAAATGTTAGAAATATTGTCTTCATTTCATCCTCACTTTGAGCGAGAAGAAATAAGATGTGTTTTAGAGGTAAAAGGTAAAGACAAACGTTATAAGATTTACTAACACAGTGCTTTATACAGAAAAAAACACAGCAAGAAGTTGCGCATAGCACCTCTTTCAACAATTAAATAATAAAGAAGGAAAACATAACAATGACTCTAATAACAAAATAAAAGTAAATAAAATATCACTTGTAAAACACAGTTAAGTCAAAATTTTACACATTTACAATACTTGATTAATCTTGGAATAAAACAAGGAACCATTTACACATCTAAGATTTAGAGGTAAATTGTTCCACAAATGGCAAACCCTAATGTAAAAAAACTTAAGATGAGCCTCTGAACTTTCAAAAGGAGGCAGCAACAGCAAACCTTGTTTGTTACCTCTTCCATAAAGAGATGCTCGTTTGAAATAATGTTATTACAAAATCAATTTCCTGTGAGAAAATCCTGAAATGAGGATGCGAACCGCCACCATCTTGTATAAAATAGAAATGTTGTTGAATATGCAAAATGCAGTGAAATAATGCAACAGAAAGAGTGATGCAGCTCAAAATGGTGCCTTTCCTCCCTCTGCTAATAACTTATATTTTGTCCTCCCAAATTTAATTAAATGTCTTTGTTTAATTGTTATATGATACTTACCCTATCATTTTAATTATAGTTTATCAATTTAACCGTACTATATAATTATTATCAATTAGTTGTTTCAAAATAATTAATAATTAAATTTATTTCTTAACTAACAGCCTATTTAAGACAAAATTAAAACATAAACTAAATTAATAAAATTAAAGTAATAAATTTCAGAAATAAAATTAATATATAAATTATATTACAATGTATGTAAGTGTAATTTTTGTGCTTGGAGTTGATGTCATGAGTTTATAACATCACAATACTGCATGAATGGAGGGCAGGCAGTCAAGTTTTGAGATGTTATTTGTATGAATCTACGTGTGCTTTCTAATTAATTAATGTTCTCTGAAGAGTCTTTGACATCGCAGGAAGGGGGGGAGGTAAGACGTTCAATCATGAGGAAACTTGGGGCCGACAAAACCACGCAAGATTTACTGAATGTATATTACTGACAACAAGCAACAAGCGTCTCAAAATGTACCCTAGTTGAAAAATTACGCCTTCAACTCATCCTTTAGACGTCTAAACATAATCTTTTTACCTCAAAAGCACATCTTATTTCCTCTTCGCTCAAAGTAAGAATGAAATGAAGACAATATTTTGATTATTTCGAACATTTTATGCTCATGCAAGAAGAGGACAAAAGACGTAATTTGGTCTTTTTCCCCTAACATGGTGCAAAATAAATGGAAATTAGACGAGGAGAGAAAAAAAAGATGAAATTTATTTCATCTCTGGTACACTCGTCGCCTCGGAAAATTTCTCTTCCTTGTTAATCACCATGACCTGTGCCATCATTACGGAACATGGTGTTAACAAGGCCGCAAAGGAAAATTTTCCGAGGCGATGACTGTGCCAGTCGTCTGAATAATTACAAATTTATTAAATGTAAAGCAAAGGTGGAGGACATATTATATATGACTAGTTCAACGACGCTAGTAATTTTGAATTGGAAAATAATAGTTTTCTTACATTCCTTGAATCTGATTGATTCAGAATAAGCGTGACTTACGGTTTTTTACAATTTTAGCTTGTATTTTATAATGAATAAAAAAAATTGAAAGGATATTCCAAAAAACGATTACTGTTATATTCACTGCCCCCCTTGGAAATAAAATAGAAAAGTAGGCAACTTGTTCAGCTCCCGTGGTTCGAGGGTTGCCTATTTCTACTCCGATCAAAACAAAATAAATTAAAATGGTAAATATTATATTTACCAAAAATATTGTATTCCTTTTTGGAGAGAGATCAAATTTAGTAGACTTGTATTTTATTCATATATATGGGGAGGTCGCACACTGCCTTCGTATCGCATCGCATGTTACCGTATGACTTCGAATGATAAACATTTAGAACCGGTTCTAAATGAGAAACTTACGATGTCATACGATGCAATACGAAACGAAGCTGTGTGCGCACGTACACCTGATTGCATAAGTTCTTAACTTTTTTTTTATCATACGCTGCGAAATCATGCGATCCTGTGTGAGATAGCCCTAACAATATAGCAGTATATTTTTATTATGTGTTTTTTATCTGCATATTTTCTTCTAATTTTAACATTTTAAATTTTTTTAAATTTAAAATAATCGTTGATTGATACTCAATTACATATATTTTGTACCTGACTCGACTATGTCTACTATTTTTTTTCAATAAATAAATTAAATCCTTTCCCAACGGACTCTAAAACAAACACTAACTTTCTTAATTTTACAATAAAAAGAACTTAACGTGCACCTTGCCTCGCCTCAAAGCAAGCTTCTGTCTTCAAAATGAGTAAGCAATGTGATGGCACACACAAGCATTATTTAATATTTAAAATAGTGACGTGTCAACAAAAGAGAGAAATTTTTGACACTCTCATATTAATTTTGCCGTTACATGAACATCGCAAATAAAAAGTATCCTTCATTTTGATGCTTTCTAAACTTTCTCAATTTGGTCACATAAGAGCCATTCATTATCAATATCTCTGTAATTGTTGCAATATACAATATAAGGCGGTTGCATGAGCAACGCAATCAGTCTACTTTACAGGGGCTGAGTGAAAACATGCGCGCGCAGCCTGCCATGCCGGTGGAGTGGTAGAGAACTCTGCATGCAGGCAAAAAATTAAAAAAATACATTATAAATTATTTAAAATGAAAATAAAAAATTTGAGGTTAACAACATGTTTAAAATAAAATTTACAAACTTTTGCTCACCTCAGAATTCAAAATATTTTCTTTATAATATATTTTTAAATATTTTTTTTTTTAATATTTTGTCCTATGCTCATACACTGCGGAGTTCCACCAAGCCACCATCGACGACTGGCGGACAACTGTTGAAACTACCGATCCAAGGTCACACGCAAGCGCCTAATACGCTTCAATTTAACTGCAGGGAGGTGATGTCAGATTAAATGGGTTAATGAAACAAAATAAATGTTTTTTTAACAGTCTTTCATTCGTGTGTTCTTACATTTTTAAATTAATAAAATTTAAATGAAATTAAGACTTAAATTTGTATTATATTTATATTATATATTAAATTTAAGTCAGTCTAAAGCAAACCAGCGTATGGGAACACAATGAATTATTTTGACACCTCGGGTGACTTCCAGACAGCTGATGTTTCCTTCCCGAGTCCAAGCTCTGAGCCTTGCGTCAGCCCCAGACTTGGTAAGCGCAAATATCCCAGTTCCTCACGCCTCCCTCGTTCCGAGAGCGCTGTGTCCTGGACTAAATTGTCTGCACACCACACCCTCCATGCCGGTACATCCTACACCCGCGCTAGTCGCGGTCGGCTGATTTAACGCGTCAACAGCACGGCCAATGGACAACATACATGAAAAAATTTGATTACAGAAATAAATAGAGGGTACTAAATTATGCTACTCTGAATTTTTTCAGATTTGTTTGAGACCCGGAACTATTTTTAAATAATTATTGAAAGTCCTGTGATTTCAGTTGGCACTCCTGAAGTCTTAATAAAAAGGATATAAACTGGACGCCTATTGACGCCTCCAGGGGGCGTGGCCGCACTTTCAATAATTATTTAAAAATAGTTCTGGGTCTCAAAAAAATCTGAAAAAATTCAGAGTAGCATAATTTGGTACCCTCTATTCATTTCTGCAATAAAAATTTTTCATGTATGTTGTCCATTGTCCATGCGGCCTTTAGGGAACGAGTCCCAGCTACTGTATCCACCCCTTGCAGTGCACCCTGACCCCAGCGTAGTTAGGAATGAGGTAGGAGAGTATATACAAGAGTTACCTTCGGAAGCAACTCGCCCTGTAATCTGGAGACTATATTACATTTTGCAATTGTTGCATTAGCAAGAGAGGCGTAGGGCTTTGGTGTATTTGAATACGTGAGAAGAGCACGGGCTAATGAAATGTGTATTAAGCAAAGTTGTGTCCTTAATTTTATGCATTTATGATTTGTTAAAATTGAAAATTTCTATAAAAATGCAGTATTTAAGTTAGAAGCTATAATATTTTGCATTGCTGAAAATAACAATCATGTAAGGTGTTCCCTTCCCAGCAGATAGTATGTGCAGGTTGATAATTTCCATGATCCGTATTGTACGCGGCATGAAAACCACATATCAGTACTTTGTACATGAGGCGAGAGAACCGGATGACGTTACTTGATCACTCGGGTGCTAACCGCAGACGCGCGAGCGTCTTGCGCGGCGGCCACCGCATACACCTGTAGTAAATAGCCAATAAACCTTAATAATTACACTCTTAAAAAAAATTGGCTGAATTTTGACATCTTATAATCAGTGCATTTTTAACGCCTTAAATCATGCTTTTTTCAGGTGTTTCGTTGCGCATTTTCAGTAGTCAGTATAACTATATACTGACAGTATATACTGACTACTGAATATTGACTTCGAAACACCTGAAAAAAGCATGATTTAAGGCGTTAAAAATATACTGATTATAAGATGTCAAAATTCAGCCAAATTTTTTTAAGAGTGTACGAGTCTATATCCTCCACCTTTAGGAACAGACAAATCAATTAAATATAGAGTCTTACAATCAGATTATTTTAGTATTTCTTTCGTATATGACAGAAATATCATCGCTAAGTCGTTGCCTCTACACTCTTCATCTAGTTTATTTTTCAGTGTATCAATTTCATTGCAGATAATTGTGTTTCTTGGTTCATTAACTATAACATTAATCATGAATAAGAAAAATCCGAACGTCAAATGGATGATAAACCTTTAATTTTCTGACATTTGCTACCCTCGGCGACTAACTTAAACATGAAAAAAAGAGGGTTACGTTTCAACTAAAAAAGAGAAATTTAATTAAATATAATTTATTTTGGAAATTTAACGTTGAACAAAAAGAAAATCATTACTAGAGATAATATTAATAGTGTAATAATTAAGCTAGCTCTTTGGCATAACAACCATATTACGATAGTCTATTATAAGCATTTATATATATTCAAGCATATAAAGAGTGTCAAGATATATTGATTTAACATTATACATGATAATTTTAATGAGAAATGATTTAACGTTAAGGATTTAAAAACAAATCCTCTTTCTTAGTTAATCCTACTGCACTAGCTCTCATTACATTCACAAGCTAATTGGAATGACGTTGAAAGAGCTCCCTGTAGTCTTTATGTACTTGCTGCAAAGCAAAAATTGCATACACATGCATATAAAGGACGTTGCAAGATGCAAAATGCATGGCTTTGTGAATAGATTGTCTCGAAGCATTCAGTTAGCTGCTAGTCTAGATTTAATGAAAAAGAAAATCATACCTTTGTGCATGCTATTGAAGCCTTTAGTGTTCTAACAATAGAGGCCACTTGCAGTTACTTTGTTAACTTTATCACCTGTTGTTCTAACGAGTAAATTATTTAAAATAAACAAAATACTTGTAGCTAAAATAATAATATCATGCAACTTTATTATACTTTGAATAATGATAAACAAAATAACAGAGTGATGTTGTTTAGAACTTTGAATTGAAACATGGTGCTGCATTTGAGCTAGTGTATAATTTTATGTGATCCAGATACAATCATGCAGTTCAAACTAAAGCATTATAAACAAGTTCATGCACGATTAACTTGGGTCACATGACGTCACGCGAATCAATTTGTGGCAAGTCTCTACACGTTTGGACGTAAACAAGACGACGATAACTTCAAAATTCAGTCAGCTTTCGGCCGTTGCATGAGGCTGCAATGTTAATAATGTGCTGGCGGCTTATATACGTTATAAGGGTGGGCTGAATGTCATCTTTTATTCGCTATTAAGCTCTCCTCGTCTAATTCCCTTCTATTTTGTACCATTTTAGAGGAAAAGACGAGATTACGTCTTCTTTCTTCTCATCAAGCATAAAATGTTAGAAATATTGTTTTCATTTCATTCACATTTTGAGCGAATAAGATGTGTTTCAGAGGTAAAAAGATTAGGTTTAAACGTTTAAACATGTAGAAGATGAGTTGAAAACGTAATTTTTCAACTAGGTAATTTTTTGTACCATTGTTACTGCACAAATAATATTTACTTGAGCGTACAAGTAATGCACTGTATATGAAGCCTTTCCTAATTTCCAGCTTAATTTCTACATTCTCAAGGTCCTAATTCCTTAATCGAATGCGTAAGTAAACTCATCGCCTCGGAAAATTTTCCTCTTGCATCCTTTTTAATCACATAATCACCATGTTTTGTGTTATTCTTACGAAGCATGGTGCTTAACAAGGCTGCAAATGGAACATTTCAGAGGCGACAAGTGTACTTTAACATGTATTGAAACAGAATAATAAATTTTATCAGCCGAATTAGACATAATGTATACGTTTAAGTACATATAGTATGTAAAAATACATCAACATATTATGTATTTAAACATACAACTAGTTAAAAATATTTTAGTAGTGTTTAACATAGAATATCAAATTAAACAAAATGATGCAAGCTTGCACGAGGTTGTTTTGTTGAAGCGGCAATTAGTACTTGACCAAACTTGAGTGTGCGGTGAAGATGTCACAGGCTTCCCGCTCTTTAAATGTACTGCTGTGTTTGACCTGTGCTAAGCCATCTCACCTTTTGGTAGTGTATAACATTTCATATATTCATTATTTAGTTCCACATTTTTTATTGTTCCAACTGTACAGTCCGTGGACAATAATGTTGCGACAAACTGTAATGATTTTTATATTTATAAATAAAGTGCTAGCACGCACTATGACATCGCATGTTTCATACACACACACACACAATAATGTACAAGGCTAATACAATTGCTTTGCAAATTTCAACCTTTTGGCATACATTATAACAATTAAAATTGCATGCAATATTTGATTAGTGAAAAGTTAGCATGATTTCTCACTTTTTTTGCGTGGAGATTAAACTTTCTTGTATAAATAGAAAAATGATATCGTGTTATACTGACTTTAATCATTTTTTTTTTTGTTAAATTTTCAATAACACGTTTACTTTGGCTTTGAGAAAATGGAAACCTAGAAATATTTTCTCATCCTCACTTAAAGCGAAGAGGAAATAAGATTATTTTAGAGGTAAAATGAACAGGTTTAGACGTGTAAAGAATTAGTTGAAGACGTAATTTTTTAACCAGAACAGGAATATTGTTGGGAGATAAGGAAGTTTGTGTCGATGGTGTTAGCTCTACTTTAATGTAATGTATTTTTTTAAGGTGGAAACAAACACTTTTCGAAGGCTGTAGAGCCGACAATGGGAAGCTGTGACCTTGACGTCATGCAACCTTTGTCCTACCATTTACTTACAAGAAAAGATTGGGCGCACGTAAGATCCCATACGGAGCAATTTTTCGATGTTAATTCTTTTCACAAGTTATGTTTCTGAATTTAAAATCACGTATTGTCACTAACCTTACAATTGCCACTATTAAAATATTATTTAATAATAATAATAATTTTATTTCGAACGTTGGCTTTACAGCATAGATCACGTCAGAGTTGTTACATAAATCATACATAACAGGTACTTAAATCTAATTAACATTACCTAAAATTAACATACATAGGTTTACACAAATGATTTTAAGTAAATTTATACTATTAACATATGTATTATTCATTATTATCAGGTTCTTTAATCTTGATGTTTTTTCTTTTTTTTTTTTTTTTTGTAATATTTAAAAATAGTTTCAGTTTTCAAAATCACTTTCACTCTTTTTAATATAATTGATTTATTATCTCCACATATGATTTCTTGATGCACTATTAAATAGATCACATAACACTTTGCACTTTAGTTCACATAACACTTTGATGGTCAGATATTAAAATATGTTTACTGTCTTTATTTCGGAGCCATAGATAAAGATAACATTTTTTGTTTGTGTTGATCCGTAAGAGCAACGTTCCAGTTTGCAACATCCTCCTGCGTTATTTTTGAATTTTCATCATAAAAATCTTTTATGTTATAATATTCTCTTTTGATTAATATAGTTTTTAATTTATTTTTAAATACATTATCACTAATTTCATCCCTCAATGACTCGGGTAAAAAATCATAGATTTTATGAGTTTGCCAATATTTTTATAAAAAGCAGATTTATGCTTTTTTATTACAACTTTGGATTTGTTTCTGGTATCATAAGGAGAGATGTCGGAAACTTGAGCGCTGGTGTAGCCAAGGGGGGGGGGGTTCGGGGTTTACCCCCCCCCCATGAAGATCGAGTAATGACTGGATATAAGAAGAAAAAAAGGAAAATTTATAGAAATTTGAAAAAAAAAGTTAAATAAAAAATTGAAAATTAGGGGATGTCAAGTAGTCTTTTCTTTAAAACAAACAAATTATAAGTTAGTTTCTAATTTGAACAGGAAAAATTGCGACTTATAAATAAATGTTTTATTTCCCTTATAAAATGCATGCATATAACTACTATTATATAAATTAAAACGCTCTCACGTGTGCTGTGCACTTTCATTTAATTGGTGTTGCTCCACGCGGTTCAGACAAAATTTAAGAAAAATAAGAGAAGCAATTCACTTTTTTTATTTTATTTTTTTTTACGGTATGTTAATAATGTGAACTTGGATTATTAAATAATTTTTAAAGATTAAATTAAATGACACGTACACTAATTCTATAAAAATAATAATTATAAAAGTGGTTACATGAATTACTTGATTTAATTAAAATGATTTACTCAAAGCTTTATTTATTACGCATGTATTGAAAAGAAATTGAAAAATGGGATGACAAAATATAAAATGTTAAAAAAATTGCATCAGGCCATATTATATATATTATTTTATTCTCTAAAATAATAGTATTTTTTCATAATTTTAACCTAAAAAAGGGGCGTGTCCTTAAAAAATATCGCGCCTCCAGCGGGCTATTGGGGGGCCATGCCCCCCAAACCCCCCAGTGGGCTGTTCTCAGTCTTTATCCTGAAGAACCCCCCCCCTTGGGCAAATCCTGGCTACGCCACTGCTTGAGCGTATGACTCTGGGTGTAATCTTTTATACATTGCACAAATCAAGATGTAAATACTGGGTAGAGTTAACACTTTCAAATCATAAAAATGTGTTCTATAGGAATCCATCTTTCTAAAACCTTTTATTGTTTTCACAGATCTTTTTTGTAGTATAAATAAACAATTTAGCACAGCAATTTATCACTTCCCCAGATTATGATAGAGTAGCTTAAATGGGAATTTAATATACATTTGCGTAGTAAACTGAGAGCAGTGTATCGTCTGAGACTAATCCTCTCAATGAATAGAGTAAAAAGTTTCCACGATTGCAACCCCAGCTCACAGCTTAGTTTAAGTAAAGAGACTAAAAACAATTTCGCGGTTACTTGTGTTCTGATTTTGGAGCGGGAAATTCGCGCAGAAACGTTGCGCGATGGTGTCAAAATCCACTAATCTTCAACATACGTATATCCTCCAGTTAGAATATGGCGACTAAATCGGTTTCCCATTGCTACACAGTCTAATATCGCACTTAATAAAGGGGAACAAAGATTTTCGATTAATTTTGAAAAAGTTAACATCAAAGCGGGGTTTTCATTTCACAAACAAACGTTTAATTAATTTTTAGTTCTAAAATCCCAATCTGAATTAATTTGGAAAGCGTGACGTCACAAAGTTACCAGTAGATTTTGATGACGTCATCACTGTGATGTGTGATGCCGGTGATGCATCAAGTCTATACACAAGTATTGTTAGTTGTATGTTAGCTGTATGAGGTTGGGCGTGGCGCAGTGCATTGACCGGTTCTCGTTAGATCACCGAAGTCAAACTACGTCGAGCGTGGTTAGTACTTGGATGGGTGACCGTTTCAAGTAAAAATTACGTTGCGGTAAATTTTAAAATTCGTCTCGCCTTCCACCTAGTACAGTGATGCACTTGTGTGTGGTTCTCTAGGGTTTGGACTTCACCTTGGTCCATTGATAAAAAGTATAGGTGTCCGTCTTGACTGAGGTTTTCCACGGTTCCCTCAGTATCATCTCAGCGAATGCTGGGACGCGTAACAGGTCGTGGTCGCCATCCTTTTCCTAACTTATCCCTACCTATTACACCGCTGCGAGCTCTAAGCTCATAGGAGTGTATCCTTGTAAAAAATAAAAAAAAAAAAAAAAAAAAAAATGAAATTACTTTGTTTTCACTACAGTAGAACTAGTTTCATAAATCATGTACGTAAAATGAAGTTCTTTAGTTTCGGACATGATCTTTAATTGCTTCTTTCGAACCATTGCATGAGCTTTTTGTTTTTGACTTGTTGGAGCAAACGCTTGAGTACGATAATTAATATTTACAAACAAAATATAGTTGAACTCCCCAGAACATCTAGCAACGTAAAGTAATTAGTGATCATAATTAATTAGCTAATTACACCTGCAGATTTAGCAACACCAAGCATTGAACGCACATTTGTCACTGTCGAGTTTTGAAGCCCCCCTCCCCCATCGCAACGTTGACACTTTGAAAGAATGGTGTGCTAAATATAGCAGCAATATTCATTAACGGGCACAAATCGATTCAACAGCACGCTATAAAATCATTAAAATATATTATAAAATTGAAGCACACAAATTTTGGGATATAATAATCCCTTTTAAGGTCAATGCTGGTTGGAAAGAAGAAGGAATGGGGAATGATGCTTTAACTAATAAAAATTGAAGGGATTGAATTTTCCTGCTTTGAATAAATTTTAATATGGTAACATTTTTTGACATCAAAGATGATTTTAACCCTAGTTGAAAAATTTCGTCTTCAACTCACCCTTCACACGTCTAAAGTCTATAAACCTAATCTTTTTACCTCTAAAGCACATCTTATTTCCTCTTCGCTTAAAGTAAGGATGAAATGGAGACAATAATTCTAACATTTTTATATATTATACTCAATGCTCAAGAAGAGGAAAAAATGTGTTTTCTCGTATTTTCCCCTCTTTTTTCTTTTAAAATCTAGCAAAATAGGAGGAAATCCGACGAGAGGAGAGGTAAATAGCGAATAAAAGATGAAATTTATTTCAACTCGGGAGTAAATGAAATTGAAAATAAAGTTAAAATCTTTCTTGATATTTGTACTTGTTGTGTTTTGCAGCGGGTGGCCGTGTTGTGCCATGTGTTAATTAGCGCGTCATTAGCACTTACGGTACGTACGGTTAATGTTGCCTCGAGAGCTAGAGGCAAATTCTCACTGCCGGTCGACCACACACCCTGTTGGTGCCTGTGAACTGCCTGAAGCACCACCCTTAGCGTATAAATTTTTGTATAACATATTTTATATTATGTAGTTATGTACCATTAGCTCAAGGTCATTATAGGAATACACTATCATGGTGCTTAAGAGTAAGGTAACGTGCAAATTTTGAAAATATTTCCACATGAAAATTATGAAATTATGAACCATAATATCTTAAAATGTTCTCTTCTACATACCCTATCATGGTAGCTATCAGCTATACAATTTCGAGCTAGTTTTTGAGTTATGAAGTTTTAAAGTTGACTAATTTAACATATATGGAGAAATTATGGAACTTCCATGCTATATTTTAGTCAACTTTAAAAATTAAAAACTTAAAAATAAATCGAATGTATTTAGTTTCTGATAGGGGATGTAGAGGAGAACATTTTAAGATATGTTTCATAATTTTCATGTGTGGGAATATTTTTTTAAAATTGGGCGTGTTCTGCAGGCGCGGATCCAGAACCAAATTTCGGGAGGGGCTGTCTCCATAAGTCTAAAATGTTAAAAAAACAAATTGAAGAGGGGGAAATTCAAATTCAAATTCAAATTTTTATTTCGATCGTTGGCTTTACAGCATAGATCAGAAATGCCTATATTGCCCATGTTAAATCCAAAATTTCGGAGGGGGCTGCAGCCCCCCCAGCCACCTCCCTGGATCCGCGCCTGGACGTGTTACCTTTTATACCCATAGGTTGAAATAAATTATTTTTTGTGTCAATTGAATCGATTACTACGTAATATTACTGTGTTACATTAAGAGCGCCTCAGAGGTAGACTATAACGCAGCTACAAGTGGAAACAAAGTAATAAATAGCAAGTAACAAGCCTAAACGCACTATGTACAACATAATTTACTTTATATACTTGTTTTCGATTCAACTATCCAAAAATTTTGGAGAACAAAATTGTCAGGGCACGGACACTGGCGGACTCAGTATGACGAAGCGCTAGGAGGGGAGGGGGGGGGGAGGGTCATATTTGGGTCACTAGGGGGGTAAAAAATTATAGAGGGTGGTAATTTGGGACCTCGCCACGAACACAATTCGAGCAAATATTAACATTCGCCACAAAAACTTTCCCGAGTTGAAATATATTTCATCTTTTGCTCTCTTCGTCTAATTTCCTATTATTTTGTACAATTTTAGAAGAGAAAAGAGGGAAAAGGACAAGATTACGTATTTTTTCCTCTTATTGAGCATAAAAAATAAAAATGTTAGAAATATTGTCTTCATTTCATCCTCACTTTGAGCGGAGAGGAAATAAGATATGTTTGTATGAATATCAAAATCATGCATATAAAACAAGAAATAAGGAGAAAACTGTTATAATAAGTCATAAGTCAGCCCTATTAGAAAAAAGTCCATTGTATCAGTCAGCAAAGATTTATGATTATTTACCATTGTATCAGTCAGCAAAGATTTATGATTATTTACCAACATGTATTAGGAATATTGAAAGTGACAATATGTTTAAAGCCAAGCTTAAAAATGTACTCATAAGGAAAGAATTTTACTCTATTAAAATGTTTTTTTCAAATAAACTTTCGGAACTTTGCCTTAAAGAAATTTAGCATGATAGTGATTTTATGTGTTTTCTAAGTAAATATGACAATTGTTTTGTATGTACTTTTGTGTTAGTGGCTAGATTTTAATTTAATTGTATATGACGTGATCTATGTTGACTTGTACAACCAGTAATCGAAATAAAATTATTATTATTATTATTATTATTATTATTAGAGGTAAAAGGATTAAGTTTATAATATAGACGTGTAAAAGCTAGATGAGTCGAAGACGTAATTTCTCAACTAGGGGCATCTCTGTTGATAATGGAGCGAGGTTCCTGGCACGCTTGCATGGTCCATCCTCGTGATTTTTCCTCCGATTGACTCATTGATTTATTGATATTTGAATTGATTGATTTATTGATGTTGTTTGATATTTGAATTGATTGATAGTTGAGTTAGTTACAGGTCCCGATGTAGTGTGTGTCCCTTGACACGAGTTTTAAAAAATATCCTGGGCTTGCCGAGACTCGGGATGTAAGGTGAAGGTAATGGGAAGGACGATTGTGAAGGTGACAAACGGCTTTCACCGTAATGGCTACTCTCCGTCACCGAGAGGGCGAGTGAAATATGAGAGGATTATGGGATTGTACCGCTGCCCGGAGATATGTTTTTAGATGGAATTAAAGGAAATGATAGATTTAATTTGAAACATTGAATATAAAGATTAAAGGAAGACAGGAAAGGTTTCAGGAGCGGCATAGGAAAAATGATGTAACAAGATCCAGCACGCCTTGAGGAATTCTCCCTGGCTTGGTGCTCCAAGCCACCGTTAATCAATAGCGAGAGAGAGAGAGAGAGAGAGAGAGAGAGAGAGAGACCATTACGAGATGCAGGGTGCATGGCATGAACAACGTTTGTCTCTGATCGTCTTCTGCAGGCTCCGCCCTAATCTCGTCAGCCTGTCAAAATCCTGCAACACATCACCACGTATCCATTAATTGTCAAATTGTATTTCAATCGTAGCTTCTATTTTTGTGTGATTAAATCAATAAATCTGTTAATTATAATATATATAGGCATTTTCAATTTATATTATTATATAAAACAAATTCAAATAAGATATTATAATTTTATAACTATGTTGTGATGTTATAATATTTAAAATACATTAATTTAACTATTATAGATATTAGTGATATTACTTTTTTATTTTATATTATACAGCCAGTGCTGCGAACACTTTTACAATCATCAGATTGCGGTCTCTTCAATAATGTTAAAAAAATTGTTTATTTACGTGCATGTTTAAAAGTGTGCTCTGCAAAACATATGAATTTATGTTTCAATATTTCATATATTATACGACGTGTGATCAGATGAAAATAAAAATAGACCTACATCGAATTGTTGGAGCCTCTCTCTCTCTTCTCTCGCACAACAAAAAGTTCACAGAAACATAGGGCTATCTCACACACGATCGCATGATTTCGAAGCGTATGATAAAAAAAATAAGAATCGATCAGATGTACTGTACGCGCGAGCACAGTTTTGTATCGCATGACATCGTAAGTTTCTCATTTAGAACTGGTTCTAATTTTTATCATTTGAAGTCATACGATGTGATACGAAGGCAGTGTGAGACTTCCCTTACAATAAAATAAATAATGTTGTCTTTGTTTAATTTCTTGAAGAGCACCTCATGGTTGAACTAGAACAGTTATCGGAACATTTGGAACATACTCTATAGACACGTCTCAACTAGTGCAAACTAGGGCGAATTAGTGTGAACTAGGGACGAACTGGGTGGGGCGAATTAGGGCGAAAATTAAATATCACAATAATAATCAATTTTAGATATATCCTGCTTCACACATTAAAATTTTTATAACATGACTTTTTATAATACTCTGTTCTAAATTATTATTACTTTTTTTTTATTATTATTTTCCTTTGACAATAATGTATAATTAATGCTTTACATTTTGATTATTATTATGTATCATATTTTTCTCTTTTTGTTATGTGTGTGTAGTGTTGTTTGTTTTATTGTATTTAGTGCCTTGGTTCTGTAACTGTTGCTGAATAAATAACAATTTGAATTTAAATTTGAATTCGAAATATTTTGGTATTATTAGGTGTACATACACAATATACAGTACAGGAACAGCAATGTCTTTGCATTCTAAAACAAATCCATATATCTGCATTCATGCAGAATTTAAAAAAATGCAGATAAATTTTTAGAAATATTGCAGTCTAGATCAATTTATTTTTAATTAATCATTACCCCACATGAATAATAAAATGCAGGGAGGGGGGAGAGGTGTTGGGACCTTGAATGAACATGCTTAATGACGCAAAGGGTTTGGGGAGGGGGGGGGGTGTTTGTGGCCATCATGTAATAATTGTTGAGAGTGAGAAATGATATAATAAATAATAAGGAAGTGTGTATGAGGGACTGCAATTAGTGCTGCAATAATTATAATTAAGGAACAAGTACAGTGTTGATTTGAGCTCCCAGTCACACAGAAAGATATCATTCCTTTTCTCCCCCCCCCCCTCCACCCTATTGCCATGGTTACAAGCCTCACAGCAACCAGCCAAGGCCACGCCAAAGATATGCCACAAATATGCCAAGATGCACACTACCCGAGTTGAAATATATTTCATCTTATATACGCTCTCTCCTCGTCTAATTTCCTCCCATTTTGCATATGCAGTGGCGGTTCGTGGGCTTGGACATAGGTGTGTCTGCTGACAGTGGTGCAGGCAAATACATTCGGGGGGTCTGGGGGGCGGAGCCCCCCAGTAGCCCGCCGCAGGCGCGATTTTTTTCGGTTTTCGCTTAAATATCTACTATTTTTTTTTATAAAAAAATCATTTAAAATAAATATAAGTAGTAGTTGCAACCAATATTTATTTTCTGCAAAATGTAATAAGTAATAATTACACTTTCAGAGTTAAGAGTCGTGAATTTTTTAATTTAATTCATCATAAAATAAATAAATTTATTTCTGAGACGGAGTATATAAAATGAAAATAAACGCAAATATAAAATTTAAACAAAAGAAATACAATAAGTAGGGGTGCTAATAGAATAACATGTAAAATTACTTATAATTTTAATCTATTACGAAAGGAAAACCTCAAAAAGATAATCTGCTAATGCTCCAGAGACCCTGCTAATGCTCTGAGATGTTCGAAAATTTTGCGCACCAGCGCGCCAGGCGCTGTGATTGGGCAGCTAGGCGCTGTGATCACTGTGATTGGTAGCTCCGCAGCGGCCTCTACAGAAAGGCTGCTCGCTAGACAGACACACGATCATCATTGAGCGCCCATACTGAGCGAGAAATTTGCCGAGATAGCGCTACAACGTTAAACGTGTGTCTGAAAGCGATGCAGTTTTCTTCGTAATTTTAAACTTTCTGCTTCAATTTTTTAACAGAAAATTATGTTTTTTCAACAAATAACACTATAAACTACCAGAAAATATTAAAAAACATTAAATAAATATCATAATATTAAGAAAAATTATAAATAAAAATATATAAATATAATTTAAAAAAATGAAATAATTCTGCCAACTTTGCTGGTGTGGCTGCAGTTCAGCAGTACCCCCCACGAGCCGCCACTGTGCATATGCATCATTTTAGAGGAAAAAAAAGAGGGAAAAAGACGAGATTACGTCTTCTTTTCTCTTCTTGAGTATAAAATGTTAGAAATATTGTCTTCATTTCATCCTCATGCACTTTGAGCGAAGAGGAAATAAAGACGGATTCACATGTCGATTTTTATCATGCGACGCGAATAATGCGCACTTGCTGTGACAGCCATTGACAGCCATATTTGGCTATTAAAAAAAAAAGAGCATCGCAATTAACGCAATTTCGCTGCCGCAACCTGGCGAATTCGCTCGCCGCATAGGATTTCACAGCTTGTGTGACAAAATCGCGTCGCATCGCCGTTGTCGCCAGTACTACCTGTAAACCAATATATGAATAAACTTCAGTCGAGTTGGACTGTTTGAGTTATAAACATGTCTGTGCATGATTTGACTCCACCTATATAATATAGTCTTAATATATAAAAGTTTTATACATTAGGTGCTGAGAGACTAAATAATAACGAAGTAAGTAGTTATTATTCAGAGAGATAAAAACTATTATAAGTGAAGATAATAGACAGTGAGATTCTGAGAGCTGCTAGTGAGATTCAATTAGTTAATGTGAGTAACTAACTGTAAGATGCGAGAATACATACATGTAAGGACACGTCTGTGCTGAACTATGTGTGAAATTGTAACACTCAAATACGAATAGGAAGACCAGAAACCTAGCTTACACTTCTGGCAGGAGTGTCATGCAATTTAGATTATTCAGTAACAACGATGAAATTATTGTGTGCATGATACGGCCGCTTCTTGGAAGGTTGCAGCTGTTACCCATATTGCGGTGGCTTCACAATTGTTCTTAAAAAAATTATATTGTGAATCTCAAGTGACTTTCCGGCTCTTAGCGGTTGAATTTTGTACATCACTTCAAAACCGGGGTGCTTTCCTAGTTGAAAAATATCGTCTTCAACTCATTCTTTACACGTCTAAACCTAATCTTTTTACCTCCAAAATACATCTTATTCCTCGTTGCTTAAAGTGAAGATGAAATGAAGACAATAATTCTAACAATTTATGCTCAAGAAGAGAAAAAAAATACGTAATCCTGTCTTTTTCCCTTTTTTCCCCCCTCTAAAATGGTGCAAAATAAGAAAAGGCGAGAGGAGAGCTTAATAGTGAATAAAAGAAGAAATCTATTTCGGATGGCTTAGCAATCCGTCACCTTGTCGAGACTGAGGGAACAGGTGGAAACCTTGGTGAGGATGGTCGTCAATTGATAGAGGATGCCATCAATCAACTGCCGGATACAGGAGCGTCTTCGGATAAAAAGCGGCGGTGGATCGAACGGATGGTCTAGAGACTGTGACGAAGAGCTGGTATCGAAAAAATAAATAAAAATTCTCATGTAATAAAAAACACCTAATAGTGCCATTGTTTTTTTTAATTGAGATGTAAGAAATGCATGGTATCAAATGCAAATTTCTATCTCCGGAATGATACTGAATACTTGATTCAAATTTTAGCTTAAAAAACAATCATTATTTTAAATAGAATTATGATGAAAAAAAAATTATAGTCTTATACCATTTACTTTTTGAGATACAGGCCTTCAAAAAAGTTGCACAACTCGGCAATGTTGCTTTAAGCTCAACTGAATGGGACGGGCGTAGTAAAAAAATATTAAACAATGTTGCCATGTCGTCATGAATAATAAAAAATCAACCAGCTGATTTTCGCGGTCATGAGCAGACATTTTGACTAGTGAGACAAAACAGCATATAACTATTTCTATTCATGGCATATTTGAATATTTTTCAATGTTTGCAAGGATGATGGATGAGTAAAATACACAAGAAAGTGTTTTAAAGGGACATGGGACAGTAAAATATTATTTTTTATTTTACATATTATGTTACTTATTAATTGTTTATTTCCTTATTTTTGTGTTTACAGGGATTCACTGCACAACCTTCGGGAAGTGGTTTTTGTTCTTATTGGACTGTTTGTGAATTTCCTGCCTCTGACTTGTTATTTATGTACTCATGAGGGAAATATAATAAAATAAATAAAATAATAAAATCATGTATGCATAAAAAGTTTCTGTAAGGTATGTAAATGCGAAAATTTGTTAATTTCCGTTTTCGAACCATCCACCGAATTTATAAAAATTAAATAAATATAGACAGCCGCAGGGCAATTGCACAGGCAACATCGCACTGATCAGCATGGCTGGGCGGGAGGCATGAAAAAAGGCAGCAATGTTGCCTTTCGTGATTGCTGACGTCAGCAATCCACACTTCTTTGGTTACTCGCGACCGGCTTACCCTGGGGCACTCGCCACCGTGCGGCATGTATTCATACTCAGTTAGTGGGTAACTTTTAATTAAAAAATACTTATTTTTATGGTCCCCTGTCCCTTTAAGTGATTCATTTTATAAAATAAACATATTTTATTGTACTTATCATTGCTCTCCAAATACTGCTTCTTATTGTCACTCATATGTATTGCGTATGAAAAACAGATGGTGGCATATAAAAAAAGATGGTGGAACTTCCGGTGACAATAATCGTTAACACACCCCGAGTTGAAATAATTTTCACATTTTATCCGCTCCCCTCGTCTAATTACCTCCTATTTTGCACCATTTTAGAGGGAAAAAGACAAGATTACTAATTATTTTATTACTAGATTATAATTTTTCAACTAAGGTAGGCTTATACATTTATATAATACATTCTCTCTGCAAATTAGAGTTTCATTGCAACAATATTTTTCAATTTAAATTCTCAATTGGATTTTAATAATGTTAATATTTAACAGATCATTCGCATCAACTGCTGAATGCAAACAATTGTCACCATTTTTTTAAAATTACGAATATTATTTATGAATTATGATATGAAATCATAATGTATCAAAACGTAGGTAAGTAATTATAGTTACATGGAGGGGGTCAGGGAACGGGGTCGAAAGAATGAAAAACGCTTAATAGATACTCGATTGACCATCATATGTGAGCTTCATCCCGCAAAGATAGTACCAAGACCTTTGGGGTAGAGAGAAAATGGTTGAAATGATTGCATGCTTACCGTGAAAATTATTGTACAGTGTGTCTAGCATTCCGCCCAAGCACGTGAGATAGATAGCGTTTCTTCAAGAAGTGCCCTAGCATACGGCATCAACTGATTCAGTAAAAGAAAGAATAATATTAAAAGAAAGAAATGAAATAAAAAGAACATTTATTTTATTAAAAGTAAAAAAAATAAGAACTTCTTAAATTAGTTTTAAGAACACAAATAGAAAGTGCAGAAGCATTAAGATAAAATGAAATAATGCCATGAAGAGAGAATTGAATGGAGTTTCGGACGTGCCTTGTCATTTTGTGCAATCAGCGACACTGACAAGTATGTACTTGTCTGGTTTTCCATTACTTGATATAAAAGAACCAGGCAGTGAGTTGATTTTATACTGAAGCAATATTACTGTAGTTTTCAGAACAGGCCTCGGCTTTTCATCTTTGTCATCATTTTGGTTGACTGGACACTTTTGTGAATGGGATATCATTTTTCACGTCACCTTTTTTTTTTTTTCCCAGCACCAATTTTCAGTAAACAACTATTAATATTATTATTATGGTTGTTTTAACTCTTAACTTAGTTGGGGTGTTTAAGCGCCAGCACCGGGCCCAATTGGGCCAAGGTGAAGGCGCCCGCTGATCCTGTTGGTGATGTTACGATCCAGCGTCTCCTACTCAGCTGCGGGCAATGAGGGCTTCCCGGGTACACCCGCAAATAGCCCATCACACAGCCTTTCGGGCAGGTCCTCTCCTAGGCGCGGTGGGACACATTTCCGCTAGCACTCTTGGGTGCTGGATGCCTTTAACCAGGGCACTTAGAGGTGGGGATGCATCTTGGGCTTCCCAAACCAATGCCCTGGCCGCCCTGTGGTTCAAGAACCACAGGCCACGGGCCAGAGGTCACACTAGCAAGGCAACCTCCAACCTGCATGTCCTTCCTGAGCGCGGGGGGACACGTACCACGAGCCAGAGAAGAGCCTACGCTCATCCCGTAGCTGGATGCCCTATTATTATTATTATTATTATTATTATTATTTATAATACCGAACACGTGTGGCATGATTGGTTAAATATCGTTCTTGTAATCTGGATCGTCTCCAGAGCTTGGGTTCGCTCCCGACTTCCTGTTAAGTTTGAATGCTTACACCAATGGCCGAATATGTTGAAGTTAACCAGCATTGTTATAAATAAATAAATAAATAAATAAATAAATAAATAAATAAATAAATAAATAAATAAATAAATAAATAAATAAATAAATAAATAAATAAATAAATAAATAAATAAATTAATTATTTAATTAATAAGTAAGTAAGTAAATAAATAAATAAATAAATAAATAAATAAATAAATAAATAAATAAATAAATAAATAAATAAATAAATAAATAAATAAATAAATAAATAAATAAATAAATAAATAAATAAATAAATAAATAAATAAATAAATAAATAAATAAATAAATAAATAAAATCGTCTTTATTGAGGGCGGGATTTATATGGTTTATCTGAGCATGTTACATCATGGGTGGTTATACACGTTACTGAAAGCCAACGCCGTATAAAATCCAAATATTTTGTGTTTTTTTTTATTTCCCCCTACCCTCCAGTAGCCGGATTTTTGATGAGACTTCATTTGTCTCAAATTGAAACTTCCATTCAGATTAAAAGTAGGTGGAATATTATAAAAATAAATCCAGTTAAAATGGAAATGAAGAAAAGACTGCAATGAAGCATAAATTGTTACATTTTTTTTTAGGTCACGTTTATGATGGTTTCAAGAAGGTAGGAACGTGTTAAAAAGAGTTAGAGATGAATTTTGCTACCACTTTGAGTGTTTTACATATAATGGCCTGGCATCCGTTCTCAACTCTCGAGTGCTAGCTGCCACATTTCAGCGTAACAGCTGCTTGTTTACCTCACATTATTATACAAGTTGGCAACTTTTCTCCAACTTTTCTTCATTATGTAGCTTTTCAGTTGTCAGCTTTGCACACATTTTGTTTAAAACCGTATTTTGAAATCATTTTAAGGCGGATTCAGATGGCGACAACGGCGATTTTGTCACACAAGCTGTGAAATCCTATACCGAAGCTAATTCGCCATTGCGGTGGCGAATATCGCGTTAAATTAGGATGCTCTTTTTATTAATCACCAAATATAGCCGCCAATGGATGCTACAGAGAGTGCGCATTATTCGTTTCGCGTCGCAGGCTGGAAATCGCCATGTGCTGAATCCGCCTTTACACCCCTAATCTTACAATTAAGGCGGATTCAGATGGCGACATCTGCGATGCGACGCGATTTTAACGTAAAAGCTGTGAAATCCTATGCGGCGGCGAATTCGCTGGTAATTGCGTTGATTGCGATGTTCTTTTTCTTTTAATCGCCCAATATGGCCGCCAATGGATGTTACTGCAAGTGCGCATTATTCGCGTCGCATCGCATGGTAAAAATCGCCATGTGAATCTGCCTTTAGTCGATAACTTAGGCAACAAAAGTAAAAGCGAGTAGAAATAAATTTAATATTTTATTTCGCTAATAAGTAATAAAAAAGCTCTCCTTTCATCTTTTTTCCTACAATTTTGTACCATTTTTGAGGGAAAAGGACGAGAATACGTCCTTTTTTCTTTTATTGAGCATAAAATTTAATGTTAGAAATATTATTCTCTTCATTTCATCCTCACTTTGAGCGAAGAGGAAATAAGATATGTGTTTTAGGGGTAAAAAGATTAGGTTTAGACGCGTAAAGGATGAGTTGAAGACGTAATTTTTCAACTAGAGTCATATGTCTTATATCAGTATAGTTAATAGTTCATTATCCTGAGTGTGGAATGCAGCATTTCTCTTGAGGAAAATATTCCAATACATTGATGAAACTCTGTGTTGGAATGATCAAATTGATTACTCAAGAAAAAAGATAAATAAATCTAATTTTGCACTTTTTTCACTAAAAAACACTGTATCAGGCAAAACTTTATTGATGGTATATTTTGCTAATACATAATCCTTTCTGTCATTGAATTGTATTTTCTGGGGTACTGATAACTCTAACATAAACAGAATGTTTGTATTACAAAAAATATCAGTTAGATCGAGTAATAAAAAATTAGAAGCCACGAGTATCTTGTAAAACACATTTCTCAGATTTAGGCATTATGACAATGCCTTGCCTTCCATATATATATATATATATATATATATATATATATATATAATGCAATGTTTAAAAGAAAAAATATTTATCAATATATTAAAATCAAAGATATATACATTCTCATAATACCCGTAATAACTGTAATAAGACTAAAACATTTGTATGTATTACCTCATTCATCTACTATTCTTGAAAAGAGTCCATATTATCAAACATCAAAATATTATGAGTTATGACTTTCTCCTGGTTTTAATTCGTAATGTAAAAAATGACACTTTGTTTAAAAATATATTAAAAAAGTTCTGATCATTAAAGAATTCTACGATGTGAAGATTTTTTTCACCATGGCTGTAAAATCACTTGCACAGATCTTCTTAAATTTGTTTCTAGAGAAAATATTGAACAATATTCATAAGACAATTAATGCAATGTAAATGTGTGTAGAAATGTGATATATATTTAATACTTAAAACCGTATATGTGCCAAAAAATATAAATATCTGTAAAATTTAAAAATACATGCATATAATACAAATAAAATACATTGTATATATAATGTTCTGTTTTGAAATATTTAAAGTGACAATTTATATAATAATGCTTATTTATGTTAGATTAGTGTATAGAATATATTATATGACAAGATCTATGTTTGTATTGTGATTTTAATCAATCACTGTGTACTGCCAAATGATCAAATAAAAATTTGTAATTTGTATTTTTTGGTTTGGATATTTAGTCACCCATTGCAGCTTGAAGCTCAAAGTGAGGTAATTTCAACATCATACCAAATAATAGCACTAAATTTCTGGGTATAACAATAGATAAAAATTTACAGTGGATTGACCATTATAGATTTTGTATGCAAAAAAGTGTCATCTGTAATATTTGCAATTAGAGAACTGGGGCATGAATGTGAAATATACAATACCTCAAAACTTTATATTTTTCAAATTTGTATTCTTTCTTGAAATATGGTATTATCTGTTGGGGCCATTCTCCAGAAATCAACAGACTCTTTATTTTACAAAAGGAGGTAATCCGGCTCATGTTCTTTACGAAAAAGAGAGGTTCTTGTGTAAAAATATTTAAAGAGAAAGGTATTTTAACACTACCTTGTATATTAATTAAGTGTAATGTTTGTGAATAGAAATATGACAGATTTTAAACAACATGAAGTGCATCATAATCATACCACCAGAAATCTAAAAAATATAATAACTCCAATTTATTGTAAAATGAATATGTATAAAAAGGGACCCTTTTTGAGCTGGTCGTCTTTGTATGATAAGCTGCCTAATGATGTGAAGTGCATTGAAAATTTAAATGTTCTTAAAGTGAGTGTAAAAAAGTGGCTGCTAAATAAGTGTTTTTATAGTGTACAAAACTACATGGATCACTATGAATGACTTCAAGTAATGCTAATTGACTCTATTTCTTAGCTTTAGATTGACTTGTCCTATAAACCTCAACATATAACATATACACATGTATATGAAAATATGATTGTAGGATCTAATCTAAAAAGAATTTTGAATGTTTGGGAATAAACGACGAAAGAAAAGCACGGCTCGTTGCATTGAGATGAGACTGAGGGAATGAAGTTTCGACCTCAAATTTTTTTATTGCAGAAATGGATAGAGGGTGCAAACATATGCTACCCTGAACTCAGAGTTTTTATAGCCCTGGGAGTATTTTTGAAAAATTATTGAAAGTACTTTTTGTGACGTCACGCGGCGGCAAGTCCTACCTTTTTCTTAAGGAGAGGCGTCTCGTGACGTCACAAAAAGGACTTTCAATATTTTTTTAAAAACACTTCCGCAGGGCTGTAAAAAATCTGAAAAAAATCAGGGTAGCTTAACTTTGCACCCTTTATACATTTCTGCAATAAAAAAATTTGAGGTCGATACTCCATTAGCGCAGAAAACCTCAGTCACGAAGGATCATATAATTACGTGCTGTTACCGTTCATGCAAATATGTGAGTATACTGTCCATGCCATAATATATATTATCTACCAACAATGGTCCTTTGTTGTCACGGTACGAAGTTGCATTTCCTTTTTCTAGCTTATTACAGAGCTCTGGCTTGTGGGCTGTCTCATCGATGCCAGCCAGTGAGAGAGGAATCAGAACTACAAGTAGCAAGTGAGTGGCCGGCATCGATAACACACAAGTCAGCTAGAGCTCATAGAAGTAGGATTTCAACTTTAAACAGTGACAACAATGGATCATTGTTGGTACATATTTTGAGATATTGAATGTACAAGCAAGCATGTTTTGTTGATGACGGATTGCCAGTTTTTTTAATACTGCAGTACCGTCTGTAACGATGTGCTTCACTCGTTGCGATATGTCATGTAATTTGCAGTAAATTATAAAACAAGCTTAATTCCTGTCCCTGGTGTACACTTATTTTTGTCACAGCGGAAATTGTAAATCAAATTATGTAATGTATTTTAGTACGTGTATTGCAAAAAAAAAATAAATAAATAAATAAAAGAGACATTGAAATAAGCTGAATAGTATTATAGGAAAACAAAAATGTATCATACTTGATCAAACTCGCTGTGTTGTAATTGATATTGTTGATAAAATTAGAACAAGCAAATATTAATGTAATTTATTAATTATTAATATTTATTTTGTATTTCTTTTAACAATTGCTTTTAGTGAAAAAAATTGCTGTCATCAGACATACATAATATTCTACCATTAATACTATGTAAATTATAAAAAGCAATTAAAGCATGTAATATATCCTTTTTATTATTATTTTTTTCTGCGAGTTTCATGTTCCGTGGCATGAGCGCCACATGCAAAGGTACACACCCTCGCTGGCTGAGAGCAACACACCCTTTGGGGGCGGGGGTGGGGGTGGAAACCGGCGGGGACAACGCCCGATCGCACTATAACCTGCAGTTATATTATTAGTATACTTCCATGAAATATTGTCAATACAACCCCTAGTTGAAAATTATATACGTCTTCAACTCATCATTTACACGTCTAAACCTAATCTTTTTACCTCTAAACACATCTTATTTCCTCCTCGCTCAAAGTGTGGATGAAATGGAAAAAAATATTTATAACATTTCATTTCAAAGAAGATGAAAAAAGACAATATATCGTCTTTTTCCTTCTTTTTTTTCCTAAAGTGGTGCAAAATAGGAGGAAATTCTGAAACAAAAAAAATTATGCAGCCGAATAATACTAAAGCATAGCTAACCGTGTACTTAATATTGTGCAAAGGTTAACATAAGGCCTTTAAGACGAATTTCTTTGCATTGAAAAGTCAGTAAATATTTTATATCGCGCGTCTAAAATAACTTTTGTGTACGCAGAAGGTAAAAATAAGAGACAATATAAAATGTTTATAAAGATAAAGAGCTTATTGTATCCAATCTATATAACACAGTGTAATAGAAATAAGATGAAATAAAATTGCAGAATGAACCTAATAAAAGTATACTTTTATATTCCAAATAAATTGTTTCCAATTATATATACAGCTTGTTTTGGAGATGCAGGCGAAGTAACTGCAATAAAAAACAAATATTAACAACACCTATATACTATATAGTTGAAAAATTTTCATCTTCAACTCATCCTTTGCACGTCTAAACCTAATATTTTTACCTCAAATAAACATCTTATATTATCTTCTTCGCTCAAAGTAAGGATAAAATGGAGACAATTTTTGTAACATTTTATTCTCATTAAGAGGAAAAAATAGGTAATCTTATCTTTCTTCTTCTAAAATAGGAAGGAATTAGACGAGGAAAGGCGGAATAATAAAAGATGAAATTTATTTCAACTCGGGCAAATGATGAAGAATACATTGGTTATAAATTTTTCATAAAGAATTGACAATTGACACTTTGCCGGACAAAGGCACTCCCCCACTCCCGCATCTGGGATGGGGGAGGCAATCCATGCATGATCGAGCGGCCGCACCAGATAGCCGTTCAGCGGAAATAACAGCGAAAAACGATCGTAGTAATAATTAGCAGCTGCTCAGAGCTCTATCGATCTTCTGTGACATGCCAGAACATGTCTTTGGTGTACCTTGTAGTAAGTAAGCCTCCTGGCCGGCGTAAATTTGAACATCGGTCGATCCGAGTCAAAGTAACCCCAAGTTGAAATAAATTTCATTTTTTATTCGCTATTAAACTCTCTCCTCGTCTGATTTCCTCTTATTTTGCACCGTTTTAGAGAGAAAAAGCCGAGATTACGTCTTTTTTACTCTTACTCAGCATAATATGTTTAGAAATATTTTATGCATTTCATTATAACTTTAAGCGAGGAGGAAATAAGATAGGTAAAAGATTAGGTTTAGTAGTGTAAAGGAGGAGTTGAATACTTAATTTTTCAACTATAAGGGTTAACATTTAGAAAGTTGTTGAAGTAGCAAAAAGTAAATTATTGAAAAATGACTCCATCAAAATCCTAATGCAAAATGAAACTATTTATAACCTGATATAAACACAACTCTGTCGGTCCAGTGTTGGCAGTGCTGAGTCTGTTCGTCTGTTGGGCCATTTACTCGTCCAAAACATTTTTTAATTTACTCTCATATTTATTGAGAATATAATTTCGTTTATTACTAAACACTTGTTACAAAATCACACAAAAAATATTTTCATGCTTTCCATTTCGAATAAAATGTGCTTTGTAGTTACCCTATTTGAAAAATTACGTCTTCAACTCGGTAAGCGGAAAAAAAACCCTAGGAAAAAAAACCCTTGTATTAAAAAACCCTTGAAAAAAAACCCTAGGAAAAAAAACCCTCGGGGATAAAAAACCCACGGAAAAAAACCCTTCGCTGAAGGAGCAGCCCCAAGGAGCATTCGTGGCGTAGTAGCGCGGTAGCGAGGTTTCACGGTGTGGGGAGTTCCGGTGGTTCTTATGAAGGGCAAGATTAATAATTTAAATATGAGCTACTAGAAAGATCACTTTACACGACATAAAAAATATTCGAGATTTTGTGCAGCATAGAATTTGAATGAAAAAATAAATAAGATTTTTCTCCTAATAAACCTTAAGGACGAAGCGATGTCAGAATGCGGCGCTGCGGCATTTTAAAGTTAAAACTTGTCTATCTTCATTTTTTTTTTTCCTATTTTGACAGATTATCATTATATATGTTCCAATAATATATATTACATAAGATATCATATATCTGATTAGTCTCATTAGTCATGTTAATAATAATAATTATTGAATCACTTAACCTATTAGATATTATATAATTTTCAAATGTTCATTTTATGTCTATATGTGATATAGTAATAATACGAGTAGGACGACGACTTTTTTTGTTTTATTACTTTTTTATTTTAATTATTTTATATCCAATATATAATATTCGAAGTTAGAAAAAATATGTTTTTAAAATAATTTTTAACTAAAAACACAGTTGGAATTACTATACAGATAATAGTTAACTTCCACAACATCGCCGCGTAGACTTCTACATTTTGATGAGCTCCCCACACCGTGAAACCTCGCTACCGCGCTACTACGCCACGAATGCTCCTTGGGGCTGCTCCTTCAGCGAAGGGTTTTTTTTCCGTGGGTTTTTTTATCCCCGAGGGTTTTTTTTCCTAGGGTTTTTTTTCAAGGGTTTTTTAATACAAGGGTTTTTTTTCCGAGGGTTTTTTTTCCGCGATTCCTTCAACTCATCCTTTACACGCGCGTCTAAACCTACTCTTTTTGCATCTAAAACACAACATCTTATTTCCTCTTCGCTCAAAGTGAGAATGAAATGAAGACAATATTTCTAACATTTTATGCTCAAGAAGAGGAAAGAAGACGTAATCTCGTATTGTTCCTTTTTTCACTAAAATGGGGGCAAAATAAGAGGATATTAGACGAGAGGAGAGCTTAATAGCAAAGAAGAGATGAATTTATTTCAACCCGGGTATCGTACAATATGTCCAGATAATCAGATTTTGGGATACAACTTATAAATATATATAAAAAAAACTATTTCTTACTTTAAGATAAAAGCAGGGTAATAAATTAATGTTTTTAAAGATTTGCTTAGGTCATTCACACATAAAATGCAAAGCAAATAATTGAAGGCTACAAAGCAATAACTAATTATTTATACTTGCTGGCCTCGTACTGAGAAAGTTGCAGGAGATGAAAGAGAAGCAATATTGTAATTATGGCAACCATTAAGAGGTATTGTTGCCGCCGCAGACAGAACGCTATAAATCAAGCTTAAGAATAGATTTTATAGCGGACCATTCTTTTTGACCTTCAACGTGACTCACTGGCCGAAATGCAGCGGTCCACACTTAAAACAGATGATGCTGGAAAGTTGTTTCATTAGGACATCTGCTTCTTTTGATTCTTTTTTTCGTTTTTTTTTCGTTTTTTTTTTTTTTTTTTTTTTAGCAATGACTTGACTTCGGGGATTTATAACGAAAACCGGTCATTGCACTGCGCCACGCTCAACCTGACTTGTGCGTCAAAATCGCGTCACGTCGCAACCGTGTGAATCCGTCTTTTTTTGCCTAAAGCCTGATGTCAAGTGTAAACTTCTTGTCTAAAGCCGCACGTCAAAAAAAAAAAAAAACAAAAAAAAAAAACTCGTGACTCGAAGCTTCGCTACCGCAATGATAAAGGTGGATTTACAAGTTGTACAGTCCGCGATATTTTTCAAGCGAATTTGCCGAATTATGTTCCACTACGTCGACGATGTACGTAAAATTATTTGTTTGTTTATTATTGCATTTATTGCACTGCATTTCTTCAAGCGTATCAAATTGGAAATTACAGAACATTAAATTCCTTTCACCTGCAAAAAACAAAAAGAGAAATGTGCAGCATGCATATGCAGCTACCCTGTAAGTTGATTTGATTTGTTTATTGGATCCAATACAGAAAATTCCTTATTGTGGATACATTGATAGATACGTATAATAATAATATATTATAATAGTTACAATCCTAAAACATAAAATACGACAAGCATTATACACATTATACATACAGTAGAAATAAAAATCTACAAACTAATACAGAGTATAATCATAATAATTAATAATAGATCAATTTATTAATGAAATGTATAGTTATAAGTTGGAAAATTACGTTTTCAACCCATCCTTTATAAGCCTACCCCTAATCTTTCTACCTCTAAAACATATCTTATTTCCTCTTTGATCAAAATGAGGATGAAATGGAGAAAATATTTCTAACATTTAATGCTCAATAAAAGGAATTATTAAGATGTAATCTCGTTTTTCCCTCTTTTTTATTCTAAAGTTGTGCAAAATAAGAGGATTTTAGACGAGGAGAGAGCGAAACAAGAAATTTATTTCAACTCGGGAGTAATGTGCATCATATGCATCTAAATAACGGAATTGTTAATTAATTATAATTATAAAATTGTCATTCTTCGTAGCGACCTCAACGATTCTTTCGTAGCTTACTGGAGGCACTTTCGAAGAAACAAAATACTTGCGCGTGGCACGTGAAATTAAAGCTATTTTTTTTCGAAATTACTTGAAGGCCGTGAAGCACAGACATTTAACAAAAGAACTACGTATAACGTTCCACTGCCTTTTCAATCTTCGAATGTAAATTCTCCCCCCCCCCCCCTTTCTCTCTGTTGAAACGAAAAGTGATTTTAAAGATTGCAATAACCAAATTTACACTTCAGAGCATGCCGAATGTTACCTCTGTTGTTTAAACTCTGTCTGGAAGCGTGATGAACAGTATTTTACAAGTCACTGCTTGAGATGAAATAAATTTAGTCTTTTATTCGCTAATATCTCTTCGTCTAATTCCCTCTTATTTTGCATCATTACGCCTTCAACTCATCCTTTACACGTCTAAACCTAATCTTTTTATCTCTAAAACACATCTTATTTCCTCTTCGCTCAAAGTGAGGATGAAATGAATAAGACAATATTTCTAACATTTTATGCTCAAGAAGAGGAAAGAAGAAGTAATCTTGTCTTTTTCACTCTTTTTTCCTCCAAAATGGTGCAAAATAGGAGGGAATAAGACAACCACAAGACATGTTTCAACAAAAACCATTTGATGCTGACTTAAATTTACGTTAAAAAGTTAGTTAAAATAAAAAGTTAGACTCAATTGTATAGTCTGTATGTACAAGCCAAAACAAATTAAATTCTGTTGTTTAAAATTCTCTCTGTATCCAAGGAAAACAAACAGATGCGGAAATTCATGCGAGCATTCAGTAATTTAAGGTTGGTGCACTACAAGTGCTATTTATATTGATGAAATCCTTGTTTCTTTTTGCTAATGCGTAAATATATTTCGGAGAGAAGTATACACCGATATTGGCCTTTTTTGGTATGTACTGTGTATATTATGACCAAGAAGTACATAGGCACAGGTCGTGGTCAGCTGTTTTCATGTAATTTTTTTTGAATTTTTTAAAGTTGGTGCAAAATCCCAAATCTCTCATTGGTGGGAAAAATGTAGGCAGCTTTGATTGACTGTAGAATTTTGCTTATTGCGTTTCATTTTAATTATACAGTTCATAGCCGTCTCAGAGTGTTGTGATTGGCTGGCTATGCTTATATAGAGATAATTTTTAAATTACAAATGGGGTATCTACTTTTAATGAAGTAATTCAGCCCCTATGGGCAAATTTCGAAATCTGATTAGTGGGTAGGAATCGGGGGACGAAAAAACTTTTTTATCGGGGGACGAAAAAACTTTTTTATCGGGGGACGAAAAAACTTTTTTAGGGGATGACCCCCATCCCTAAACTTTAACCCCTAATTTTTTTTCGAAACATTTTTTTCTAAAAAAAAAAAAGTTTCGTCATCGTTAAAATAAACATGGCCGTCGCAGAGGGCACTTTCCCCCACCTCCCTGCCCCACTCTTTTTTACGCGGATTGCTGCCGTTTCGTCCGTTTGAGAGCTTTAACGTCGCGGGTAGAAACTTAAGCTTTTATTAAGGTGGATTTTCATGGGCGATTTCCAGCCTGCGACTCGACGCGAAGAAAGCGCACTTGCTGTAACATCCATTGGCGGCCATATTGGGCGCATATGATGCGCCCTAAATTTGCCGCCATTGTAGGAAAGGGTAGTAGACGAGAATAGGACTATTGGGACGCCACCGCCACCAGTGTGTTTTTGTAAAATTGATGTTTTTTTTTTTTTTGAGATGTACTGTATCATGTATCCATAATACGTAATTTCTGTATTCTGTATTGGATCCAATAAACAAATCAAATCAAATAGAGAAAGAAAAACAACGCACGATCTGCATTTTCATTATCACTATTGTTTATTACACCGTTTATACTACAAAGTTACTGTTTGAAAGTGCAGCATTTCTTATTTTTTTACCACTAAACTTATAAAATGCTCAATTCATTATTTTTAGATGATAAACATCAACTGAAAATCAGGAGAATTTATTTATTGTTGTGTAGATGATAGCTAAAAAACAATTAATTGAGCTTTGTATAAAATGCATTTTATAAGTTTAGTAGTAAAAAATAAAAAATGCTGCACTCTCAAACAGTAACGTTGTAATAAAAAAGGTGTAAACAATAGTGATAATAAGTTTTAATAACAATGCAGTTCATGATTTTTTTCATTTTTTATTCTTTTTCCCAACAAAGGATATAAAAATCGTGTGAAATTATTCATTACGGAGCCTTAAATAATTACTGAATACAACGGAAGGCTTTTAAGAGAAGATTATAAAAGCTAGAAAGTATTTAAACATACCCGAGTTGAAATAAATTTCATCTTTTCTTCGCTAATATTAAGCCCTCTCCTCGACTAATTCCCTCCTATTTTGCACCATTTTAGAGGGGAAAAGACGAGATTACGTCTGCTATCCTCTTCTTGTTAGCATAAAATGTTTTAGAAATAATGTCTTTGTTTCATCCTCACTTTGAGCGAAGAGGAAATAAGATGTGTCTTAGAGGTAAAAAGATTTTGGTTTAGACGTGTAAAGGATGAGTTGAAGACGTAATTTTTCAACTAGAAGTCGTTCATTTATGAATAGTAACTAAATTTTGAAATTATTTCATGTAGATTTTATATTGTAAATTTAAAAATTCCTTTTTTCCTTTGCACTTACAGTATAATAAACCTTAGATGACCGGTAGACTAGACGGTGCCTGATCATCTGACTGTCGCCAGTCCTGTCTGCCTTTGTATAAAATTCAAACTGGCCATTGGACGCCGACGTCTATATAGCTTACCGGTAATCTAAGATTTGTTATATACTGTATCCGTAGCGTGTCGAAAAAAACAACACAACTCTCTTTCCGTAACACTCACAGACATGTTGATGAAATTTATTTAATTTTCAAAGTCAAAGATTACTACTAGCTATCAGAACCAAAATGGTGTGCCCCTGAATTATATAGCATACAAGTTCCATAAGGAGAGGGGCACACCTTTTTGGTTCCGATAGTATATTGCTATTTCAACACGGTAAATGCATAAATTTTAAAAAATTGCAAAAATTTACAAGAAATAAAAATGACTAACTATTAATAGAATAAAATATGCTAACTGGTTGCTGACATAAAATGGAATTAAATGAAATAAAAAAAGTATAGAAATGTATTATTGTGTCCATTGTGTTGTATTATTTGAAATAAACATGAAATTCAGTTTGAGACAGTAATTGGATGCGAGAAAAATGTAAAAAGTTCTAGAGATTTTTTTTATATAACGATCGCATGCCGTGATTGTATGGATGAAAATTGAAAGACAATGCAGAAAATGTTATGAAGTTATAACAAAATGGTTTTTGGTGTACACTTTTCTCAAGATAAATGTTAACACTGACATTTTGGTTACACTTGTAGCTCTTGTGTTTAACCCAAGTGATTTTTTGGAACACGCTATACCAAGGTAAGGTGGGGGGGGGGGCGAAACGACCCGCTATTTAAATTAAGGATTGACCTCACTTGATTGAGATCTCGGAATCGGCCGCCTTGAATTGAAACAATACTTGCAGAGAACTTAGAACTCGCCATCAATAGGTGGCATACAAATTTTGAAGTGGATTTGTCTGGTCAGTTTTGAGAAAACTGAGGTTGAAGTATAGCATTGCATGGCCTTATAGACGGAAACTGGAAATGGAGCTATTGTGAGGAAACCGCCCCCTATATTCTGCTGAAACCATAAAGTCCATAAACGATTAAGTTTAGATCATTCTCGTACGTAATTTTTAAAATTTATTTCATTCGATTCCGTTTGACAGAAATTTCCTTTGACTCGCGTAGTATATATAACTGAGGTAAATCGTTAATGGTTAACTAAGGATTATAACATATTAATATGAGAATTTTTAGTGCAGTTCATACTTTTTTCCGCTTTAAAAGACTTACGGGTCTACCCCTGTTGGTGCTGCTCAGGTTAATTCCCGGGAACGATAACACTCGCCTGCAAAGAGTGATGAGCGATGAGTTTATTGCCTCCACATTCCTAGACTCCTCCCCCCACCCACCCACCCGCGTGACACGAACGTTAGTGCGTGCAGCCCCGCCCCCTTTTTACTTGAATTTGTTTCTAATTTAAGTTAGAGATAACACGGATCAGCTGGCTCAATGCTAAAAAAATCCCATTTATAAAAATTCTGAAAAAAATTTAAAATGTTCTCCTCTAAATCCCCTATCAGTAGGTAAAATATCAGGTATACAAAAACGAGCTAGTTTTCAAGTTATTAATTTTTAAAGTTGACAAATTTAACATGGAAGTTCCATTTCTCCATGTTAAATTAGAGAAATTTAAAAATTAATAACTCCAAAACTAGCTCTTTTTTGTATACCTGATATTTGACCTACTTATAGGGGATGTAGAGCAGAAAATTTGAATTTTTTTTCATAATTCTTATGAATGGGATTTTTTTAGCATTGGAGCAGCTGATTTGCATTATCCATACCTTAAAAAAATATTTTTTTTTTCTTGAAATTTGCACACATGATGTGGCATAAGCAATGTTTACAAAATGCATTTTTACTGTCGTTTTTCTTTTTTACCAATTTTTTTATTTATAAAAATAAAGTCATGCTAACGCAGCTAAGGAAGACAGCAGCCCGAGTTGAAATAAATTGCATCTTTCATTCTCACTATTACTATCGGAACCAAAAATCGGAACCAAAAAGCTGTGCCCCTCTCCTTATGGAACTTGTATGCTATTCAGGGGCACACCTTTTTGGTTCTGATAGTAAGCTCTCTCCTCGTCTGATTGAGTTGATCTGATTCCCTCCTATTTTGGAATGTTTTAGAGGGAGAAAGACGAGATTACGTCTTATTTCCTATTATTGAACATAAAATGTTATAGAAATATTGTCTTCATTTCATCGTCACTTTGAGCAAAGAGGAAATAGGATGTGTTTTAGAGAAAAAAAAATTAGGTTTAGACGTGTAAAGTATGAGTTGAAGATGAAAATTGTTCAACTACATAGGGTTAAATTTTAAATAAAAGAAAAGCTAACTGTGGTGGATCAAAACATACATTTGTAAAAAATATATGAGCTCAATATTGTTTTACCTTACCCTCTCTTTGCAACGCGAGCATGCAAACTCTTTTGTTGCATTTGATGAGATATAACCCTTAGTTATAAAATTACGTCTTCAACTCATCCTTTACACGTCTAAACCTAATCGTTTTACCTCTAAACACATCTTATTACTTCCTCGCTCAAAGTGAGGATTAATAAGTAATCTCGTCTTTTTCCCTCTTAAATGGTGCAAAATAGAAAGGAATTAGACTAGACGAAAGCTTAACGGTGAATAAAAGATTAAATTTATTTCAACTCAGGTTGTTGATACAGACGTATACAACAAGGTTGCAGCTTCTAGTGGCCCGTTTTGTGGCAGGTTTGCAGGACATTGCCTGCTAGCTGCACAGGCCGGGCTGCTCGCATTGCGCGGGCGCCTCACGGAGGGAGAAAACGGAGAGGTAGGAGGGTGCGAAGCTAGCAGCCCGGCAGTAGAGATCGGTGCAGCGAGTCAACTGCTGCTACTGCAGCTGCTCTTTGGTGCCACGCTGAGCGGGTGTGTGTGTGCACCTTCCAGATTGTGACTAAGTTCAAAAAGTGATTGTTATGTTTTATAGAAAGTGAATTTTTTTATCAACAAAAGGAATACATCAACTGCTGGTATGATGCTGAAATATTATGTTAATATTTACACATTTAGGAGAAGTTTATATCATTTAATAATGAACCTAATAAATAATTTGTTTTCATTTACTAAGATGCTAACTTGAAAAAAAAAACAAAAAAAAAAAACATAAAGCAATAGAGGAAATAAAATTATAATAAATCATTGCAAATAATAAGTCAAAAGATCAGCAAATCATATGAATTTCAATGGCTTATTGTTCTTGATTGGTTCATTCGATTTTTTGTTGGATTCCATTGAAAACAAACAAATGCACTTGTTGGTGAAAATACTGAATATGCAACAATTAAAAAAAAAAAAATCAATTTGAGGCAAAGCGAAAAGTCGAGAAAATTTCGGTATATTACAATGTAAGCTATTTAAAAAGAAAATACATAGAGTAACAAAAATTGTGGATTAAAAATGCTCTTATCTTAATGTCGGTTCCATTAAAGCGGGCGATCGCACGCTAGCCATCAGCCGGCAGGAGAGAAATGCGTCCCAGCGCTTGCACAAACTGGTGATGTTATCTATTGGATAATAACGTATCATTATAGTTATGTAAAGTAGTTTCCATTGTTGCATTATTATTTTCACGAGATTCCATCAAAGTTTGAATATTAAAGGATTCTTAAATCAGTTAAATCCCTTAAAGGCACAATTTCATGATATATATCATCAGAGCTTTATGTTTTGATAAGCTTCAATGATTTCTCTCAATAACATTTGTTTTAACTACAATCTTGTTTTTTAATATGAATTAAAGAGATATGACTTACTAATTAATTTGTATTAACAAAATATCAACATGCTGTTATACGTACACCTGTGACTTCAAACTTCTCCCTGTGAAAACAACAAATGACGAAACTTATACACATGTCCAATTTTGTCACGTTAAAGTATAGTCGGATCAAACATTTTATTGAAAGTATACGTTGAATTATGGTAGCACTGTGTTTGGATAATTGTTTTGGAGATTTTATTTCAACGTCCAACTTAGAAAGTACATAACTTTCTGCTTTGAATATTAGCAAACAATGATACAAAAACCCAATAATATAACTGTTTAATAATGGCAAATTACTTCTCTTTCAATGGGGAATTCTCCTACATTTATTTTAATTTTTTTTTTATAAATGCTCTATGTCTTGAAACTAAATGTCCCAAAACAAAAAAAAATTTCAATTTTCAAAATTGGAGACATGGGAATTTTTAAAAAATCTTCCATTTTTTGAATTTAGCGCCAAAACGTGACGTAGAAACTGCCTAGCAGGCAAATTTTTCCTGCAATAAATTTATATTTTCGATTATCATTCTTAAAGTAAACTGATATTAGGGACAAAACTATTGATACTATGGTAGAAAAACCCGCTGATTTCGATCGTGCTACTAAAATTTATAGCCAATCACTCCTTAATGCTCAAGCTATGATATCAGGCAGTTGTTGTGTGTTAACTAGGGAGTTTCTACTTCACAGTTTTCAGGTTTGCGCGCGGGTTGCATACTTTGCCCCTATTCTAATAATCCCTTCAGAGTCCCTAAATTTGAGTTAAAAAAGTTGAAACTTAAGTCAAACTTATTGTTAATATGTACCCTATCATAATATAGTAGTTAAATTAAAATTTGAGTTGTAAGAGAATTCCCCATTCTTTTATTGGTAATTTTCAAAACATACAGACACAATCATGATGAAGGCACTCTGCATGCATGAAATGGTAAGACACGCCAAAAAATACACATACTTAAGTTAAAAATAAAAAAAATGTAACATATAACATGTAAAGATATATTTTAAAATCAATTGTTCAACAATAATACTCTTATATACGTCTTTTTTAAAAACATACTACACTGAGGTATGAGTTTATTCGCTATTTTACTCGCACGGCTGATGAAAGTGTTAAGAATGATCGTAATCGTGTCAAACTTTGGACGGTTGGTTAAAGCCACCTTTCAGACAGTTGGCTGTCCGCTCAGGGAGCTACAGAATCACCGAAGTCAAGCAACGTCGAGCGTGGTTAGTACTTGGATAGGTGACCGTTTCAAGTAAAAATTACGTTGCTCCCTCCCTGTGGCAAATTCATCTTGCTTTCCGCACACAGTGTAGTGATGCTCTTGTGTGTGGTTCCGTGTCCGTCCTAACAAAGGTTTTCCACGGTTCCCTCAGTCTCACCTCAGCGAATGCTGTGGGATGTGTAACAGTCCGTGGTCACCCTCCCTTATCCTTACCCATTACCCCGGCTCAAGCTTCAAACTCATGGTGGTGTATCTTTTTTTTTTTTTTTTTTTAAAATAATCATAAATAAAAAATGAATAAAAGGATTGAAGTTTCAGGGTACAAAAGGTGCAATCGAGAGTCCAATGCCCAAGATGGTGTTGCAGGTAGTGTCTTGTGTACAGCGAGCTTCACAGTTAATAATGTTAAAGTACATCATCGCTGCTTCAGTTGGCCCCCCTGCTGCCAAACTAAAATGCAACATTTGAGAGCAAGGAAAAGATGAGTTGGCACCCTACTTGAAAAATTACGTCTTCAACTCATCCTTTACATGTCTAAACCTAATCTTTTTACCTCTAAAACACATCTTATTTCCTCTTCGGTGAGGATGAAATGTAGACAATATTTTTATCATTTTATGTTGAAGAAAAAAAAAAAAAAAAGACATAATCTCGTTTTTCCCTTTTTTTTCCCTCTAAAGTTGTGCAAAATAAGAAAACAAAAGACTAAAGCGAATTAAAGATGAAATATTTCAATTCGGGTGTGGTCTGAATGATAATTCGACGAAATATATAATAATATATATATATTGTACACTGATTTGCAAGAGAAAAATGTCCAATTGTATTCATGGCTCCTTCTCCTCCCACAGAGACAGCCTAGCAGATGTAATACTAGCGTCACATGCCTGGCTCAGCTCCACCTCATACCTTCTAAGTTGTGCAAGTCGATCACAGATCGCTCACCAAAACCGTCTTGACCCCCTCTTTTTGAGTTGAAGCTGGGCCGAGGGCATTGAAACGCTAGCATTACAACAGAGGTGGGCCGCTTTTATAAGAGCGGAGACATAAATACAATAGGACATTTCTCTTGCAAAATACTGTACCTTGATGTTCAATTTAATGGCCTGATGTTTGTTTGTCACAGGGGACGTGGAGGCGGCGCTCCAGCTGCTCACGAGCTGCTCACGTAGGGCAAGTGGGCGACACGGGCAGACGAGCTGGCCTGCTGGCGTCTAGGCCTGAGTAGGCGCGACACCCCAGGTGTTGTATGCCCACAAAACTGGCTCGGCGAGGTACAGGAGGCGGTGGGCGTCTAGGAAAAAGAGACGAGGATTTGGAACAAGCTGCGACACGTCAGGAAACGGACGAGGAAGATGAGATGACTTGTCATCATCAACATGCCAACCAGTCAGGTGCTGGGGGCGGGGGTGGGGTTGAGGGGGCGGGTTCGGTGACCATAGAAGCAGGGGAGGTGCCTCCAGGGGGGGAGGGGTCATCAACTGGCGAGGCTTCTGGAGGTGGCACCACCAAAAGGTCATCAGCTGGCTCCCACCATCATCATCACCACCATCACCATCATAGTTCAGGATCGCTCGCAACCTGGATAGTCAAAAGGATTCAAGGAATGAAGCTTTTCCAGCCAAAAAGAGGTGAGTGCATCTTCGATATATCACCAAATTATCGCACTCAGGAAAAATTAACTCATTACAGGTCACAAAAATAGTTTTTTTTTTAACAAAATAGTCACTTAAAAAGTAGTTTATTTTTCACAAAATTATACTCTTTCAAATAGTCGAACAAAAATGATGAATTTGGGTGTTAATGATAAATTAACGCTCCGTATAAATCTGGAATTCTGTGAAATTGCAATGAAAAGTTTCATGGAACGTAAATAAAGTATTTTTGCCATAAATTAAGCCAATTAAAGTGCCATGAAAGCAATATCTCACTAAGTCTTCTCGTCTTACGGGGGAGGGGGGGGGGAGTACGGCGAGTACAAAATAACGGAAAAATTGAGTTTTTTTTTTAAGAATTTAGTCTTGCAGGGCACTAAAGGCTACTCGAACAATGTGTAGGCTCAGCTTTCAAGTGGTTTGACAGAAACATGTAAGGTTTTTGGAATTTAGGTATGAAAATGACCATAAAATGAAGAAAAAACATGAAAGGTCATGAAATAATCGGGCTTTTCTGAAAGAGTCATACGTGAAACTGCGAAATAGTCGCAAATAGTATTTTTTTTATTAGCTCTATTATTTCAGTTACATGAGATCTGTGGACATCTGCAATAAAAACATCAATAGTCTCAAAATTAAAAAATAGTCGTACGATAATTTTTGCGACCTCTATTTGTCAAGCTCGTTGTTTTGAGTCACAAAATTAACATTAGCCTTGAGTCGTCACACTTTTACAGCGTGTTGGATAACACTTTTTAGACCATTTACGCTTGCAAGTGTGACTCTGCTTCGCCTACTTCTCTACAGAGTAAAGTATTACATATAAGCGAACCAAATTTAAAGCATCGGATGAAAGCAACAAGCCGCATAATTCGATATGTTACATCAAAAAAACAGCAGCTCACTGACAGTGAAAAAGTGCAAACATTATGATATTAATTTTATCTCTACAGCAAAATAATAAAACATGATAGAATAAAAATGAATAATGCTGTAATTTTAGCAAAAAGCGTCATATATTATTTGACATGAATAATTGAAATAAAATAATAAACATTTTTAGTTTTTATATAAGCAGTCCTTGTTTGGGTTTGAGTCAATATACACACAACATTATAAGTCATTCGATCGTTACAGGTGGGTATAATCATTTTGTACCTGGAAATTCCTATGCAAAAATCACTAACAAAAGGTATCCTGTCATTTGCAATTATGTTATATAGTTCGATTTGCAGCGTCATTCTCCATAAGTATCATTGTTGGTGTAATAACATACAGGCTATGAACAGCCGAACGTTTGGATCGCGTCCCCAAATATAAAATCTTTCAGGGATGCAAAGCACAAAATTAGTTCTTGTAAGTTGAAAAAAAGTAAAATTTACAAGAGCCCTTTGTTCTGGCACTTAATACACTATTAACATAAATATACCAGATGTTGACACAATCGGGAAATTATTCGAGGAGGCCATTTGAAGGAACTTTCAGAGCATTAATGCCTTTTGGTGGCTGTCGCGAGGAACTGAAGAAGTACCTCCTAGTTGAAAAATTACGTCTCAACTCATCCTTTACACGTCTAAACCTAATCTTTTTACCTCTAAAATACATCTTATTTCCTCTTTGCTCAAAAAGAGAAATGGAGACAACATTTCTAACATTTTATGCCCAATTTTTCCTCTATATAAAATGGTGCAAAATAAGAGGGAATTAGACGAGGAGACAGCGAATAAAAGAAGAAATTTATTTCAAAATTCAAATTCAAAATATTTTTATTAATTCCATTTCTCCTACAATCATAATATCAATACATGATATATGTTTAGGTTTTTAGGACAAGTCAATAGTAACTAGCTAAGCTGTAAAAAGACAATTACACTATTATATAACATTAAAAACAAAAAATTAATTTACAATGATATCATTAAAGTCATAGTCCAAGTATTTCTGCAAACTATAAAAGCACTTGTCAATTAACATTTTTTTCACAGCTGTTTGAAATAATTTCACATTTCCAATACATTTAATCTTACTTGGTAACTTATTATATAATCGGAGGCAGCTAAGAAACGGACCGTTCTTGTACATATTAAGTATGCACCATTTGGGTGCTATCACATGTTTTAAGTTTCTTGTATTATGACCATGATTTACTTCATGCTGTTTAACTCGGGTAACTTCGTTTTGCTCTCAAGACTTCACTGATGAATTGCTGAAGACGCGTAATTAAAATGTTATATACTTTGTTGGTGAAAACATATTTATATATATTGACCGTCAGACTTAAACAAATAAATTGTGTGCATTAGAAAATCTTCACCCACGTCAATATAAAATGGAAACGAGGTAATTCCTTGATAATCGCAAGTTAGCATGATAGCTCCAGACTCATGAAAGTTATTGAACTTTTTTTTTTCTCCCCGCGTCACCGCCGCCCCAAATAAATATGATAATTTGTTTTAAAGTCCGGTCTAGCCGACGTATATATGTAACGATACGATCATTTTTTTATCGGTGTATTCTGAAGACATAAGACAATCAATTTTACATTTATTTGAAATATTATATCTGCATTAAATCAAGGTTTGTCACGAGATTCAGAAATATTTTATTTTATTATCTCTTTCATGGACAAAATCAATCACTACGTTCACGTGACGGTGTTTAATACAGATTCGTTGACGACGCCTCATAAGAATAACATTGTCCGTCGTCAACAAAATAAATATGTTTTCAACACCTTCCTGCGAATGTAGTGATTTTTAGAAGTATTTTTCCAATAATTATAAAGTCATATATATATTATATATAATATTATATATATTAATTTCAGTGTATATCAAGGTCCTAATTAATGTATTAAAAATTTCATCAATGTTGACAAGAAATTATGTAATGGTGGATGCGATTCACGAAACAGTTAACTAGGTTTCTAACCACGTTTAGTTTAATCACGTTTAACTATACCTGTTTTACGTGTTAAACCACCTAGTTAAACGTGGTTAGAAACCTGGCTAAATGCTTCGTGAATCGCGCCCCATATTTTTAAATGAATCATGCACGAATCAATGCATGCATAATTATGCTGATATGCTTGATTTAACCATTAAATTAATGTATAAATTCATAATTTTCTTCTATGTAATAAAATTAATAAAGGAAGATTTTATGAATTCGATATTTTGTATTTACATTGTATTTATATTACTGAATAATATTGTATTATTGTTTGAAAAACATATTGTTTCTAATAATGTTTAATAAAAGGAATTGAAGGAATAATTAATGTAAAGCAAAATATCCGGCCAGGTATTTATAAATTTAAAGCAACACGTGTTTAATTGTTATGCTCGCATAATGTGCAGGTAATAGCTGGGTAACAATGAATATATTTTCCCGATTTTTCGAAGCAATATTATTCCCGTTTTAAAAGATTTGAGGCTCGAACTCCCTGCCTTGGTTCTGCAGAAAATAAGGGGCGTACGTGGGATAGAGAGGAGTGGCGTAGTGCGCTTGACCAGGTCTCGTCAGATCACCCAAGTCAAGCAACGCCGAGAGTGGTTAGTATATAGTTCGATGGGTAACCATTAAAAAAAACACGTTTCCAACCATACACTTTTTCTTTGCTTTGGACCATTGCACTTCCGGTTCAATCCTGGCTGAAGTTTCCACGTTTCCCTCAGTCGTAGGCAAATGCCAGGATGGTTTGCAGGGCCATGGCCACCCCCGTTCCCGATGAGCCCACGAAACGCTCAAGATAGGGTTTCGGAAGATTCGGGGTTTTCAAACTTGGTAAGTAGTTAGTTAATAGAAATACCCAATTGTGGTTTGATTTAAAAAAAAATATGTGAGATGGAAGTAGATCCACACCAAATAAAGCCTCTGCTTCTTCTGTAGTTTTTTTGCCGACAAACCGTGTGCCGCCAGTTCAACTTTGTACCTCCTTTTATGCCTCATTTGTTGTTTGATTTCTTCTGAACATGACTGTACTTTTTGATGCAGAGTTAGAGCTGATTTAACTTTGCTTTAAAACAACGATGACACAAGTTGTGCACTGCAAACTTGTACAAAGAGAAATGAAACCTGCCGTAGTTTCTCTCAACTGATTTCCGATATTTGTTGTTATGTTTGTATAAAGTTACTGAATAACTTAATTTAATTTAAAATTAAGAATCAAAATAAGCGAATAAGCACCACAACACTCCTTTCTTCTCTCTCTCTCTCTCTCTCTCTCTCTCTCTCTCTCTCTCTCTCTCTCTCTCTCTCTCTCTCTCTCTCTCTATTTTTTTTTTTACTTTTTGGAAGTGAAAATTTACATACTGAGTTAGGTTACGGTAAACAGGCGGTACAAGTTATTTAATTATTCATGAAAAGTGACCTTCTGTATTAACAATCAATAGCAAATAGAATGAAATATCATTGGTCCTTTGTTGGCTCGGTAAAAAATTTAAATTCCCTACTTGTAGCTTATTACGGAGCTCTTAGTTCTCTTAACGATACCCGCCCACTTACAAATCAAGGAGTTCATAGAGTTGTTGATGGAACGAAAATGCATAAAGAGATGTGTGATTAGCTACTTAAGGTAGAGATAACGTTGAACAGCTGTTTGACGTAATCCCCTTTGTTTATAACATGTAAACCTTAGCAAATTGACAAAAATTCTGAATTTTTTTTGAGAGGCAGAAATTAGTGCCTAAAAGCCATAGAAAAAGTTTCAAAAACATTTAACGAGCCGATTTTTTTTAAATTATTTTTTTAGTTTGGCTCTCCATGGGAAAGCCCTATGCTGAAAATTAAAAAAATTAATTTAAAAAAAAATCGGCTCATTAAATTGTTTTGAAATTTTTTCTATGGCTTTTAGGCATTAATATCTGCCTCTCAAAAAAATTTCAGAATTTTTGTCAATTCGCTAAGGTTTACATGTTAATCAAAGGGGATTACGTCGAACAGCTGTTCGGCGTTATCTCTACCTTTTGTAAAAATGAAGGAGCATTTTTGTTTTATTTCGTTTGCTTCCTGCAGGAGATTACCTTTGGGATTGTACGGCTCCCCCCTTGTGACGTGCTATAGTGGCCTCGCCTGCTATCTCAATCTGAAACACTTAACACGGTACTCCGAGACAAAAACAATAACAAATCTTGTGCTCTTTTTCTCTCCAAGACGTGAATTGATCGCACCCACTTAAAATTGTTGCAATTTTTACATGCACGCAGGTATAAGAAATGGAGACGACCGGTTCATTCTCCTCTTCTCATCTTGCATTGTATATGCTTATTGCCTACTGTTTTTCCCGAGTTGAAATAAATTTCATATTTTATTCACTATTAAGCTGTCTCCTCCTCTAATTCCCTCCTATTTTGCACCATTTCAGAAAAAAAATAGGGGAAAAAGACAAGATTACATATTTTTTCCTCTTCTTCAGCATAAACTGTTACAAAAAGTGTCTTCATTTCATCCTCACTTTGAGTGAAGAGGAAATAAGCTGATGTGTTTTAGAGGTAAAAAGATTAAGTTTAGACGTGATGTAAAGGATGAGTTGAAGACGTAGTTTTTCAACTATGTTATATAAAATTCTAGAAAATGACGTTTAAAAAAAAAAAAAAAAATCTTGAATTTTGTTACACATTGACTGATTTAAAAATGATGATTCCATCTTTTATAAAATTTATCATAAAGAAAAATTGTGACATCGTTATGTAGTCACCTCTTTAAGACAGTCGCTCTTGTCTGTCCCTCTCTGTGTGTAACAAACCCTTGTGGCAGTCTTCTCAAACAAGACAACGGCTAGCGGGTTGGACTGGCTGTGTGCTGGTAGCAACAAACAAGTAACAACATGTCAACAACACAAGTGAAGGGGCTTCATGGCTTCGCGATCACAAAAGGGAGTCCAACTCTCACTACATATATTATCTCCCTTAAAAGGCTTCATTAATCATCATTCAATATGGGCTTTGTTTCCTGCTACTTCAAACATTTGACCTGCTCTGCTAAGAATGAGCTCGTGATAACAATACCACATAACAATGTAATATAAATACAACAATACAAACCGAGAGGCTATAAAAATGTGAATTGATTTTTTATTCAATTAAAAGAATGATATTTGATTTTTTCCCCTCTTAACTAAATTGCATTTTCAAACTATGGAGCATGCAGAAACATGTAGAACGAAGCAAATAATTGAAATTTTATAAATTATTTCACGTTTTTCTTTTATTTCAAATTGTGATTGTTTTAAATAATATAAAAATGTACTTTTAAAATAAACTTCCAGTGTTTTTGCTATAATTACAATGCATATTATATATTGATTCACGAAGGAAGATTTTCACTAACTACATTTAGTGCCGTTGAATTAGGTCCGTGCGTGGTTATTGAGAAACATGGATAAATTAATGTAAAATTGAAGATTAATACATTATTTAATTCTTACATACTAAAATACAGTATTGGAACAGGAACCCTGGAAATTAATACAAAATAAAATTTGCACTCTCTGCAATTTGCAAGGAACCATTACTCATTAATTAATTTAAATTGTTTAAATTATGCAGATAAATTTAAAATATAACAGCATCAATTGTTTTTTTTTATATTAATTGATACGAACTTAATCTCCATAAATGGTACTAAATGTTAAATGTGTTCTATTGTAATTTTATAACATGCATCTAATTACTATTGTATATTTAATACTAAGCAAACAAATTGTTGATTTCATTTTTTATACATATTTATAATATAATATATATGTGTGTGAAAACCTGAATTCTATATGTCTATTGTCACAAGTTGCTAATATTCAAAAAACTATTCTTCTGTACAACAAATTTTTTTGTCATATCTTTGCCTTCTTGCCTAAAATTATTTAAAAACTGACGTTCCCCGTTTATGAGTTTTCCAAACTCTTGGGGTTTAATTATTGTAATAATCTATGTAAAGTGTCAATAATATGTTTTTTGGAATAAACACATTTAAAAAAAAAATAGCTATACACATACTGAGATAAATACATTATATATGCATACTATCTCAAAAAATACATATTATAAATAAAAATTGACATGAAATAACTTGAATTAAACTAAAAAATAACCAACTTGATTCGTGTTAAATTATAATATTCTACGGTGGACATTGTGGTAATAATATAATGCAAAGCACAATGTAATTAATCATAAAGATAATATTTTATACATGAAATTAATTCACTGATTATGAAAGGAGGTCAAGTCCTTGAAACTTCATTATAATTTAGTGCTTATATTTGCCGTGTTGTGGACATATATTATATCTACATAATAATGTTATTCTTATTCGGCCTACAGTAGCCCAACAATTATATTGTTCAAGTATAAAATGGTTGAATGTATCTCGCGCATGCAACCGTGCGTAACTTGCATTCTCAGTTGATTGAGATCTCAGATTTGGTTTCCTTGAACCCAACAGCGAACTTTGAACTCGCCATCAATAGGTGGCATACAAATTTTGAAGTGGATCTGTCTGATTAGTTTTGTGATGATTGAAGTTTAACATAGAGTCGTATATAAGAGAAATCTGACTCCTTGAATTTGCTTAAAATGCCAGTCAATTAAGTTTTAGAACATGATGCAATTTTTAAAATTTATTTAATTTCTTCCACAGAAGATCAAACTTAATTTTTTTTATTGCAGAAATGGATGGAGGATGCAAAGTTATGCTACTCTGATTTTTCAGATGTTTTTAGAGTCCAAGAACTATTTTCAAAAAATTATTGAAAGTACAGAGAAAATGACGCCTCTATAGACGCCTCTCTTTAAAGGATAAGAGACATAAAAGGGGCGTGGGTTCGAACCCGACCTCGGCAAAACTTTTTAATAATATTTCCCGGCCTCTTAAAATCTAAAAAAAAAAAAAAAAATCAAAGTAGCATAAATTTGCACCCTCTATCCATTTCTGTAATAAAAAAAAAATTGAGATCGATTCCCTGTTGGAAAAATGGGGCAGTGATAAATCGTTGAACAAAAACAATTCTTATAGGTTCTTATGGGCCTATCTACTGTTCTGTACATAGGCTACCCTCCAGTGTTACCTTCAGGTAAATATACATTTATATCCGAGCAACTGATTGATTAATGTTACCTTTCTTCTAGGGAAAATTAAGTTGCATTACGAGTTGAAACAGATTTCATCTTTTCTTCTCTATTAAGCTCTCCTATCATCTTTTGTCGTCTTATTTTGCACCGTTTTAGAGGGGAAAAGACGAGATTACGCTTTTTTTCTTCTTCTTGAGCATAAAATGTTAGAAATATTGTCTTCGTTTCATCCTCATTTTATGCGAGGAGAAAATAAGAAGTGCTTTAGAGGTATAAAGATTATATAGGTTTAGACGTGTAAAGGATAAGTTGAAGACGTAATTTTTCAACTACGTTTGATTTACAAGAAGTATCATCTCCGTTTAATTTATGGATACAAAAAAGTAGCTGATGGCTTAACACTCAATACTATATGTTGGAAACAATGCACGCAATAAAATTCTGCTGCGTGGGCAGCGGCAAATAAAATATGACCCTTCGGGAGAGGGCATGCAGTTTCGGGTATAAATAAAATTAAAATATTTCATCCACAGTTGAATGGAACACACTCCTCAACGAGTCAAAAACTGCTCAAATTAACTCTGTATTCAGAGCAGGGAGCGAGAAAAACGTGACAATTTTGAGTTTCGACAAATTGAATTATTTTTTAAAATTTACTAAAAAAGGAATTTCAAATCCAACCTACGCTAGGTTGCAAATAAAATATTGCATTTTTGACAAAATAATTAATTCAAACGTAATTAAAACCCATTCTAGTAAGATTGTTTAGCTAGAAGAACTTTCATTCTCAAGGATAAATAAATCTAAGAAATTTATTTCGTTTCGAAAGTTTACTGCGTGCTAACGATTGAATGGCTAGCAGAAAAAAAAATCCATATCGTTATAATTTGGTATTCAATTTAACGAGTGTCTTTTAGCTAGCGATATTACCTTTAAGTACGCAGGTAATTTAATTTCTAAACTTTTTCTGAGCCGTTTTATTTTGGCCAACATTTTATCGATTTTAAGGGCGGCCAAGTGATATCATAAACTTCTTTTTCACTTGGTTCTCATCGTATTGAGTGACTTTATATAAATACGTATATTATTTAAATGATAAAAACTAGTTCAACACTGCTATAGAACACGCTATAATTCTTTTTAACTGATGCTATTAGTGTGTCTGTATTGAACAAAGTAATTGCGTTTTATTTTGTAGAATTTAAAATATTAAATTTCACATGACAAAAAATGTATTGTTTACGGAGAAAACACAAATGAAGTAGCTATTGTTTCTCTCATTAGAGCTGTTATTGATTATTTATATGAACGCGGACAAGGAAACGACTTTCGTGTCTCTTTTATTTTTATTTTTATTTTTTTTTTTATAAACATTTGTTTGCATCCAAGGATTTTGTATGTATGGATAGATGATGGTACCGCCGTCGGTGAGGCACAGTCGTGAGGAGGAAGTGGGTGGCAGTTACAAGTTACAACAGTAACCAATGGGATGTCCGCCATCTTACGTTGGGGAACTTCCATATAGTTTACAATGCAGACGGTTGCGCTCGGTCGTTATCTTACGTTGGAGATTTGCCTCAGTAGCTATAATGCTATTGGTATAGAGATAACCTATCCATACATACAAAATACTTGTTTGTATCATAGTTTTAACCCCCCCCCCCATAGTTTGAGACAAATAAAATGTACTTATTTAATATGAGGTTAAAGTATACAGTAATTACAAAAAATTCAATTGCACCTTCCAGTTCATGCAAGTGATGCAACTTGCTTAACAGCGGAGTTCAACAAATTGCATACATTTAGGTGCTGTAAAAAAATTGTTACAAAATGAAGTACAGTCGTCGCCTTGGAATATTTTCCTTCTAAAGTAGTCATTTTTATGCCTTGTAAGAATAGCACAGGACATGTTGTTTGCCGCAAAGGGAAGTTTTCCAATACAAAAAGAGAGTACCAAGAGAAAAACTTTAAATTGTTGATTGCATTTCATCCATTGATGAATATACCCGAGTTGAAATAATTTTATCTTTTAGTCGCTATTAAGTTCATCTCCTCTCGTCCAATTTCTTCCTATTTTGCACCATTTTAGAGTAAAAGAGAGGGGGAAAAGACGGATTACGTCTTCTTTCAAAAACTTGAGTGGACTTGGTACGGGTTTGGTACATAAACGGACATGTCTGCGGCACGGAATATCATTGTGCTTGGTATGTTGACAGAGTCGATGTTTTTCAACCCTCTCACCAAATTACGTGTCTCAATGTCAGAGCTTCGTTGTTTGCCTTCAATTCAATCCTAGCGCAATGTGTACTAAAAAACAACTCCAGTGAGGAATGAGTTTTACCATTGGACTATACCCAAGGATAGCTTGTTTAAACCTTGCAGGAATTATATTTGAACAAAACATATCACATGAATATCACTGAATATATTTCATTCTAATGCACGTTTATTTAAAATCAATAGAAAGCAGATGTAATATTAATGGACACTCAAATGAATTTTCTGATCTTTTCCTATAGTTTTGCAAATATAATTAAAATTTCTATATTTGGTATAAGAGAACTAATAGAAGAGGAACCCTACTTATTATATGGAGAAACTCATTCGTGTTGATTTATTGACCTCATTTACTTCGGAGTCACATGGATTTTTTGGCGAATCGAATGAAATAAATTTTAAATTTTCGAGAATGATCTTAAACTTAATCTCTTATGTTTGAGCAGATTCAAGGGGTCGGTTTTCTCACAATAGCTCCATATCCGGTTTCCATCCATAAGGACAATGTTAAACTTGTACCTCAGTTTTCTCAAAACTGACCAGACAGATCCACTTCAAAATTTGTATGCCAACTTTTATGGAGACTTCAAGTGTTCTCCGGAGGGAAAAGTTTCTCCATAAGCCACCATGTTAGAAAATTTGAACTTTTTTTCAGTAACTATTAAAGCAATAAATTTGAAAATACCTCCTATCCCCCCCCCCCATTTAGGGGTCTTCTGATAATGAATCAAGAACTCATTTTTCCCTAACAAATTTCTTTAATGCTAAAAAAGCAATTTAGATTTTTTTTTTTTATTTTACATAGGTTTGGATAGGACGGTGGGAACACCGCAAAATCAGCTGACCTGAAGCCTCCATTGATGGCGAGTTCTCTGCAAGTCTTTTTCAATTTATGGGGGCCGTTTCAGAGATCTCAATTAACTAAGGTCAGTCCTTAACTTACAAGTTTAAGACACCGGGTTCATCAGCATTTACTTTTATGTTGTTGCTTGTATGTGCAGCTTGCAGCTGATTCCTGCAACTATATTGTTGGAAGTGAAGTACAGAATTATATTATTTAGGTTACAGAGTGTGATTTGACGAAAGGGCGATGGACCCCTCTCTTTTGTTCAAGGGCGTGAACTTAGTCAGATCTTAGTCGACCCTCAAAAAGTGCCACTTAATTTTAACCTATTTCATAAAATTGATCCAATTTCGCGCGGTTACATTTTATTATCAGTGAAATTTTTTAAGTCTTGTTCTTCACAAGTCAAATACTTTTGAAATTGATTCAGATAAAACGTAATAGATATTATAAAATAATTAATATCTAAAGTAAGTGTTACTGAAAAGTTGAAATACATGTCAGTCATTATAAGTACTGTTATATTAATGGTGGTACTCTGGCAGAAAGACAAGTTGAAAATTATTACCACAAACAGCCCAGAAAATCAATGAAGCTGTTGGGATGTATTGGAAATTTAGTAGCTTCTATATACAGAGCAAAACATTTCCCCATTTAATATATGTTGGAACAAACGTTTCCTGTTTAGCAAGTACTTTTTTAATTACAGAAGTACGTTAATTACATTCTCACTGCAGTACAATAAGTCATCCTCGCAGCATTTATTTTGTTGTTTTTCAACATGCAGGAATCAATTTGTATTCAATTTTTAGCTCTGATCAAGCTTCCCAGACTCTAGGTGTTTTATAGCCAGATCGGACATTATTTATACTTAAATGGAGTCGTTGCCTTAGAAAATTTCTCTTTGCGGCCTTGTCAACTAACATGCTCCGTAAGAATAACAAAGAATATGGTGATTAATTAACAAGGCTGTAAGTGGGAAATTTTCCAAGGCAACGACTGTACTATGGCTGTGATGCGAAAGTATCTTCTATTATCACAAAGGAATGCAGGGGGGTATCCCAAATATCACGGAAACATGCGAGGTATTTTCCCCACCCCATTTCAGGGGGGCGCAATATTGCAAGAGTGCATTGCTCTCACGGTTTTCGCACAGCACTCCCCTCCTAAGATTTGAAAACCAGCAAACAAAATACAATGTAATAATGTTATTACTGTCTCTTCATATGAATGGGTGAATGGGAGCATAAATTAGCTTGTGGGAGGTGTGGCGCAGTGCGCTTGACCGGGTCTCGTCAGATCACCGAAGTCAAGCAACGCCGCGCGTGGTTAGTAGTTGGATGGGTGACCATTTTCAACAAAAACCACGTTTCCCACCCAGGGGTAAAACGTTGCGCTTTTCCACTATGTGGTTCCCCTGGCTTTGGACCATTGCACTTCCGGTTCATTGACAAAAGCTGTAGCGTCCATCCTGGCTGAGGTTTCCACGTTTCCCTCAGCCGCAGGCAAATGCCGGGATGGATTTGCAAGGCCGTGGCCGCCCTCGTTCCAGAAGAGCCCGCGAAACGCTCAAGTTAGGGTTTCGGAAGGTTCGGGGTTTCAAAGTAGTATGTAATTAGTAAATAGAAGTACCCAATAGGGTTTGATTAAAAACTAAAAAAAAATTAGCTTGAAGCAAACCAATGTCGTATAATCGTTTAAATGTGTGTTATAATATGTAAATTTCCACATATTATTTTATAGTAATGTTTTGTGCATGAGGTCTGTGTTGGGTCATTAAGTTGTACTTTGTAAGCAAAGGAGTTGATCTCTCGGGGGACACTTAGAGCTTTCAATTGCCTGCTTGCACGCTGTGTGGTGTTCAACCATATTCAACCTCTGGAGCTTAAACTAGTGGGGGTGGGGGGTTGTTTTTTGTGCGGTCTGATTTCTGGTAGCTTCCACCATGACTGTTACACTTCGGCAAATCAGGGATGTCATTCCAGCGTTGCTTCCCCGAGTTGAAATAAATTTCATATTTTATTCGCTATTAAGCTCTCTCCTCGTCTAATTTCCTCTTATTTTGCACCATTTTAGAGGAAAGAAGAGGAAAAAAGACTAGATTACGTCTTCTTTCCTCTTATAGACCATAAAATGTTAGAAATATTTTCTTTATTTCATCCTTACTTTGAGTGAAGAGGAAATAAGATGTGTTTTAGAGGTAAAAAGATTAGGGTTAGACGTGTAAAAAATGAGTTGAAGACGTAATTTTTCAACTACTGTTAGCCACAAGAGATAAAGAGATGCAGATTTGCAATGGGGGGGGGGGAATGGAGCAGAAAATAGACCACTTGCAAAACTATGTTGCAGCGAAAAGTAAAAAAACTCATCCACCAGTGTATTGTTGTTGTTGATTATTGATTATGTGTTGAAATTTTGTTTAGACATCGGACCTTATGGAAAATTTAAGATTTTCACACACATGCAGATTTCAATATGTTACAAAGTACGATTCTAAAAATGAAAAAAAACAAAACAAAAAAACTGCAGTTGTTGGTCATTTATACCCCTGAATTGCACACAGGAATAAGATTTTTTCATTTCCATATCTTAAATTTCAAATTATATGTAACCAAGTAATCAGCCAATTGCATGGAGTAAGTATATAACTTATTTGAGCAAGCTCCAGTTTGTTGATTTTAATTTGTTAATGGAGTATTGTCCTCAATTTTTTTTATTGCAGAAATGGATAGAGCGTGCAAAGTTATGCTACCCTGATTTTTTTCAGATTTTTTAGAGCCCGGGAAGTATTTTTAAAAAATTATTGAAAGTCCTTACTGGGACGTCACGCGGCGACAAGTCCTATCTTTTTCTTAAGGAGCGGCGTCTCGTGACGTCACAAAAATAACTTTCAATAATTTTTTAAAAATTGTTCCCGGGCTCTAAAAAATCTGAAAAAAATCAGGGTAGCATAACTTTGCACGCTCTATCCATTTCTGCAATAAAAAAAAATTGAGGTCAATACTCCATTGTTGCAATAATCAACAAACTCTGGAGCTTGCTTAAAACTATGCTTACTCTATTCTTACCTTCTTCGGTACGTAGTACGTATATTATAATACAGTATATTATATAATAGTAAAATAACGGCAGCTAAACGGCAGTCAAGTGACCGTTTAACGGCGGGCTGGCAGGTACAATCTGAACGAAGCCTGGAGGGCTACAATAATGTACGTACCACTTGTTCGGAACTGGAACTACTGACAACTTTATTTCGCTTGGGGCGACTTTTTGGCTCGGCTGGTTATATGGCTGGATGTTCGCGCATCTAACTTTCCAGGCTGGGGGGGGGGGGGGGGGCAGCCCTTGCAAGTCTGGCTGTGCATCCACCATATCCTTTATTATTCCTTTGTCATCCGGTTGCTGGCTTAATTTGTTATTTTTAGCTGCACCCTTGCTAACGCACTTAATGTGCTAATCAAAAGGGTCTCTTTCCTCCCTTACCCGTTTTAATACCATTACCATATAATAAAGAATACCATTGCTATATAGGGCTTCCAAAATGGCTAACTTGCTATACCATTCAAATAGCAAACTCAAATTTATATCATTCATAACTGCAGATTAAATTCTGACTCTTAAATTACATTCTTATTATTCAATTCCTTTTTTTTTGTGTTTTATTTTATAAATAAAAATTTAATTAATTTAAAAAAAAATAAGCGCATTATAAATGAAATTTAAAAAAAATAATTAATTTCTTTAATTATTTTTTTTAAGCTTTCAAAATATTTGTCATAAATGGTGAGCACGTGCGCCCGAGTTGAAACAAATTTCATCTTTTATTCACTATTAAGTTCTCTCCTTGTCTAATTCCCTCCTATTTTGCAACATTTTAGAGGAAAAGAGAGAGGGAAAAAGACGAGATTACGTCTTTGTTCTGAGGTCAACGGACACACGTCTCTGAACTATGAATAATTACTTGCTAGTACGTCCTGTTATAGTGACATTACACTAAAAAATATATCCATTGGTTTCACTCTCGAAGGGCTTCAATTGTTAAGCATTTTCATGTTAAGCTTAAGTCCATGCAATGAATATAGAATTGCTACTAAAAAATAATTTTGAAACAGGCAGAACCCATTACATGTGGGGCATTATACAGCCAAATTTACATGATATTCCCTCCGGAAGTAGCCGGAAGTGTAGGATTTCTGGTCTTTCTATTCGTATTTCATTTCAACGTTACAATTTCATACAAAGGTCAATATTTCTACTGGAAAACTCTCAGGAAAAGTTTCATAAGTACGAACAGATTATCAAAAACTTAATACTTCCGGCTACTTCCGGAAGTATTATCAAATCAATTTGACTGTTTGTACAAATTCTCGATACACCGTACAGTTTTATCTTCTGCTATACTCATTTGGTCGTTAAGGGACAAACAGCAATAAGCAGCTCATAAGATTAAATTGCTTTTATAGCCTGTTGGTAGGTTCTATACTTGAGCTGCATGCTTGCCTGATCATATCTTTTCTTAATGACTAAAAACGCCGCAGCTAAATACTGTGTTAAAGTATTTAGTCACCAAGTTTTAACAAAACACACAGTAATAGCTTCCTCTCAGACAATTTATTATACCTTTAAAGTAAACATTATTAATAAAAAAATGGCACCAAGTGAATGTAACTTTGTATATTATATGTGCACTTATTATCAGTGGCGTAGCCAGGATTTGTCCAAGGGGGGAGGGGGTTCTTGCAGATAAATAAGATTGAGAACAGCCCACTGGGGGGTTTGGGGGGTGTAGCCTCTCAATAGCCCGCCGCAGCCGCGATTTTTTTTAAGGATACGCCCCTTTTTTAGGGTAGAATTATGAAAATATACTCCCCGCTGATATGCCACGAAGTCTGTGTACGACACTCTACCACCAGCCTTACACTGGAAGCGAGTCCTCCACAGTGGCATGAGGTCCCCAATGCATCTCACCAGGTCGGGATGAACATTCAAGATCTCGAGACACCTCAAGATTAAGCCATGCGATGTCATGTCGAAAGCTTTCCTGAAGTCCACCCAGGCCACAGAGAGGTTCAGCTTATGCTCTATGACGTCTTGACAGACGCAGCGGTCCAGGAGAAGGTTCTCCTTACACCCCTTGTGGCCCCTCCGTGCCCCCTTCTGCTCGTGCAACTCCACCAAAACTGGCTGAATAGAGTCCTCCAGTAGCTCATTCAAACAACCAGTAAAACCTTTATTATTATTTGGGTTTTTAACTCCCAACCTAGTTGGGGAGTTTAAGCGCCAGCACTGGGCCCAATTGGGCCAAGATAAAGGCGCCCGATGGTCCTGTTGGGGATGTTACGATCCAGCGTCTCCTACTCAGCTGCGGGCAATAAGGGCTTCCCGGGTCAACCCGCAAATAGCCCATTATTATTATTGTTATATATATAACACACATAATTATATATACGAGTATATTAATTTAATTAATGTACATCTATATAATATTATTACATTGTTAGTACAGTATATTATATTATATTATTATTATAGTTTGCTTTCTGGCGGAGTGGACTTTGGAATTTCACGTTTTTTTTATAAAAACTGCAGACTAGTTGAGGCTCACGTTTGCTTATAATCGAGCTCGATTTTTAGACGCATATTTTACGTTTTTAATGCATAACATTATTTGTTTATGCACGGCAATCTGGGTTATGCCCCGCGGTTATGACGTTTTCACTAGCCTGCCGGGAGAGAACGAGCGACTCCCATGAGCCAGCACGCAAATGTCCGGAAAAAGAGCTACTAGACTGATAGTGCAGATAAAAGCTAAGGTTATTGACCAAAAAAATAAAGTGTACTGCGTCATGATAGCTTGTAAAGAAACCTTTTCCACAACAAATAATGATTTCTACTCAACTACACATGCACTGCCCTTTTTTTTACTGTTTTGTTATTATTGCACTTACTCGTGTGTTGACGTTTAAATTATGTTTAATTGCATTTTTATTGTTTGTCTACTGCTTATTTTTTATTATTAATTATTAATGAACATAAGGGAAAATAATATTAATTGTAATAAAAGTGTTTCGGGAAAAATACATAACACCATTTTTTTTTCCTCGTGTTGAGCATAAAATGTTAGAAATATTGTCTTCATCTCATCCTCACTTTAAGCGAGGAGAAAATAAGATGTGTTTTAGAGGTAAAAGATTAGTTTTAGACGTGTAAAGGATGAGTGAAGACGACATTTTTTAACTAACAAACATATATTTAATTTTTTAAACATGTTCGCTATTTTTTCACCGCAAGACGTGATTTTTGGTGTGATATAAAAATACTCATAAGAACTTAAGGCAGTTTTTTATACGATGAAAGTTACGCCTCGTTGTCCACTGTGTATTTCACATCTGGCGCCTTCATTTTGGTGAAATAAGAAACTTAGCATTTTTTAACCATTCCTTAAAGACTCCATGATACAAAATTTACTTAGTTCAAAGTTTAAGTTGTCCCGATAGACCCCTAGCAGTAGCACAACTTTATACTGCATAACTTTAGAAGTTTATATTCTTTTTTAAAAAAAAAAAGAAAAAAAAAATGAAACTCCCGAAACACAAAAGTTGACTTTTTTCCTTCAAAAGAATTTCTTGCATAAGTTTGCATGAAAACCGTTGTACGTACTTTCTGATTATTTTAAAGTATTTTTTTCTAATTTCGAGAATTATTAAAAACATTGATAAAGAAAATAAAGAAATTTTCAATAGTTTGAGAATGGTAATTTTCTACTCTCATTTTGCTAACGGTAATTACCCGCGTTGAAGTAAATTACATCTTTTCTTCATTATTAAGCTCTCTCCTCGTCTATTTTTTCTCATTTTGCACAATTTTAGAGCATAACAGAGTAAAAAAGACGAAATTATGTATTTTTTCCTCTTCTTGTGCATAATATGTTAGAAATATGGCTTTAATTTCATCCTCACTTTGAACGAAGAGGAAATAAGATGTGTTTTGGAGGTAAAAGGATTTATAGGTTTAGACGTGTAAAAGACGAGTTGAAGACGTAATTTTTCAACTAGGGTAATAAGTCTATTGAACTTGCAAATAACATAGGAAATATATAACAACACAATAAACTAGTATTTTGAAATTTTCTCCGTTGCGTGTTTCTGGTGTCGGTAATTATATAAGCTCAACAAAGGGATGGTGAAGAAAGAGCTGAAACAAAAGGCAATACTCCGAGCTAATAAAGCTGCTCGACCGCTAGTTTATTGTGTACTTCTGAAGTCAATGCGAAACAAGTCGGAACAAGCCTAACAACTTTGCTTCTGAAAATTGCTTTTCGTCTAGCCAACCCTTTGTGCATCAGATATGAATAACTTTTACAAATATTAAAATCAATCACCATGTACAGTACTCAGGTAATGGGTTGGGATAATCATTCTGAAACAAAAAACTAGTGGACATAATATTTACTTGCATGGTTTATTGTACACTCATCGCCTTGGAAAATTTCCTTAGTTGAAAAATTTTGTCTTCAACTCATCCTTTACACGTCTTAATCTAATCTTATTGCCTCTAAAACGCATCTTATTTCCTCTTTGCTCAAAGTAAGGATGAAATGAAGACAATATATCTCTAACATTTTATTCTCAATAAGAGGAGAAAATACGTAATCTCGTATTTTTTTACTTTTTTTCCTCTAAAATGTTGCAAAATAGGAGAAAATTACAGAGAGAAGTGCTTAATAGCGAATAAAACATGAAACTTATTTCAACTTATTAAAATGCCATTTCTTTTGTGCAATGTTATTCTTATCCAATGGGAAATTTTCCAAGGTGCCGAGTGTACATGGAGGTACAACATCAATTGTCCCCTCAAAAAGTCGACATAATGCGGCATGTAGCGAGCGAACATAAAGAATACTTGTATGTATACAATTGATAAATGCCTACGTGACGTTTAGATCTATTGATTTTTTAATAGTTTCATTTTTTTATTGCACTCGCTAGTACTTTTTTTTTTATAAAACTTCTCTAAATATGTCGTAATGACCAACGGAATATATTATAATTTTATATTAAATTTTTGGATTGTATACTTCAAATTTCGATAACGATCATAATTCCTAACAATATGTTGCATTCATTGAATTTGACAGCCTATTTAAAAGAATAAACTAATAACTCTAGTATATACTTATACTTGTTTACTTACTTAAAAAAAAATGATGGAATTAAGCCAAGAAAATAAAATAACAAAGATAGAATTGAAAAAGTTGTTGATCTTAGTAAGCTAACACTTTATTTAAACAAAACGGCTAAGAATCATATATCTTATTGTTAGTATAAAGGCAAATACAACAAAAATTTTATTTCTGTAATAATAAAAGATAATAACAAGAACAAAAAGTTGAATTTTTGTTTTGCTTCAACTTTTGTTTCTGAGCGTTATAATAAGATTGTGTCAATATCTGCTCGCTATCTTGTGCTACACCAACTCTTCGAAGCCACGAGAGAGCTACAATAACAGATTCTTACATTAAAAAAGACAAAAACTTGCCGCCATGTTTAATTAACACATAAATTTACTAAAATACTAAAATCGTAGTGTAGTTGAGCGTTTTTAAGACAAAAGTATTATAAGTTTCTTCGTTGTTTTCGGAGCGATCAGATATAAGTCCTTTTCTTTCAGAGTTTTTTTTTTAGTAAACACCGTTATGAGCTTGGAGCTCAAGGCGGGGTAATGGGTTGGGTTAAGGTAATGGGTTGGGTTAAGGTATATAGGGCAAGGATGGTGGCCACGGCCTGTTATAGGCGTCCCAGCATTCACTGAGGTGAGACTGAGGGAACCGTAGAAAACCTCAGTCACGACGGATATCTCTACTTTTTATCAATGGATCAAAGTGATGTCCAAAGCCTGGGGAACCACACACAAGTGCATCACTGCACTGGGTGGAAAGCGAGACGAATTTATCCCAGGGAGAGAGCAATGCAATTTTTACTTGAAACGGTCACCTATCCAAGTACTAACCACGCTCGACTTAGTTTAACTTCGGTGATCTAACTAGAAACGGTCAGTGTACTGCGCCACACCCAAACTCTGCCATTATTAACGTTTTTGATCGCAAATGCATGTCCAATTATAATTTTAACTTTATTAAATATTTTATGTGCAGTGAAACATTCACAACTTTGTTTTCCGAGTATATACGTTTGTGACATATACTTCGTTCCCATGACGGATACGTTTGTGGCATATACTTCGTTCCCATGACGGACACGTTGACGACGACGCATAAGAATAAAACTATCCGTCGTCAATGAATACGTATTTTAAAACACCGTCATGTGAACGTAGTGAATTGTATTATACTTTCATGTTGATGGTTGGTTGGTATTTTGGGGCAATGGACAACATACATGAAAATTTTTTATTGCAGAAATGAATAGAGGGTACTAAATTATGCTACTCTGAATTCTTTCAGATTTTTTTGAGACCCAGAACTATTTTTAAATAATTATTGAAAGTGCGGCCACGCCCCCTGGAGGCGTCAATAGGCGTCCAGTCTATATCCTTTTTATTAAGGCTGCAGGGGTGCCAACTGAAATCACAGGAATTTCAATAATTATTTAAAAATAGTTCCGGGTCTCAAAAAAATCTGAAAAAATTCAGAGTAGCATAATTTGGTACCCTCTATTCATTTCTGCAATAAAAATTTTTCATGTGTATGTTGTCCATTGACACATTTTGGTCATGTATGCCCCCAACTTTTCATGTTGAAGGAGGCTCATCTGATTCACGGGAGATTCTCATCGTATCAGCCGGCTGGTATCAACTAACGACTTTTGAAAAACCAAAAAATTAATTGTAAAATAACTAGGCATCGTACGAAAATATTGTGCCACAGGAATACCACAATAATTCTTAAGTACCTGCATTTGTAAAAAAGGTATTCACTTTGGTACACATCCTGCACAAATGTAAGCATGGGACATTTAAAAAAATAAATTTTAGGGGTTACAAGAAAAATGCTTCTAAAATTGAGAAACGTAAGTTGTATTATTTCCATATTATAGTCATTTTTTGAGCTTTCAATTTTCAGGAATAATGACAAAAAATATCTCTCGAAAATTGTAAAAATACATGTAAAATTGTGAGATGAAAGTAGTTTTTTTACCAGAAAAACAGTGGTGTGTCTGGAACTTATGAAACTTTTTATTCTCGTTTGTTTCGCAGGATGCCTAACTAACTTTCTTTTCACTCATTTACAATAAAAACTGAAACACGTTTTTTTAATTCATTCAATTGCATATTATGGTCTTATAGCTATTTATACTCAGTTTTAAAAATTATTTCTTCAACTCATCCTTCACACGTCTAAACCTAATCTTTTTACTTCTAAAACACATCTTATTTCCTTTTCTCTCAGAGTGAGGATGAAAAGGAAACAATTAATATTTATAACATTTTATGCTCAAGAAGTAATTTCAAAATTTATTAAATTTTATCAATTAATTATTAAAATATTATTAATTGAAGACGTGATCTCGTATTTTCCCCTCTTTTTCCTCTAATATGGTGCAAAATAGGAGGACAAAAGACGAGAGGAGAGCTTAATAGCGAAGAAAAGATGAAAATTATTTCAACTCTGGCGGCACCTAAATGGAGGACGTGATTAAGGATTCATTTAAATTGGACATTCTCAATCACGTCCTCCATTCACGAAAGTCACCCACACAAAAACAAAGCAAAGAAGCAACAATTATTTTGCATTATTGAATAATCCCCTTCTCAAATACTATTATAAAAAAAAAAAAAAAAAAAAAAAAAAAAAAATCAAGGACAAGGAAGTTAAAGATGACTGTGTCTTAAAGAAAGTTTTGCCCACCGGCTTTATGTCGTGCCTTGCTCTTACAGAGTTGTGTAGTGAAATCGATCTCCGAACATAAAGTCCGTTTTATATCTGGAGGCTTTGATGTTTACACAATTTCAAGTGCTTCATGAGCAAGCAGTGACACATGTGTCGGTTTGTGACACTCTTTTTAAACACCAACTCAACATTACCAATTACACTTGTGCTACTTATAGAAAATTTAAACTTATAGCTTAACATACATTATAGTTGTATACAGTATATATATATATATATATATATATATATATATATATATATATATATATATATATATATTGTTTCTTTTGTGAAATGATAAATTTTATTATAATATTCACTTTAACATTACCCGAGTTGAAATAAATTTCCCCTTTTATTCGCTCTCTCTTCGTCTGATGTCCTCCTGTTTTACACCATTTCAGAGGAAAAAAGACAAGACGAGATTACGTATTTTTTCTTCTTATTGAACATAAAATGTTAGAAATATTAATGGGTAGGATTCACGAAGAGTTAAGGAGCGTTTTAGGGAGAGATATCTTAAGAAGCGTTTTTTATACCAGGTAACAGGTAAGAAAAACGCTTCTTAAAATATCTCTCCCTAAAACGCTCCTTAAGGTAGAGATAACGCCGAACAGCTGATCGACGTAATGCCCTTTGATTAACATGTAAACCTTAGCAAATTGACAAAAATTCTGAAATTTTTTGAGAGGCAGATATTCTAGTGCCTAAAAGCCATAGAAAAAATTTCAAAACAATTTAACGAGCCGATTTTTTTTAATTGATTTTTTTAATTTTCAGCATAGGGCTTTCCCATGGAGAGCCAAACTAAAAAAATTATTTAAAAAAATCGGCTCGTTAAATGTTTTTGAAACTCTTGCTATGGCTTTTAGTCACTAATATCTGCCTCTCAAAAACATTTCAGAATTTTTGTCAATTTGCTAAGGTTTACATGTTAATCAAAGGGGATTACGTCGAACAGCTGTTCGACGTTATCTCTACCTTAACTCCTTCGTGAATACCATCCATGTCTCTATTTCATTCTCATTTTGAGCGAAAAGAAAATAAGTTGTATTTTAGAGGTGAAAATAATATATTAGGTTTAGAAGTAAAGGATGAGTTGAAGAAATAATTTTTCAACTAGGTTATAATTTACTCATAATATAATACAATTGACGCAGTGGTATGCGCAACTGATTCGTAATCGGATGGCCAAGTTCGATCCCAGGCACCTCCAAACTATTTTTATTGTACATAAATGACTTGCCAGAGTTATGTTCATCACTTGGAATAACTCCAACCTTGTACGCTGATGATTTCAATTTAGAAAATATCTGCGAAAGTCCATATCTCATTAGTAACAAAGATAAATAATATCTTACCATGTTTACAGGATTGGTTTAGTTGTAATGGATTGGCAATGAATAAAAGTAAAACCGAAATAATAATTTTTCATCCAATTCAAAATAAAGACAAGTTCGATTTCAATATTACATTGGATTCTAATATATGTAACACTACAGACTACAGACATTTCTAAGTTTCTTGGAGTCTTTCTTGACACAAATCTTCGATGGAAAAATCATATTCAGTATTTACAGAAGCGACTACCATGTGTAATATATGCCATTAATGAGTTAAGATTTGTGTGCGACTTGAGTTGTCTAAAAGTGTTTTATTATTCAAACTTTAGTTCGTTCTTGAAATATGGTTTAATGTTTTGGAGGGACTCTATCGACTCAAATAAGATTTTTGTTTTGCAGAAAAGAGTTATTCGAGCCATGTTAAACTTACCGTATTATGAGTCATGTAAAGAACAATTTAAGAAACATAAAATATTACCGCTTCCGTGTATGTACTATAAATTGGAATGCGTCAGTTTTGTAAAAACAAAATTACTTTGATATTTTTTATGTTAAAAAAAATCATTCCTTTAGTACCAGAGAAATGTAAATAAAACTATTGTCCCTCCTAAAAGTAGAACTAGACTTATTGATAATGGCCCCATGCATAAATGTATCCAACTTTACAACAAGTTACCCATATCATTAAAAAATGTGGAAAGGAATGAAAATTTCAGGAAATAAGTTAAAAAATTTCTCCATGAAAAATGTTATAATTCTGTTAAAGACTTTCTACATTAATATTTATTGATTGTTTTTTGTTCTGTGTCTTGCCGTCGGACGCGTCTTATCCATGCATAATGCTTTATCTATACTTGTTATTTATATAAATGCATAAATGTATTTGGAATTGGACGAATGAAAAAAAAAATGAAAAATGGAAATGTGTTGCTTTCCAGTGATGCTTTTGTGTTCATTGATAATTGTAGAGGTGTCCGTCCTGACTGAGGTTTTCCACGGTTCCCTCAGTCTCACCTCAGCGAATGCTTGGATGCCTAACAGGCCGTGGCCACCATCCTTTCCCTACCTTATCTCTACTTATTACCTTGCCGCGAGCTGTAAGCTCTTAGGGGTGTAAAGGTGGATGTTCATAATCGACAACGGCGATGCGGCGCGATTTAACGTAAAAGCTGCGAAATCATATGCGGCGGCGAATTCGCTGTTAATCACGTTAATAACGATGCTCTTTTTCTTTTAAACGCCCAATATGGCCGCCAACGGATGTTACAGCAAGCGTGCTTTATTCGCGTCGCGTCGCAGGCTGGAAATCGCTCATGAAAATCCACCTTAAAGGTGGAGTCACATGGCGATTTTTACCATGCGACGCGACGCGAATAATGCGCACTTGCTGTAACATCCATTGGCGGCCATATTGGGCGATTAAAAGAAAAAGAGCATCGTAATTAACGCGATTACCTGCGAATTCGCCGCCGCATAGGATTTCACAGCTTTTAAGTTAAAATCGCGCCGCGTCGCCGTTGCCGCCCATGAAAATCCACCTTAACCCTGTAAAATAAATAAATTTATAAAAAGTCATCGCTCGAATGATTGATGACGCGAGCGAGTCACACAGGTGACGGAGTGCAGCCACGTCAATTCGCAAAGTGTCATCAACTCAAATTTATTTAACAATATCGCTGGACGCCGGAAGTAGCCGGAAGTAGGTGCTTACTGAACTTCCTGTTCATGTTGTATGACTTTTGAAAATTTGCAAGCATGATTTATTACAAATCATTTTGAAATTTTTCAAACTTTAAATACGATTATTTCCAACAAATTCCTCGACTTCAGAGTATTTTCAGTGGGAATGATATTTTAGTTTGACCGTATAAGAACACTCTTAATAAAATTTGGCCGAATGTCAGTATAATCCTGAAATTGACATCTTATATTCAGTGGATTGATACCCCTGAATATTATTCAGGTGCTGGTTTTCAGGTGTTAGAACTCACTGTTAATTGACACCCTATCTTCAGTGGGTAGCAACTAGCAAGCACTGAAATAGTTTTAGCGTTTTCTTTAACATTACAATCATGTACGATTTACGAAATTGAGAAGTATGTCATTTTTTTAATTTATACGACAAAATTAAGTTTTATTTCTATATATTTAATAATACATTATCTTACTATAATTTTATTATACCGTGGTACATAAATTTAATGTAATATCGTACCATATATTCCATTTCAAAAAAATAAATACGAAAAAATTAAATTTTAGTATAAAATTAGCTAGAAACATTAGCAACCATCAATAAAACGGCGAAAAAAATGGTGAGAAACAACATATAAATCATATTAATTGATAATTAGACCGATATTATAATACTAATGGCAATTACTAACCTACACAGCAGGCATGGAGGGGGTTTGCGTAACTGAATTTGCATCCCATCTCTTAATAAAGCACGATTTCTTAAAGAAAATACGCCACAGAGTATCGTTGCACCTTAGTGAATATAAATATTATAAACTTTTGAACCAATTAGAGATATTTCTCGTCGTTTTTCTTCAATTTCATGACATGACGCCATCATCGCGTTCACAAAATTTTCCACTTCAGCTGACTAAATTATATTTATGGTTTGCGTTCTTCATTTGCTTTTTAATTTTACCTTAATTTTTTTCAGTACATATTTTTATTTTTCAGCACATTTTAATTTTTCAACATATTATTACACTGTGGGATATATAATTGAGGTGTTAAAACATAGAAAATTTTTCGAAACTACTGAAAGTCAGTAGTTAAAAATATACTGATATTAATTTCAGTCAAATTTTATTAAGAGTGAATGATATTTTAGTTTGACCGTATAAAGGTGGATGTACATGCGATTTCCAGGCTGCGACGCGAATAATGTGCACTTGCTGTAACACCCATTGGTGGCCATAATTAGCGATTTAAAAAAAATTGCATTATAATTAACACGATTATACCCGGCGAATTCGCTCGCCGCATAAAATTTTACAGCTTGTACTTCAAAATCGCACCGCATCGCCGTTGCCGTTCATGAAAATTCAGCTCTGTCACTTTATTTAGCAGACAGAATATATCTGTGAAATAAACAGTCTGGTGAATTAAACATAGTGCCTCTTCAAAACTTAGTCCATTGTTTGTACCAAGATAATCGTAATCGCATTCAACGTACAAGATATATGTCACAGGCAGGTACTCAGTTAATTAAGTCATTACGTTGTTTGCTCATTGCAGTGAGGGAACCGCAAATTAAAGTACAGTTTTTGCATTATTAAATGGAACGTTTTGCGTGTGTCACTCGAGATGCATGCAGAATGAGAAATGTTCCATTTAATAGTACAAAGATTGTACATCCAGTATGATCCAGTCCAGTTCTTGAATATTTCCGTCAACTTTCAGAACAGTTTTCCGATTATACCAACATCCGGTATGGAGCAGCTGGCCAGTAAAATATGCCCCTAGAAGGACGTCACGCGAGACGACAACTACTTCAAAGTAGCAACAATTTTGTTACATCGTAGAGTACACCCGAGTTGAAATAAATTTCATCTTTTATTCACTATCAAGATCTCTCCTCTCGTCTAGTTAACTCCTATTTTGCACCATTTTAGAGGAAAATTGAGGGAAAAGGACGAGATTACGTCATCTACCTTCTTGAGCAAAAAATATTAGAAATTCCCTTGTTGAAAAATTACGTCTTCAACTCTTCCTTTACACGTCTAAACCTAATCTTTTTACTTCTAAAATACATCTTCTTTCCTCTTCACTCAAAGTGAGGATGAAATGAAGACAATATTTCTAACATTTTATGCTCAATAAATGGAAAGAGGACGTAATCTCGTCTTTTTCCCTCTAAAATTGTGCAAATTAGGAGGGAATTAGACGAGGAGAGAGCAAAACATTAATTATTTAAATGTTTAATTTATTTTATTTCAACTCGGAAAGAAGCATAACATTAAAAATCTAATAATTTTGTTTCAATATTAAATTATTTTAAAGAACAACTTGTTTTAAAGCAGAGTGAGCGATTTTATTTTTTAAAAATGGTTTAACCTGCCTTCTATTGAAAATGAAAACCAAAAATTTCCATCTCAAATATAGCTTCGCCATGCACAAAAAAATCCCAAAATTGGTGTTTCGTAGGCCTGTCATGTATAACATGCATCCGTATGGAACAGAAAACAGCTTTTTACTCCAACTTCGTCTGAACTATGGTACCAATTACAAAATACGTACGTAATTTATTATGAACTCTTTAATGGATTTTAAAATAAACAAAAAAATTACGGAGCTGTTTTTCCGAAAAAAAAAAATTGAAATTTTTCCGGGTTAATTCCCATAAGGATTTTTAATATTTTTTCCGGAAAAACGGCTGCGTAAAAAAAAAATTATTTGAAAATCCATTAAACTATTCATCATAGATTACGTACGTATTTTTTAATTGGTACCATAGTTCAGACGAAGTTGGAGTAAAAAGCTGTTTTCTGTTCCATAAGGATGCATGTTAAAGGCCTCCGAAACACCAACTTTGGGAATTTTTTGTGGTGAAGCTATTTGAGATGGAATTTTTTGGTTTTCATTTCTTAATAGAAGGCATGCAAGTTAAGCTATTTTTTGAAAATAAAATATTCAAAAAAATGAAATCGCTCACTCTACTTTAACTGGAAATGTACTGAAACTCGGTGACTGAAAATTAATTACTTTTTTCATCATAAAAGTACCGAGTCAGTACTAGCTACAAACGGCTGCAACAATGTATCTTAGAGTTTTGCGCAGTTTGGAGTGGAAAGAGTGCTTTTATAGGACTAGAATGGAGAAGGTGATTGATTGAATGGCTTGCAGAATTCCATCAAGTCGCTGGGTGCCACAGTGGTGCTCAAATCACCAATGTCTTTCATCTGTGACACCAACTGCATGAGGGGGGACTAAAAGTGTCTTGTTATTTACAAAGTATCGGCAATGAAGTTCAGTCACTGCGGGTGTGCGTGGACTTGGTTAGCGATGTAGCTTTGGTCCCATCTTTCTTCTGCATCGTAATTGTACCTCACTAGAAGTTGTTTGTCACTAAAATAACGCTTATTCTGACTCGCAAGTTTGAAGGTGTTCGTGAGCACACAATTATTTGTCGGACCATTTTCCTTTCCTAAAATGTCACCAAAGTTAAGCGTGCTATTTATTGAAGGACAAGTTTTATATATCAACTTGCCAAGTAGCAATTTAATTTTACATTATAGCGTTTGATATCAGCTGAAAAGTGACGTAATGCGCCAATATATCCGAGTAGAAGGATTTATTTACAAGGACTGCAGTAGGGAAAGTCCGGAGTAAAGCGTCCTATTTCCGAAGACCCCCCGAGTTAAAATAAATTTCATATTTTCTTCACTATTAAGCTCTCCTCTCGTCTAATTTCCTCCTATTTTGCACCATTTTAGAGAAAAAAAGACAGATTATGTCTTCTGTTCTCTTATTTAGCATAAAATGTTAGAAATATTGTCGTCATTTCATCCTCACTTTGAGCGAAGAGGAAATAAGATGTGTTTTAGATGAGGTAAAAAGATTAGGTTTAGACGTGTAAAGGATGAGTTGAAGACGTAATTTTTCAACTCTAATAGGGAAGCTGCAGATGCGATTGTGAGGGTGAATTATCCGACTGAATTGTACAAGGAAATCAAATCAAAACTGCAATGGGAGCACTGAAATCATAATAATAAATATATTAATAAGCAAGTGCACTAGCATATTGCAAAGTTTTTTTAGGCCTCCCACCTTAGCTACTGCGTTATTTTCCACGGTGAAATTTCTCATAAAGTGCCAACTTTTTGTTTTTGCCATCAAAAGTGTCAAAATGTTGCATTACCTATTATGAAGGTGTAAAAAGGATCGAAATGAAGTCATGCATTATTATTATAATTTAATGTTTTCCCTATCATGATGCTAAAAGTACTATCATATATATTACATTATATACGTTTCTTTGTATGCATGGACTACTTTGATTTGCTAAAATATATTATTTTTGAAGCAATCTCGCAATTGTTAAATTCTTACGACAAAACCAGATTCTTAATTGAGACAGAGTGGTATAAGATTTGTTACAATTAAAAAACCGTGAGTTTGATTCCAAGTAGACATCTGGTGGTTAGCTAAAGAAAAACAAAAACAATAAAGCATTCTGGCACCCTCTTGCTAAACATCCATGGTTCCCTTATTCTTGAAATGCTGGAAATTTTTAAATGCTTGGTCGGGTCAACAAAGAGATGCACTTGTCTTGTGACCAGCATATAGCCGCAGGGTTGAGTTAAGAAGAAAAACAATATGTTAGGAAAATCAGGAAGTCACAACTAACAAGTTCGTATCAACAATAAATTTTTGTTTTCAAAAGTCAACTGTTGTTTCGATTTTGTTTTTCTTCATGACTTTTTGTTGCATGTAAAATGTTAATAACTTAACCTTATAACCTTGAAAATTAAAACAAATTAATACACAGCTGGGAAATTGCAAGTGTGTAATTCCTTTTTTTTTCCCCCATGAGAAAATCATTAGGAAGATGAAGTGCCATTAATCATTTTTCTCCGGTCGACAAGTAGAAAAATGCGACCACCTTACATCGATCTGAAAGTTTTTGCTTCGCCCAAGCAAATGTCGCTCTCTCGGGGGGGATTTGATTTACGACACAAACAAGGAGAGTATAATAGTACTTCAGTAACCGATCAAATCTCACTTCATTTACTGTCACAAGTCAAATCAACTTTACTAGTTATATATACTGCAGCCCGAGTTGAAATAAATATCATATTTTTTATTCATTATTAAGCTCTCTCCTAGTCTAATTCCCTCCTATTTTGCACCATTTTAGAGGAGAAAAGGTGAGATTCCTCTTTTTGAGGATAAAATGTTAGAAATATTGTCTTCATTTCATCCTCACTTTGAACGAGAAGGAAATAAGATGTGTTTTAGAGGTAAAAAGATTAGGTTTAGACGTGTAAAGGATGAGTTAGAGACGTAATTTTTCAACTAGGGATGGCTTGTCTTATAATAACAATATCGTGATATTGGTTATACTCATCACAGCATCAATAGGGACCATCTTAAAATGCCCATTTTTGCCTTTTACCAACAAATAAACAACAATACTTTGTGAATTTTAGTCATCACAAATAGTTACAGTCAGGAAAGGCCACACATCATTATAATATGAGACACCCGACAAAGAAGAGTATCGAGATTGAATTATGATTAAGTTGCCATACGATAAAAATGGAGTCGCCAAATATTTTTCTTCGGTATAGCATTGGTTCTTCTTGTCATAACCATGTGAAAGAAAATTCTAATTAAGAAAAATGATACGATTAGCCAGGAGAAATTAATTTCTAGACCAATTTTAACATGTATCTGCTGTGCCGCTGACAATGTTTTGCCTACAAAATGGTGACTTCATATTGTTTTATGACGAATGGTGAAAGACCCGTATTAATACGTAATACAGACACGTACAAACAGCATGTATTAACAATTAAGTTATTGTTTTCTTTTGTTTCAGATGTAGATTTAGAGGAACTGGAAATGCAACCGGCGAGGTACCGGCCAGACCGACTCGAGGTTATTAGTAAAACGACGAGGTTTTCCAAGAAGGAGATTCAGTTCGTGTACCGGGCCTTCAAGCAGGAATGTCCCACCGGCATGATCAGTGAAGAAACCTTCAAGAGCATCTACGCCAAGTTCTTCCCCCTTGGAGGTAACGCAATTCACTCAATTTTGTTCCGGACCTTATTTGAGCGTTGTAGTTGCACAAATACACTCCAATTATTTTTACATTCCTACCGGAAGTGCGAGGTTTCTCTCCTTCCAATTCGTATTTGAAATCTAAAATTTTGCAGAAAGGTTTGTCATTAAAGTACTGAATTTTTACAAAAAAAAAAAAAAAAAAAAAAAAAATCAAAACTCGGACATGAATAGCAAGACCAGAAACCTCTCACTTCCGGCTACTTCCGGTGCGAATGTCAAATAAATCTGACTGTAGGTCAACGAGTTGAAACAAATTTCATCTTTACTTCGCTATTAAGCTCTCCTCACGTCTAATTTCCTCCTCTTTTGCACGATTGGTGCATTTTCATGGAGCGAATGTAGAGCGAGGCTTAGCGCGGCGAGAAAGGCGCACTTGCTTCAATGTCATATGGCGGCCATGTTGGCGTGGAAAAATCGCGGCGTGATTTAATCGCTTCGGGAAAGCGATTTTTTCACGCCAACATGGTGGCAATATGATATTGAAGCAAGTGCGCCTTTCTCGACGCGCCAAACCTCACTCTACATTCGCTCCATGAAAATGCACTTTTAAGCAAAAAAAAAAAAATAATAAATAAAATAAAATAATAATAATAACATCCCCAACAGGATCAGCGGGCGCCTTCGTCTTGGCCCAATTGGGCCCGATGCTGGCGCTGAACCACCCCAACTAGGTTGGGAGTTTAAAACCCAAATAATAATAATATATAATAATAATAAATAAATAAAAAGAAAAAGAGGGGTAAAGACGAGATTAATTTTTTTTTTATCATCCTCACTGTGATTAAGGAGGAAATAAGAGGTGTTTTAGAAGTAAAAAGATCAGGTTTAGACGTGTAAAGGATGAGTTGAAGATGTAATTTTATAACTTAGGGGAAGTACTTCTACTGCAAAATTTTAAGATTTAATTACAAACTTCACACTTCCGGCTACTTCTGGAGGGAATATCACATCCTACGAACTTTCCTTCTGCTTTATTTGTTACCACACGCGGAGGCATGGGGAACAAAAAATCTTTTGTTGTTAGTTAATACTCACCCAAAATTGCAAATGTGCATCTCTCTGTCTATTGGAGAAGCAACTCTAGCAAGTGCGGCAGGATTAACGTTCGTGCTGTCCACATTTAATTATATTTATTATTTAATAAGCCTAATACGGACAGGCAGAAATAGTTTGCAACTTATATTAGTGCTGCACTTTAATTATCAATCTTAGCGAACATGTCAAATCTTGTTAGAGCGAAGTGTGTCGCTGCACAATACCTGTACGTAATTAATTAATTATGTTATCCATCATGCTAATTGCGTCACTGACACACAATCAATACATCAGGGGAAGTACACTTCGGGGCAAGCCAAACGTTCTAACTTGACGGAAAATTTATATACAATGTTCGAGAGGCATTTTTTTTTTATCACCAACTCTCCTAAAAAAAAGTTGCCCTAGTATGAAAAATTACGTCTTCAACTCATCCTTTACACGTCTAAACCTAATCTTTTTACCTCTAAAACACATCTTATTTCCTCCTCGCTGAAAGTAAAGATGAAATGAAGACAATATTTCTAATATTTTATGTTCAATAAGAGGAAAGAAGAAGTAATCTCGTCTTTTTTCCTCTTATAAAATGTTGCAAAATAGGAGGGAATTAGACGAGGATAGAGTGTAATAAAAAATGAAATTAATTATTTCATCTCGGGGGTACAATGTCCACAAAAGGACATAACGTTATTGGTGTTCCAATGTGTACAGGTCTATAACAGCTGTCCATTGCATACAAACAGTGCTTGATAGAACTTGAGGCGCCTTTGCATTAATCCATCGGTGAAATTGTAGTGCCAGCCGTTAGCGCAAAACGTCAATTTTGAAGGCTTCGAAGAGTTGCCTCTTTGGCCGAGATACTTCTGCTCTTTAAACTTTTGAGTCAAACACTTCAAATTTTTAACGTTGTTTTATTTATCATGTTAAGGATTAATGTCAGTAGGCTTCGTAGATGGTGAACCACTCTGAAAATTTCAGCAAACCTTCCTCACAAAATTTTTTAAAATAATAATAAAATAAAATAAAATAATTTTCCATGAAAAAAAAATAATAATAATAATAATAAACCAAATTATAGGTGAAATTTTCGAGATATTTAGCATTTAAGAAAAAATTATTTTAAATGGGGACTGCTGTTATTTTTAGTCAAATCATTGTCTTTTTACATGAAAAAAATAATTACTCAAAAATCTAAGCCGAATTTGTAGTTTTTTTTTACATCAGCAAACTAATAGTTATTTTTGTCCTTTATTTTATGGACTATTTCACTGTATCACAGGAAGTCATTGAGCAATGGCCATTAATTCTTAAGTTTCATATTGTATTTTGAATTTCTTTTAATTTTTACATAGTTAAGATAATTTTTTAAATTTTAACTTTCATCGATTTACCACATAATGTTAATTTAAATTGCAGTTCTGTCTAAAAAAAAATCATTAAAACTTGGCCACAAAAATAATATTTGGATCTGATGTATTATATAGACAAATTTAATCCTGACTTTAATAATAACCCAATCGACTAACTCTAAAAAAAAAAAAAAAAAAGTGGTGTAAATGTATTTCTGCATGTTGCACCACTTTTTGATAAACAATGACACTTTTTTGGCTCTCACTTTTCTGTCCTGTGTCATGCCAATTAAATTCGTTAAATCAGACGAGCAAAGTGTGAAAATAAATGCTTCTCTGCATTTCTTCCGAAGTAGAGACTAAATGAGGGTTCCTCATTCATTTATTTACTACACAGTACATTATATATATTATCACAATTTATCACACATTCGTCACGGCCCATTAACGCTGGACTAAAACAATATTATTTAATTCTGTTTGAATTATCTGTAAAACTTTTAGCATTTAATTGCAGTCGTGAGCTGTAGTCGGATTTGACGAAAAAAAGAGAGCCAGTTTAAACAATTTCATCAAATACATAATATAATTAAATGTATTATTAATTATTAATAAAAATATAAATATACAAGGATATACCCCTACGAGCTTACAGCTCGAGGCAGGGTAATGGTAGGGATAAGGTATAGGGAAAGGATGGTGGCCACGGTCTGTTACGTGTCCCAGCATTCACTGAGGTGAGACTAAGGGAACCGTGAAAAACCTCAGTCAGGACGGACATCTCTAATTTTTATCAATGAACCAAAACCTGAGGAACCACACACCAGTGCATCATTGCACTGGGTGGAAAGCAAGATGGATTTACCCCAGGGAGGGAGCAGCGTAATTTTTACTTGAAACTGTCACTCATCCAAGTACTAACAACGCTCCACGTTGCTTGACTTCGGTGATCTAATAAGAACCGGTCAATACACTGCGCCACGCTTAACCTCTTAATTTGGACATAAAAACTAAAAACGCAAACCTCCTAAACTGCCAGCTTCGTCATTTTGGGTTTTCTTTGTAATTAGTAATTACCTTACCCTACTTTCCACAAATCTTCTTCATTTCTTCGCATATTACAAAATCCATTTTAATTTGCACCCTCACCGCACCACCACAAGCCCCTGCTTACAGGACCTTTACTAACACGTTGACAATTTCAAACTTTGTCTTTTCATGTTGCTGCCTGCATAATCATTCTTGCACTCCACGCCCTAAAATCACCCATTTGATCCAAAATCACATTCTTGCATGTTGGCTCTCACATATACAAAATCCTATCCATTGTTGATCCATGAAGCACCCTTCAAATGTTAATTTCTTTATTTCCTCATATGGCTGTACATGATACAACATAGAGGTACAAAAATATTGATACTAAAGTCTAATTATACTTATGTCTATAGGAATAAGATTGTATAAAATACAATTTACAGTAATTTTAACACAAATTTAAATATACACATTGAATGATTGAAATGACCAATTAATTACAAGAGCAATATGTACGTGGGAGTATCGACCTTGATGTTTTTTTATTACAGAAATGGATAAAGGATGCAAAGTTATGCAACTCTGATTTTTTACAGATCGGGAAGTATTGTTAAAACATTTTGTCGAGGTCGGGTTTGAACCCACGTCCCTTTTAGGTTCTATCCTTTTATTAAGAGAGGAATCAAGATTATCAAGAAACATGAATTTCTCTATCCTTTAATTATTTTTTTAAAAACAATTCCCGGACTCCAAAAGATCTGAAAAAAATCAGAAACTTTTGCACCCTCTCTCCATTTCTGCAATAAAAAAAGTTGAGTTCGATAGTCCATTAGACGTTTTGACCTGAAAACTCGGACCAAAGAAGAAGCAAAATATAATGAAGTACATGATGTTAGTATCGAGGTCTCGGAGATGCAGTCAAAAGTGTCAGCTGATAAAGTACTTGAAGCACCGCTCCTCTCGTACATTTCTTCAAAGTTTAGAAAGAACGACGTTTCTCAAGAGTCCTACAAAATATTTCAAAAGAGCGAAATTAAATTTCCTACCAATCACATCTCAAGACGAGATGGGGGGGGGGGGGAAATTTTCAAAAGTTTCAATTTTACTGAACTGAACTTAAAATTAAAGTTCGAACATTATTTGCTTCCTTTTTTTATTAAAAAGAAAATAATAATATATATTTTACGGATCGAATTCTAAATAAGTTTTAGAACTGAACGGTTGCAAATTGGTGACTGCATTCAAAACTACTCTATAATATACATATATTTTATAATATATGTTATATAATATATATTATATAATTATACGGATACATTGAACATAATATAATATATAGTTCTGTAAGGTAACTGAAAAAACGATTTAATTCATAAATTTGTATTGCTCTTCGACTGTAGAAAACAATATAAGCACGTCATATTTTCCATACACATAAAAACAATAAAGGAACAAACAAATTATACACAAAACAATACCGTATAGTACATTGTCATCCTACAAGAGTGAATTCAAATCCAGCTGTTAACATTTTATTAAGCAACTTTTTTTGTAAAATAAAAAGCAAATCTTATTGCATTGGAAACAATAATAATTAGTTAAAATGATATGAGATATGATGCATTGAGTAATACGCAATATGAAAATATAAACAAAAATAAAGATAATAATAATAAAGGCATCCAGCACCCAAAAGTGCTGGCGGAAATGTGTCCCACCACGCCTAGGAGAGGACCTGCCCGAAAGGCTGTGTGATGGGTTATTTGCGGGTGTACCCGGGAAGCCCTCATTTCCCGCAGCTGAGTAGGAGACGCTGGATCGTAACATCCCCAACAGGACCATCGGGCGCCTTCATCTTGGCCCAATTGGGCCCGGTGCTGGCGCTTAACCACCCCAACTAGGTTGGGAGTTAAAAACCTGAATAATATTAATAATGATAATAAATGTTGTTTATTGAGCAAACATGGCAATATATACATTTATTTATATTGTACAAAATTAAAAATAAAAAATTATTAAACAAATTAATAAAACTATAAGTTGCTCAATTGGTGACGTGTAAAAGGCAAAAGCCCAAGCACAATGTATAAACAGTCACCCAAATATATTGTAATAATCAGAAAAAAGAAACTACGTCGTCAAAATTTAACAATACAAACATACAAACAACAAATTAATAAAATAAAACTGAAACTACAGAAACACTGCTTTATCCTCCTCTGGGAGTGCATTGAAGGATCTAACAACCCTTGGAAAGAAAGAGGAGAGATAAGCACAAGAATTAGCACGAGGTGTAGTTAACACTGTACCCGCCCCCCTTAAACCAGTTCTTCGATACTTCACAGTGACTCTATTAGGGCCAAACACATTTAAATCATATCTGCCAGAGAGACACTTGGTAAAGAAAGACAAGTCAGTTTTCTTCAGTACATAACTGCAGGAATTTCACACTTGGCTAAACTTATTTCCCTACTGTCACAAGCATCAAATCTTCCATGACCCAAAATGAGTCTATGGTTGCTCTACTTTGCACCTGTTCCAGCTTTTCCATATTAGAAATAGTTACTGGGTGCCAAGATGGTGTAACATTGAGTAGAATTAATCTAACAAGAGCAAAATGTACATCAGTAACCTTGTAGGTTTAACTCGACGATATATATGTTATTATATCCCATTCACATTAAATTTTTTTTAAAATTTTCCTATATGCTCTATTTATAAATAGAATAAAAAGGCTAATACATTTTTAATTAATATTTATACAGTCTGCAGGCATAATAAAAATAACATAATAATTACTGAAAATAACTAGAACAGTACTGGACACAATTATATGAAAAGAAAATTAATACATTAATAACGTAATTAACAACCTGAATTAAAATTTCTCACTTAAATATTTTTTGGTACTGTAATAACATTTCTTAACTGGGAAAACTTTTAAAAGTTTTGGAAAATTACTCTGACTTTGTCTTTAGAAATGACGGTAGGTGGTAACATAATATATACCAAACGTGGATCACTATGATATAACAGCATGTCGTCAGAGAACGAATGTTTATCTACAGATGTGTCATTTTTGTTCCCCAAGCTATTTATTTATGATTATTATGATTTACAAAAGTTTGAGTGAATTTGAAACAATGAAGTATCGAACTCAAAAATTTGTATTACAGAAATGGATAGAGGGTGAAAAGTTATGCTACTCTCGATTTTTTTTTTTTTTTTTTTCATATTTTTTAGAGACCAGGAACTATTAAAAAATTATTGAAAGTACAGAGAAAGTGACGCCTCTCTTAATAAAAGTATAGGACCTAATAGGGGCGTGGGTTCAAACCCGACCTTGGCAAAACTTTTTCCCGGCCTCTAAAAAATCTGAAAAAATCAGACTGGCATAACTTTGCACGCTCTATTCGTTTTTACAATAACAAATTTTGAGGTTGATACTCCATTCCATTTGTTTATACTGCATACTAGAAATTAAGCTCAATGAAAAGAATCCACACCCTTTAAAAAAGCAAACGTTAATAATGTTATAAACGTTTGTAACGATAATAGTGCATGGTAGGAAAATTTTAATATAATAAGGCAAAGCGCATTTTGTCTTCTTGCTTTTAGTGCAATTTAAAACTTGACAGTTCCGCTTTAAGGCTGCCATTATTCCCAACACCTTTTACAGGTAAATACATATCTATGTAGTATTTGGATGTAGGTTACTGCTTTTAATTGTTATATGCTGCTACGTCCAACTGAAATGAAATCATTTATTCAAGTAGTCTCTTGGGACTTGTATAGCTACTCGGGCAGGTTGTCTCCCTCCCTCCCTCCCTCTCCTTCACCCTCCCACGTCACTCCGCCCTCCTATCCTTCACGTCCAAAGTCGAGCAAGTAGTGACGTCATTCAAAGTGTGTTCTCCCGATTGAATTATGAGATGTCGTTCGGCTAAAGCAAAGTCTGTATTTTTCAGCTGTGGGTTATTATACAAGCATACGGAACTCCCTCTTTTTCATCTCTCTATGTTCAATTCTTATTTATAATACACACGCATTCGTATATACTTTTACATAAATATGAACAATAAGTAGTTATATGAAACAAGCTCTTTTTTTATGTACATATATTATTTTGAAAGAAATTTTATTTTTCTGTTTTTTTTTTAAGAAGTAAAATTCAAGTGCTTTAACATTTTTTTCTACATATTATTTATAACATAAAGTTATAACAATGCGTTTTTATTTACGATTCATTATTATTTTTTGCTACACTTTTTGTTTCACTTTATTTGTTAGAAAGTATAATATATTATAATTATAATATGGTAGTAAAAATATGCTGTAACAACCATTGGCAGCCATGTATTTGGAGATTAAATAAAAAGAGCATCGTAATTAATGCGATAATCGGTGAATTCGCTCGCCACATAGAATTTTACAGCTTGTCGTCAAAATCGCGTCGCATCGCCGTTGTCGCTCATGGAAGTCCATCTTCTCTTCCTGTGCACTATGTCATGGGTTTCCAATCGCAGAGTGCATGTTGCTACAAGAATATGGATATAATATTACGCAAATCCTTCTCCACGTCACGATTTGGTCCCTGCAGCGCCACAAAAGCGCTGGAAGATTATCCAGCAAGATTATCTATCTGTCGCTCGGGGAACTTATGACAAACTTCATGCGACAGTTGGAGTGCTCTTGTTAACTTTTCCCAAAATTACAAATTGTATAATATATATCTGTCTCTTATATAGAATGGAGTATCGACCTCAAAATTTTTATTGCACAAATGGATAGAGGGTGGAAAGTTATGACACTCTGATTTTTTTTTTTTTCAGATTTTTTAGAGTTCAGGAACTGACTGTTTAAAAAAAAATGCAAGTACAGAGAAAGTGATGCCTCTAGACGCCTCTCATAATAAAAGGATAGGACCTGAAAGGGGCGTGGGTTCAAACCTGACCTCGGTAAAAAATTTTAGCAATACTTCCCGGACTCTAAAAAATCTGCAAAAAATGAGAGTATCGTTACATGGCACGTACCCTTCATCCATTTTTGCAATAAAAAATTTGAGGTCAATACTCCATTGCATTGATATTTATTTGGATAAATTTTTTGGTATGTTGACAGATTCGAGCCAATACGCGCACTATGTGTTCAGCACCCTGGACCGCGAAAAGTCTGGGACTATCACCTTCGGAGACTTCATGCTTGGCCTCTCCGTATTGGTGAAAGGTTCTCTACAGGAACGGCTGCGATGGGCTTTCAGGTACTTTCACCTTCTTGAAACTTAAGGGTAAGGTAATACGCCCAATGTTAAAAAAAATTTCCACACATGAAAATTATGAAACATATCTTAATATGTCCTCCTCTACATCCCCTATCAGTAGCTAAAATATCATTTGTACAAATTCGATCTAGTTTTCAAGTTATGAATTTTTAAAGTTGACTTATTTAACATAGAGAAATGGAACTTCCATTAGTTAACTTTAAAAATTAATAACTCAAAAACTAGATCGAATTTGTATACCTGTTAGCTACTGTTAGGGGATGTAGAGGAGAATGAATATGTTTCATAACTTCATGTCATGTGTGGGAATTTTTTTAACATTTATTTATTATATGAGCGTAATACGTAATACCTTACTCTTAAATGTCTTTCAGGTATACCTTTCATTTATTATTATCATTCATTATTATTATTTATTTAAACACAAGTTGCTATATGGACGGACTTTCTTTGTCACTTAATTTTTTTCAATAAAAAATAAATGACTTTAGTTAAAAGAAAGACATGAGAGTAAGTAAGTAGTCATTTTGAGGCTTGCGTCTGAATTTACAAACTTTTACAATTAAGCTTCGAGTGCTCTATAAATTTATCTCTATTAATTGACAAGACTAAGAAATTATGCAGAAATATTTATAAAAATTATTCCATCTACTTTGTTGGTGTTACTTTTTTTTCGCAGCACACAAAAAATGAATTAATTATAAAATGGTATTTTTTTTAAATTCACACGACGAATCAAATGTTGAACGACTTCACTCACAGCTCCGAAAGTTTATTCGTTCACCACCATCGTAGTTACTAATAGGCAGGCCTATAAATCTTGTCTGGTGCCTATTTGGTACCTACTGTGGCGTGGCACCCAGCTGCCGCCTGCTTTTCCCCACATCTCAACAAGCAATAAATTAGTTATTATTAGATGAGTATTGAGCGGCTGTTTAGCCCACGTTTTATATGTATATGTTATCACGTCATTATATAACATAAAAATGTATTCATGTACGAGTATATCAATGACATTTCATCTATAAATATAACCATATAGTGGATACTTTATGATATATAGCCACGGAGTGGATTCTCTCAAATCATGTAACTTGACATTTGCCTTCAATAAGCAATCATTTTTGTATACCCTGTTGAAAAATATCATCTTCAACTCATCCTTTACACGTCTAAACCTATAATCTTTTTACCTCTTTAAGGATCGTTTTAGGGAGAGATATTTTAAGAAGTGTTTTTTATACCAGGTATCAGGTAAAAAAAAAAAAAACGCTTCTTAAAATATCTCTCCCTAAAACGCTCCTTAACTTTTTGTGAATACCAACCATTAATATTTTCCATATAACATTTTTTGCTGAAGAAGAGGTCAAAAGACATAGATAATTTCATATTTTTTTCCCCTCTAAAATGGTGCAAAATAAGAGGAAATTTGACGAGAGGAGAGCTTGATATCGAATGAAAGATGAAATTTATTTCAAATCGAGTACATATAATATATACTCTGTTTACAATTATGATCCACTGTTTCTAGTAAAATTTATTCTCTAATCCAACCGCCCGGATGTTCGCCAAGGTATAACAGGTGTACAACTTTAGGTAATGTAATTAAATGTGTCTATCCTGGACAATGGAAATATTTTCCTTTGCTTAATATAATACCCACATAGCAGCATAATAAATTAATAAATTATTAATGATGATATGTTTATAAATACTTTTTTTTTTTGTAAAACGTAATGCGGTAAATTACTGTTACTATAAACATTAAACATTGTAATATAATTATAAAAAATAGGTTTTTATGTAATATGGGCATGAAATACGTGCAACCCAGTTTCATGCACAGTAATCACCACTTACGAATCCATTTATTTTATTTTATTTCATCAGCACTATGTAAAAAAGTAGCAAAATTACTACATACAAGCATATAAGTAAAATATTAAATAAAGTCAACAATCATATATCTTACAAACACTCAAATAATAATTGTGAAAATGTGTTTTTCTGCTTGAGTTTGATTATATTTTATATGCCACATTATGGGCCGTGAATTGGCCTTTTTAAGTTCACTTGAGTTATATTACGTCATATATGTATCAAAGTGTGCCAGTTTAGACTAGCTCTGCTATGTATAAGCGGAGCCGTGCATGTTTCAACTAGTAGAATTCCGTGCATGCAGTCAATGTTTATAACATACACACACGTGATTATTTCTGTTTATTTAAGAAAAAAATCATCATTTGCCTTCCTGCGTATAAGTAATAAAGTTTATAATAAAATAATTTTAAATTAAAAGGTATATTATTTTTATAAATAATAACCTGAATTGAAATAAATTTCATCATTTATTTTATTAGCTCTCCTCTCGCCTTTTGTCTTTTGTCCTCGTATTTTGCACCATTTTAGAGGGGAAAAGAGGAGATTACGCATTTTTTCCTTTCTTTGAGCATAAAATGTTAGAAATGTTGTCCCCATTTCATCCTCACTTTGAGAGAAGAGGAAATAATATGTGTTTTAGAGATAAAAATATTAGTTTTAGACGTGTAAAAGATGAGTTGAAGATTATATATTTCAATAAGGGCCTGATGTATTGCTGCATATGAATATAAAATTATTCGATATATAAAAATTGAAACATTTTTTTTACCATTAGAAATAATTATAAATAACATCAAATAAACAAATGATAAATATTAGTAATGACGTATATCCCAGGTTAAAGTAGAGATAACATAGCTAGTGGCTATTTCTGCTGCACGACCCACGCGGTACCCCACCCAACCACCCACCGTTTAGACCCTCTAAAGCAGGGCGATGAATACACACTACATCTGGGGTGTATCTTTCTTAAACATCGTATTTCTCCATCAACAGGAGCTGAAATTTTGGACACTCTTTCTAGCCAACACCAATCGAATGTATATACAAACCAACGAACGTGTTGCTACAAGCTTGCATGCTTTATAACTAAAGTGTAGCTTTCTATATAGGAAATTATCTATAACAAATTAAAACATACAAAATTTAATATTCTTTGATGTTAATGCGTATAAAAAAAAAAAACAAATTTATCTCCTTTCATAATATTATAACACGAGTGACAACTGTGTAAATGAATCACTCATCTAAAAAGACGAATGTTATAACAAATGTTTGACAGCCTACAAATGTGCCATTCCAGACAACGATTTATGTGTCAGTCTGACAGAAAATTGAGGCAATAAATCGAGCAACGACATTTTATAATTACTGTATATCTAAACTAGGGGAGCTGGAATTTTCGTCGCAAGACATTTGGTCGTATGACTTTTAGTCGCAGACATTTGGTCGCAAGGACATTTGGTCACAAAAAAAAAAAAAAAAAAAAAAAAAAAAACGTATTTTTTATATTTTAAATTTCTTTCGAATTCAAAGTTTCATTTGTAATGAATTCACATTAATTTTAAATTCATCGTCTATTTTTCGAATGCTGCAAATGATAATGAAACTTTAATAAACTAATGAATTTGAATAATTTATGCTGATATATATTGATTACATTATTTACATTAATGGAAGAATAAAGACAACATAATTTCTGTTCACTTTCCGACATAATTAATTAATCCATTAATAATATGATACGACGAAGAACATTATATAAAACAAAAAATCTTACATCCATGTTTAATAAATGAATAATACTATAGTACATATAATATAGAGAAGAAAAAAGATAACTATATAGTTAAATACACAAAAACTGAATGTTTAATTTACGAATCATTATTATATGCAATGCATGTATATGTTGGCACCCAAAGCCGAATTCGGCCCAGGGCCGAAAAAAATGTGCAGAACTAGATTGGAGCATCGCAGGATGCTCCAAACCCGAAATGAATTCGTTTTTCGGCTTTGGGTCAAACTATGATGCTCCATTCTAGTTCTGGTCAAATGAAAATGCTCCAAAGTCGAAGATCGACTTTGGAGCATTTCGATTTGACCAGAACTATAGATTGGAGCATCGTGATTTGACCCAAAGTCGAAATGAGGTTTTATTTCGGGTTTGGAGCAAAATTTGCCCACATCTAGTTCTGCGCAATTTGCAGAGTTCACGTTACTTATTTATCAGTTTCAGTACTTCACGTCAAAATAATGCTTACCACATTACTTCAAGAACGGATTATAAATGCGCGATTGCGCTCATATATGATACATTCCCGAGATGAAAAATTACGTCTTTAACTCATCCTTTACACGTCTAAACATAATCTTTTTACTTCTAAAACACATCTTATTTCCTTCTCGCTCACAGTGAGGATGAAATCGAAACAACATTGTTAACATTTTATGCTCAAGAAGAGGAAAGAAGACGTAATCTCGTCTTTTCCCACTTTTTTCTCCTCTAAAAATATGCAAAAGAAGAGGGAATTTGACCAAGAGAGAGCTTAATAGCGAATAAAATATGAAATTTATTTCCACTCGGGTTCATATTGTTCATAATATTAGTAAACGTGTTTATTTAATTATTATCTTTTAATAATTAAGATTAACATATAATTATTAATTGTTTATTTTAAAAAGTCTTAAATTATTATACAAGTATGTTAACAATAGAAATTTGAGTATCTCTTGTATTGATAAAAAAGTGTAATATTAAAAATGTTATAATTCTGTTGAGCCTGTATTGCATGCAACTTTTTGTGCTACGAAGCGCGGCAGGCAACGAACTTGGCAGGGGCTGTCTCCTCCGCATTGAAATATGGCGGCAAACCATGATACAACTAGCTGTAATCAAAATCGTATGCGGCGAGCGAATTCGTCGAGTATTTTGTTAATTACGATGCTCTTTTTTTTTTAATCGCCAAATATGGCCACCAATGAATGTTACAGCAAGTGCGCATTATTCGCGTCGCGTTGCAAGCTGGAAATGGATCATGTGAATCCACCTTTAAGAGGATTAAAAAATATGAAAAAGTTATAAATACATTTACCTCGAGGTCTTTTACTCAAATTTGTAATAATTAATATAAATCTTGCAGGCTGTTTATTGTTGAAGACCAATGATTTAATTTATTTTTGTTGATATCTTGTACATTGCAAGTTGATTGTTAATTTGTTTCAGTCTGTACGTCGTCAACAATAACGAGAGAAGACCTCCTGATTGTTAATTTGTTTCAGTCTGTACGTCGTCAACAATAACGAGAGAAGACCTCCTGATTGTTAATTTGTTTCAGTCTGTACGTCGTCAACAATAACGAGAGAAGACCTCCTGATTGTTGATGTGTTTCAGTCTGTACGTCGTCAACAATAACGAGAGAAGACCTCCTGATTGTTGATGTGTTTCAGTTTGTACGATGTCAACAATAACGAGAGAATACCTCCTGATTGTTGATGTGTTTCAGTTTGTACGATGTCAACAATAACGAGAGAAGACCTCCTGATTGTTAATTTGTTTCAGTCTGTACGTCGTCAACAATAACGAGAGAATACCTCCTGATTGTTGATGTGTTTCAGTTTGTACGATGTCAACAACGACGGCTGCATCACTCGCGAGGAGATGACGGACGTTATCAGCGCCATCTACGACCTCATGGGAGCGAGCCACTCAGAGGCAGGGGTGATGGCAAATGAAGCCTCCAGGGACCACGTCGATAGGATATTCAAGGTGACTGCAACAATGAAAACAATAATGCGGCTCGTTTGCAGTGATAACAATGAAGTAGCGACCTCAACATTTTTTATTGCAAAGTTATACTACTTTGATTTTTTTCATATTTTTTGGAGCCCGAGAAGTTTTGCTAAAAAGTTTTGGCGAGGTCGGATTTCAACTCTCGCCCCTGTTAGGTTGTATCCTTTTATTAAGAGAGGCGTCCAGAGGTGTCACTTTCTCTGTACTTTCAATAATTTTTTAAAAATAGTTCCCAGACTCTAAAAAAATCTGAAAAATATCAAGCATAACTTTGCACCCTCTATCCATTTCTGCAATAACGTTTTTGAGGTTCAGTTCAATTCAATTCTTTTATTTTTATTTACAAGTACAACATTGGTTACGTCATTTTTACAAAAAAAAAACAAAAAAACAAACAAACAGTTACAACAAGTCAACAAAACATAAACACAATTAACCAACAATAGCACTTCCTAATAATGGAGGTTGATACTCCATTGCAGGTAAATTGAACATAAGTTATTGTATTTTCTGAAATAATCGAACTTTTGCATGGACTTTAATTCTATCATACATAATATTATATAATAAAGTTTTATAAAATAAATAACAAGAAGTTTTTTGAAGTTTATCCATGTACCAGTTTATTTCCACATTGTATTTTGATAAATTAGCATCCGTCACTGAATCATACACCATAATGAGCTGATGCGAATGCCAATCATAGTCGTCTGGTTGCGAGCCACGCTACGAGCATTTTGTCAATATTGACTGCTAAGTAAGGACTGGAGAAATGGAGATTAAGTACGCCAGATCAAATCAAATTTAGCTTTATATTACTATATTTGAAAAAAAACAGCCACTGGATCATTTTTCTTTATAATTTTTTTATGGATGATAAATAATGCTATTAGGAGCTATAACAGTATTTTATATATCTCAGGAAAAATGTAGAAGTTTGAAACTGTAGCCAAGGAGCTATATATTTATAATTATCTTATATTAATTTCAAATTTAGGTTTTAGGGATGCTAAATAAATCATTATTTTGCTGTTTTGATAAATTATGATGAATCTAACGCTCCTTCGTATTTTGATAGAAGAAAAAAAAATATAAAAAAAATTACTTCAAAAAAAAATTAATAAAATTAAATAACATTCATTTAAGTTTCTAGTTTATTTTATGTTTCTCAAAACTATGTATTTCTTTCCTCGTTATATATTATTTACAAATGACTTTTAAGTTGATGTTAAACGGATATTGGAAATTGATCGTATGATAATAATAATTGCAAACTTTGGTTGACCTATTTAGAACTCCACAACCTATTTAAAAAATTAAAGTTTCTCTGAGCATATATATAATCTGCACTGCAAGTTCTCTAATTAAGGATTGATGTCGCTGCTCAAAAAAATTTCCGATGCTAAACTGAAAATATTTTTAGTCCATAAAATAAAGGAGATGTTTGCTAATGTAAAAAAAAAAAAAACTAAAACTTCAGTGTAGATTTTGAGAAATTCATTTTCCCGTGTAAAAAAGACACTGATTTGACTCAAAACCACAGCAGTCCCTGTTTAAAACAATGCTATTTTTTAAAGCTGAATTTCTCGAATTTTTCACTAATTATTATGGTCTAATTTTTTTGTCATGCCAATCATTTCAAGGCGGAAGGAATGTTTGCTGAAAATTTCAGAAAGCTGCACCATCCACCAAGCCTATTTTTCATAGCACTGACATTAACCTATAATGAACAATATTTTGTCTCCAGAAATTGGACCTGAACAACGACGGAGTTATAACGGTGGACGAGTTCATCGACTATTGCTCAATGGTGAGTTCAATGACCTCTTGGGAGCGTTGACCTCAGCGGGTTGACGTTCCGGCCCTCTCGAAGTGTACACTCCATTCAAATAAAAATATCTGATCCGACTGTAGCATGGCCGGATCGGACAGTTTTATTCCAATGGAGTGTGCACAATACAAATTGATGGCCAATTTCTCTCTTTAATAATAATAATAATATTTGTTTATTGGGTTAAGTATTAAAAAAGTGAGCTATTAAGCTCTCTCCATCACGTCTAATTCTTATTTTGCACCATCTTACAGGAAAAAAGAGGGGAAAAGACGAAATTACGTCTTTCTTTCTCTTATTGAGCATAAAATGTTAGAAATAATTGTTGTCTTCATTTCATCCTCACTTTAAGCAAAGAGGAAATAAGATGTGTTTTAGAGGTTATAAAAAGATTAGGCTTAGACATGTATGTAAAAGGTGAGTTGAAGCGTAATTTTTCAACAAGGGCACGCTAGCCATTTAGGATGTTTTGCTCATTTATAAAAAAAACATTTAATGAACTAAAATGTTACGTTTGGGGTGTGTGTTTTTTTTGTTATTTGTTTACTTCCTGATTTTTAATGAAGCAAAGTTGTGTTATTTTGTAATATCATTTATTGAAAATCAGCGTACCTGCATTACAACTGTTGCGACTTTATTTACACACTACTTATCTCTATCTTGCATGCTCGGTTTTCATGTAAATGTGATAATAATAATAATAATTATAACATAATAATAACAATAATAAAAAAAGGTTTCAAAATATTGAAATCTTATTAGTGCAAATTTATTGAAAATAACAAGATTTTTTTAATTCAATTTTAGCTAGACTGAGAGATATTTTTTTTAGCCTATTGATATAAATAAGCATGACTTTCTTATAAATAACTAATAATAAATATTATTGATACAATGAAGTTAGCAGCGCACCTGGTGGTAATAGCTGAACTACGTGCGTGCATCGAGGCCCCGTTACATGATGTAACATTGTAAAATCATAAAAATGCTGACAACAGCCACACCATAATTTTACAGAATTGACAACACCATAATTAGTAATATCGTTATATCATACCTTCAGATTTTTTTTTTTTTTTTCATTTTCTGCGTGCAACGCCATCTCTTGTTCCTTTATATACTCAATATAAGGAAGCCCCTGGAACTTAGCCTTTCCCACGTGACTCAATGAATTGCACGCTGCATACCCGGAGAAACGAAATAATAAAAAAAAGTTAATTTTTTTTAAAATCAATTGTTAATTTTTTTATAGACCCCTTTTATTACTTTTTTTTACTAAATACTCCCAAGTGAAATAAATATCACCTTTATTTCTAATAAAGAAAAACTGCAATAAATAATAACAATTAACCGCGAGCCTACCAATGGACTCTTTGGTCGTTTGCGGTGCTAATCAAGATGAAGCTGATTTTGACTACCTTCAAAAATGTCACCCAACGCAGCGATTACATCTCTAGAAAAAAGGCGTGCATGTTGTGATACTTAATGTTTAGTAACGTCTTCATTTTGAACACTAGTTGAAAAATTGCATCTTCAACTCATCCTTTACACGTCTAAACTTAATATTTTTACCTCAAAAACACATCTTATTTCCTCTTCGCTCAAAGCGAGGATTAAATAAAAACAATCAATACGTTTACATGACGGTGTTTAATACGGATCCGTTGACGACAGACAATGTTATTCTTATGAGGCATCGTCAACGGATACGTATTAAACACTTTCATGTGAACGTAGTGAAAATGGATGCGATTCACGAAGCAGTAAGCCAGGTTTCTAATCACGTTTAGCTAAAGCACGTTTAATTAACATTTAAAACAAGTATAGTTAAATGTAGATAAGCTAAACGTGGTTAGAAACCTTGCTTCTTGAATCGCACGCAATATTTCTAACATTTTATGTTCAAGAAGAGGAAAATGACATAATCTCATATTTTTTTCCTCTAAAATGATGCAAAATAAAAGGGTATCAGACGAGGAGAGAGCTTAATGGAGAATAAAAGATGAAATTTCAACTGGGGCATGTTGATACTTACATTGTTGTTGATTAACGTGTTGATTTTGTTCCAGAATGAAGACATCCGGAGCTCGTTTGCAGTGTTCGATGATTTGTGGTAGGAGAGGGAGAAATTAAGAGTGAACAATTTGTTTATAAATATTATACGATTTTTTTTTTTTGCAATTATTGCTGCTATTATACGCTCTGTATTATTACTGTTATTATGTTTATTTTGATTGCTTGTGATGCTACGATACTCCTGATGATAAGAGTGCAGTTTTGACATAATTTTGACATAGTTTTGACAGTTTTGTATAATTATCTAGGGAGATAAAAAGTTGGTTACAAATTATGTGTCCTGTGACGTGTTGCACGAGCTGCACGAGGGCAAGTAACGTCACAGAAGACCCCCCCCCCTCCTGCAAATTGATATTGACGCTGCACTACGACGCTAGCCTGCAGAGTTACAACCTATTGAAAGATGCTCCATGTGAGTAATTTTATACATGTGTCTTGTATATGGCTGGCTGATTGGTTGTTTAACTTCTAGCTTTAAACATATGGTAAATAAAAAACTATATTCTCATCAGCATTCCCTAGTTATTTGTAATTGTATTTTTAATGTCCAGGATGATACAATCATTTATATTAACATAATTTTAAAATAATAAAATATTGAATATTGTGGAAGAATTAAAATTATAAGATGAGAAAACGCCTGGAATTTAAAAATAATTTAATTATTAAATATATATATATGTTAGCACCCAAAGCCGAATTCGGGCAAAAGCCGAAAAAAATGCCCACATCTAGTTTTGCGCATCACGAAATGAGCCAAAGCCGAAGTAAGGTTTTTTTTCGGCTTTGGCGCATTTCATTTTGAACAAAACTAGATCTGCTCAAATCGAAATGCGCCAAAGCCGATATAAGATTTTACTTCGGCTTTGGCGCATTTCATTTTGAGCAAAACTAGTTCTGCGCATCGCGGTTTGAGCAAAAGTCGAAATGATATTTTATTTCGGGTTTGGAGCAAAATTTTGAGCACATCTAGTTTTGCACAAAATAAAGATGATTTTAATGACGAGATGATGATTTTAATTTTAATGATATTAATTTTAATTTTTAAAAAGAAAAATAAAAAACTATATAAGACTAAACTTATAATAAATATTAGTATTGTGACCTAATATCTTTCAAACGCTGTTTAAAAATAAATTAATTAGGGGAAAAAATAATAACTTTAAAATGTAATCATAACAGTATACGTACGTACATACCTTATAAAAAATATTGTAAAATTTGTTGATTTTATAAAACACTCCACCATTTCTGTCACTTAATTACTATTTGATGATGTTTTTGTTAAATAAATAATTTTTTTGTTTTAAGAACTGAGTATTGACCTCAATTTTTTTTTATTGCAGAAATGGATAGAGGGTGCAAAGTTATGCTACCCTGATTTTTTTCAGATTTTTTAGAGCCCGGGAACTATTTTTAAAAAATTATTGAAAGTTCTTTTTGTGACGTCACGAGACGCCGCTCTTTAAGAAAAAGATAGGACTTGACGCCGCGTGACGTCACAAATAGGACTTTCAATAATTTTTTAAAAATACTTCCCGGGCTCTAAAAAATCTGAAAAAAATCAGGGTAGCACATCTTTTCACCCTCTATCCATTTCTGCAATAAAAAAATTGAGGACAATACTCCACTGCAGCTCAAATAAAATAGACATATATTATACGCCACACGTTTTAAAGTATTCTTTAGATTCACTCGCTCTCACCATACCGATAACAACCTGTATTGCATGATAGCCTAATTCTAAGACATAGAACTATGAAATTTACAAGTGCGTGCATGACAAAATATTTCTAATGGTGAGAGCGAGTGAATCTATAAATGAATACTTTAAAACGTGTGGCGTATAATATATGTCTATTTTATTTGAGCTGCAGTTCTTAAAACAAAAAAATTATTAATTTAACAAAAACATCATCAAATAGTAATTAAGTGACAGAAATGGTGGAGTGTTTTATAAAATCAACAGATTCTACAATATTTTTTATAAGGTATGTACGTACGTATATACTGTATGATTACATTTGATTATGATTAGTTTTTTATTTTTATTTTTAAAAAATTAAAATTAATATCATTAAAATTAAAATCATCATCTCTTCATTAAAATCATCTTTATTTTGTGCAAAACTAGATGTGCTCAAAATTTTGCTCCAAACCCGAAATAAAATATCATTTCGACTTTTGCTCAAACCGCGATGCGCAGAACTAGTTTTGCTCAAAATGAAATGCGCCAAAGCCGAAGTAAAATCTCATATCGGCTTTGGTGCATTTCGATTTGAGCAGATCTAGTTTTGTTCAAAATGAAATGCGCCAAAGCCGAAAAAAAACATCACTTCGGCTTTGGCTCATTTCGTGATGCGCAAAACTAGATGTGGGCATTTTTTTCGGCTTTTGCCCGAATTCGGCTTTGGGTGCTAACATATATATATATATATATATATATATATATATATATATATATATATATATATATATATAATATATGAAGACCAATATTGTGTAATCATTTAGTTTGTTTTTTGTAATTAAGAACAATATAATATATGTTATTGCATTCCTATAAGATATTAATTTTGATAAGTGTTAATTATTAATTGAAACGATCAATGTTTATAAAAAAGAAAATGTCATCACTTTTTGAGATTTACTCAAAAATCTGTTTGCTGTCTAAATAATTTGGATAAATGAGAATTATTTGATGTTGGTATGTTATACTCTTATTGTATAGGCTCACAGATTAGCCTCCGTGACTTAACTCCATTTCTTCGTGTGTTTCTCCTTACTCTTTCCATCTCTTTCTCTTTCCAAATAATATTAAAACAAGCCAAATGGTTGTTATTAAATAGGCTATTACCAAGAACACCGAAAATTTTTAATGTCATTTGTAAATATTTAAAGTTCTCTATTATTAATCGTTAAATTAAATAAATAAAGATTGTAAAAAAAAAAAAAAAAAAAATATGCGCTGGATATTTGCCAAAAAATAATCACGACTGAGTGAGATTTAAATTTTGTTAAAAATAATATTGATGATAATAAATTGGTGAGAACCAATAAAATAAAAATGGTCCTATAATTTGGGTGCTTTTAGTCTGAATGAATTGGCCGTTGCAACGCTGGCGCATAAGCCTCCATCAACGTGAAACCCATCCATTATCATTAGTTATTATTATATTATTACTAAATAATAATAATAATAATAAGTGTTATTCCAAAGAGTTTTGATGAATATTATACGAAAAGATAATCACAGTCGAAAACAGAGCTTTAATAAGGAAATAATGAATATCAATTTTTAAAATATATAGTTTAATTCGAAGTAAATAATCAGTTTTACAATAAATATTTTAATACACTGGGCATGCAAAGAGTGGAATTTTCGTCTGCACAAAAAAATAATTACTTTGCAAAAAACAAAAATTATTCATGTACTATGTTAAATAATAATGTTATAATATCTTTAAAATGCTTTTAGGTATAAAGAATTGCATAAAAACAACAATATGCCCTATATATACCGAATGTCATTCACAGATTTTTTTTTTGCTTTCTAAAAAAAATAATAATAAATAAACAATAAATAAATAAATAAAAAGGATGCAAATTGTTATATTATAAGTGCTCTTTCTGATTGCTGCAGTGTGACGATACGTCACCACTTCGTGTTGGTTTAACAAATATATTTATCGAGACAGCTTGTTCCTATATTTGTAACACATTGGTTTCATGTAAAATGCCGAAAACAAATACATATCGAGAAAGTTATCATTTATAAACTAAACACAAATTTTGTTTATTTGGCATACAGACATATTCACTTACTTTACTGTCAGTTTGTTCCGTTTCATCAAAATGCAAAAAAATGAAGTCATTGTTGTGCCACTAATTGTTACAAAAAATATTATAATTAAATGACAAAGAAACTTGAATAAAAATATGTTCCAATATTTTATGTGTTTCTTATTACCAAAATATCCTCTCCCTTTTTGAAATAAAGACGCAACATTAAGCGTAGGATGAACATTTCAGGACGTACACCCATTTGTTATAGTTTTACGAAAACAGCGGAATGTGGCTTTCCTTATTACATTAACATAGTATATGTCAGGTCAACTTCAGTGGGCATGGCAGTGTTTGATTATAATATACCTAGAACATGGGTGCATGGCTAATGTTTGTCTATTCTCAAAAAGCGAACAATTAAGAAAAGAAATTTCGGGGGATGTGGCTCCATGAGGTCGAGATGCTAACAACAAAGATGGGCCCTGAGTGTGGCGAGTGTGGAGTACGTTAAATTAAAAAAAATTGAGGGAGCTTTGGGGAGGAGGGGGGGGCAGCACCTTCACCCCCACCCCCTTCCTGAATACTCTTGACACATTTCAGTACAATTTTTTTTATTTTGATTTGATTTTGATATTGCAAGTACAGAGAAAGTGACGCTTCTATATAGATGCCTCTCTTATATACGCGTATAATAAAAGGATAGGACTTAAAAGGGACGTGGGTTCAAACCCGACCTCGGCAAAACTTTTTAGCAATACTTTCCGTCCTATAAAAAATCAGAGCAGCATAACTTTTCACCCTCTATCCATTTTTGCAATAAAATTTCTTGAGGTCAATGTTCTATGCTCTATTCTATCATTCTAACCAATAAATTAATGCCATAAATGCTTACTAAATAAATTTTAACATTTAAATCAAATAAGATTTAAGGTGCATTTCCATGGAGCGATGTCAAGCGGGGCTTGGCGAGGTGAGAAAAGCGCACTTGCTTCAATCTCGTATGGTAGCCATATTTACGAAATAAAATTTAGTTTTACCGCCAACATGGTCACCATATTATATTAAAGGTATACAGGCCTCAAATTACAAAATAGACAGACACCAAGTGTTGCTCGAGTTTATAATAAACATTCACATTATTTTTATTCACGCGCGGTTCGACGTGCGAAATTGCACTGCAAAGGAGGACCTTGCTGACGTCACAATTCACAGCTAGACCCAATTAGCCAATTAGCATTGAGTTGTGACGTACGCAAGGACTAAATTTATTACTTTGCACCGCAACTTCGCCCGCTTGCACCAGGCGTGGAGAAAAATGATGCGAATGATGAATATATACACTTGGTGATTGTCTTATAAACGTGGATTTTCATGCACGATGGACGATTTCTAGCCTGCGACGCGACGCGAATAATGCGCACTTGCTGTAACATCCATTGGCGGCAATATTGGGCAATTAAAAGAAAAAGAGCATCGTGATTAACGCGATTACAAAGATAACAAAAGTATAATACTTAACATATCTTACGGCATCCCTCAAGGTGGAATACTTTCACCAACAATATTCAATATATTTATCAATAGTATAAGTAATTTAAAACTGAAAGGCAAAATGTGGAAATTTGCCGATGATATTTGTCTGAAATACTGCTCAAAAAGTGTACCTGAAATTATCAATGACATACAGTATGACTTAAATTTATTAAATAATTGGTTTAAAACCCTAAATTTTCTAACCCTAAATGCAAGCAAAACTAAATTTATGTTAATAAAGAGGGGAGAAAAAATAACTTCACCTACTAAACCATTTATAAATAATACAATAATTGAACAAGTATATGAATCTAGGATTTATAATTGACTCACAACTAAAATGGGAACCTCATATAAATTTTGTAAAAAAAATATTTTGTTTCAAATATTGGAATTTTATGGCGTGCTAGACATTTTATTCCAGACAATGTTAAAAAACAAATTTACTATGCTTTAGTTCATTCATATCTTAATTATATGGTAGGGATCTGGGGAAATGCATATCAAAATGTACTGAAACCACTACAAATACTCCTAAACAAAATTATTAAAATACTGTATAATTTTGAATGGAGGAAAAATACTATTGAACTTTATAATGATACTAATATGCTTAATATCACAGGACTAAACGCAAAAAATTTATGTACCTTTGTTTATAAAATAATCAATAACTTAATTAAAAACAATTGTTCTTTAGTACTAAATAGTGATGTACATAATCATAATACAAGACGATCTAATTACTTCCATATTGATTTCACAAGAACTAATCTTGGAAAATACTCAATTATGTCCAAAGCTATTCATTTATATAGTGTTTTACCGGAAAATATAAAATCATCACCATGAGTTAAAATGTTCACAGATAATGTTAAAAAGTATTTTAATTTATGCCAATTTTCTTTAAGTAATAATAGTTCCAAAAACAGAAATTCTCTATCAATATACTATGTCTAATTTTTTAATATATAGTATTAAAATGAATTTATGTTTTTTTGTTGTTGCTGTTTTGTTATTTTCTTTTTTTTTATATTTCTATTGATTTATTCAATTGTATTTTCGTATTCACTCTGACAATTAAAACTTTTTCTTCTTACTTATTTTTTTTTTATTTATTATTTTTTTTTTAAACAACTTGTTTTATGTTACTTATTAATTTACGTATATGTAATATATTACAGCCTAAATATTATACTATTTTCTATTGTATAATTGCATATAATATATAGTTTGTTTCCTGTACTTCCGCTATCAAGTCAGTTTATATAATTGTTTTTCTTTTTCCCTCTGTTCGAGCTTAAAGCTCATAGAGGACAAAACTATAAAATTGTAAGTTTTTAAAATTGTATTATGTATTCTATAATAATGAATAAAAAAAAAAAGAATTCGCCACCGCATAGGATTTCGCAGCTTTTACGTTAAAATCGCGTCGCATCGCCGTTGTCGCTCATGAAAATCCACCTTAATTTGAGGCTTGTTTACCTTTGAAGCAAGTGCACCTTTCTCGCCCTGCCAAACCCCGCTCGACATCGCTCCATGAAATGCACCTTTTGTTCTAGTGAAAAAATTTGTTTATTTCATTCATTTGTTTTTATTTATATTAAGATGTTCGATGGCCAGTCATACGTGGAAATACGGTGATGTTGATCAAACAAAATAAAATAAGAATTTTAATTAATTACATTTCAGGTGCTGCAGTCACTTTAAAAAGAATAAGCTCAAGGCCGTACTTCTTAACTTGTTCCAACTTGTGAGAAAGCCAATTAGTTAATTAAGTTTGCAAATGAAGTTTCAAAAATGTTAAATTTAAAACATAAAGTAGAGTGAGCAATTTCATTTTTTTTTTTTCTAAAAATAGTTTAACCTATCTTTTATTGAGAAATGAAAATAAAAAAAATTCAATATCAAACAGCTTCACCACAAAAAATTCCCAAATTTGGTGTTTCGGAGGCCTTTAAAATGCATCCTTATGTGATACAGAAAACAGTTTTTTACTCAAACTTTGTCTGAACTATGGTACCATTTAAGAAATAACAACGTAATCTATGATGAATTCTTTAATAGATTTTCAAATTAAAAAAAAAAAAAAAAAAAAAAAAAGAATAAAAAATTGCCGAGCCTTTTTTTCCGAAAGAAAAAATACTAAAACCCCTGGTACTTTCACACAAAAATTTCAACACTTTTAAAAAAAAAAAAAAAAAAAAAAAAACTTAAATTTAATAATAAATTTAATGTATATGATTGTTACATCTATTCGTAAATACACACATTATTCAGATGAATCTTATGAACCTTATGTACATATGAACCTTATGTACATATGAACCTTATGTACATATGACCTTATGTGACATTAAGGTCATCATAATTGATTAACAATTGAATTGTATTAACAAACGGACCTAACAATTAAATTTGTTCAACGGGCGCGATTCAAGAAGCATGCAGTTAGCCAGGTTTCTAACCATGCACGTTGCTTAACCACGTTTAACTAGGTGGTTTAACACGTAAAAAAGGTATAGTTAATAACCGTGGTTAAGCTAACCGTGGTTAGACACCTGGCTAACTGCTTCGTGAATCGCACTCGTTTTCAGCGCTTCAAAATTTAAACCTTATACTGTGCTGTCAATCGCGCGCGAAAATCAGAGTGAAAAAAAAAAAGTGTTTATACTGCTTATTTTCCTCTTCTCTTTCTTCATTCTTTACTTATTAATAAAAAATAACTAAAATAAAATATAATAGCGTAAAACTGTGGGAGTTAATAATTTGCCAAAATTAAAAAAAAAAAAAAAAAAAAAAAAAAAAAAAAAAACTAAATAATATTACAAAAGAATAAATCTCAAATTTTGCATATTCTAAAGCTTCTCTGTTTCAGATTATAGACCTTAATATTGCTTTATCAATGTTATACTTGAATTTTATATTGTCTTTGATTGCTGCCATGGTTAGCATGAAATAAATTGTTTTATTGTGTATGTTTTGATAATAAATATATTGAATAAAGTCTCAGCAGTGAAAATAATGATAAATAATAAGTACAATGTTATATTTCAATCAAAATGTTATATTTTCTGTATTAAATATACTTTAATCTCTATATGATTTTGATTGAAATTATTCTCTTACATGCATTAAATTTTTCTTTATTACTGATCAAATATCTTGAAGATTTTGACGAAATTCTATACCGGCCGTCCGGCCGACAGGGTTAATTGTTTAAACTTGGCCGGTATGCATATTCTTGCAAAATAAAAAAATATAAAATATATATATATAAATTATATAAATATATATATATATATTTATATAAAATAAAAATAAATAGAGGAAATTTTTTGTTGTATTCATTAAAAAGAATTGTGTCAGATCCTACATTACTGTCTGTATATTATGCAAATATATATTCTCATTTAAGCTACTGTATAATAATGTGGGGTAGTGATAATGTTATGTTAAATAGACTGTTTATTCTTCAAAAAAGGGCTCTTAAAACAATAAAAGGGTTTAAAAAATATGATTCATGTAGAACATATTTTAGGGAACTGAACATGTTAACTTTACCGTGTATTTATATTTACAAATGTGCAATGTATAAAAGACTACATGCTGAGTCATACGATCAAGTTTCCGACATTTCTCCATACAATACAAGAAATAAATCGAAGGTAGTAGTAAAAAAACACCAATCTGCTTTTTATAAAAATAATCCATATTACCAAACGCATAAAATTCACGATTTTATACCACAATCATTGCGAGATGAAAGAAGTGATAATGTATTCAAAAATAAACTGAAAACTATCTTAATCAAAAAAGAGTATTACAATATTAAAGAATTTTATTCAGAGGACACAAAAATAACAGATGGAGATGTAGCAAACTGGAACGTAGCTGACACAGCATAATAATTACTATAGTGAGAAAACCAATATATTAATGTAAAACTTAATTATCATCCATTAAGATCATCAAGATAATGTGATACAGTGAAAAAAAAAAAAAAAAAAAAGGGAAAAATAACATCAAACATGTGATTGTGGTTAAATTTTCATATTAAAATTTTATAATTTTCATAATAATTCATACAAGAAGAGTAAGTGCATCAAGAAACTTATTGTACTGTGAAAAGAAGAAATAAATTATGTGAATATATGACAATTTATGCAAAAGTGCTTTTTAAATAACTAATTTACTACTAGTAAATTGTTAGAGTAACTAATTATTTTGTCAAGATGTATAGACTTTTAATTGAATTTAAAAGTTGTGTGTTAAATATATTATGGTGCTAATGTGATGTTTAAAAGGACACAATTTTAATTATTGTATTAATTTTATAGATCATATATATTTTAAATATTGTTTGGGTATATGTGTTTAAATTTATTAAATTTAGGCTAATTTTAATTAGAATTAAGTATGTTACATATTTAATGTAATAATTGACGTGATCCATGCTGTACAGCCTATGATCGAAATAAAAATTTGAATTTGAATTTGAATTTGAATATATATATTATATATATATATATATATATTCCTTCTTTTTTTTTTTGAAGCCTTTTTTTAATGAGACATAATGAAATTACTGCCATGTAAGAAAATATGAGCAGGGAATATTCTATACAAAGACAGGAAGAAGAAAGAGAAACAGAGGGAGAAGAGAGATAAAGGAAGTGAAAGGGAGAGAAAAAAAGAGATACCCTAGTTGAAAAATTACGTCGTCTTAAACTCATCATTTACACGTCTAAACCTAATCTTTTTACCTCTAAAACACATCTTATTTCCTCTTCACTCAATAGGACACTGTTAATATAAGGCGACGTGAAGAGGGTTGCGAACTTTCTCTTTTTGTGACGTCAGGGGCTGAGGGGATTTAAAGAATTTAAAGACCCCCATGGGATAGATTCCACCGTTATACACGCAGTATGCACGTGGATGACACTGCTGCTTGACTTTCTGCTGTTCCTGCTGAGTTTATTTTCATTATTATTTTTATTTATCATCATTATTTACATTTTGCAATGTACGAGAAACTATGAAATTTTTTCATACTTGTGGAAGTAGTTTGGTGCCATGCTGGTGCTACGTATGTTACTACTGACGTTATCAGCGCCAAATAAACTATGTAACGCTTTTCTGAGAAAACCTAACAATTTTGCAGCGTTGCACCTTACCGCACTTTCAGTTTGCAAGTTCCATCTCATGTCTGAAGTCAACACAGTACTTGAATATGTTGTCACAATAAGAAATTATATCATTATTGATATAATAATCATATTTTGATGGCAAAATACTTAATGATGTATCCATTATCTTACACTTTTTTTTAGATTCAATGACATTTCATGGTTACAGCATCTAACAGAAATATTATTGAGATCATTCTGAATAACTATGTTTTCTTCTTCACTCTAAATTTATTAGTCTAAATAAAGTCATCAGCATTTTGGGTACATTCCAGAAGGTCAGTCATATAGAATTATGTGGCATGCGATGGAGCTCCCATAATCTTATCACAACGCTGTATGACGACTGCATACACAACTTGAAAAACATTCAGTGAAAAGAAATGAAAAAGTAAATACAAAGAAGAAAACGTGTGGTATATATAAATAAAAATGAAACAGTTTGACCTTTTCACTTTTCTATACTGTAACATTCGCCTACAACGTAATTTAATAATATAGTAGCTTAATAATTCCAGTACCTTTCATAATATATTGTTGCTTTTTTGCAATATACTGATAGAAAAAGTATCGTTGCTCTTTTTTTTTAGTAAATATTTGTTCTGGAGTCTGAATAGGGCCGTCTTTATTGTACCGGTACCACAATACCACAATGGAGATGTCCTGGTCTGAATGTAGCATGCACACATTACTAATTTTTATTACCTACCTGCATTACTAATTGTTATTACCTGCCTGCCATTACTAAAAACAAAATAAATATTGGTGACTAAGTATCAAGCTTCGAGAGTCTAAACAACAAAAGAATTCTTCTAATTTTTTTTAAAACGATGGTGTTCCGTCAAAAATGACAAACTCATTTTATCGCGACCTCTCAAAAACGACTAATTCGTTTTATCGCGAGCCGAGATGGTTGGTTTTGCACTATGGGTTTCCAGGAATAAAAAAAAATGTATGTACCTCGAAACCCATGCATAGTGCAAAAGCGACCATCTCGGCTCGTGATAAAAAGAGTTAGTCGTTTTTGAGAGAAAAGCATGATTAAAATTTTAAAACACATGAACATATTGTAATAACTAATAACAAAAAATTTATTTAATATATCTGTTTTAATTAATATACACCAAAATTATACCTAACGAATATAATATAGAATCAAAGTATTTTGCTTTCTTTTTGCCTTCATCCACATTTTTTTTTTTTTTACTCATTGTATTTTTAAAAACTTATTCTATTAGTCCAGGATGTAAATTTTTTTAAATTGATTTCAACCAATAAATGTAAATTTAAATAAAATTTACATTTTAGTTATAAAAGTTTTTCATTTTGAAATAACTCGAGGATTAGTTAAAAATACATTTATAATACATTACACATTTTGTATATACAGACTCTATCATTTAACAATATTTCCTTATAAAAAAGAAACTGAGGAGAATTTTGACACAGCATTGTGGCGTAATACTTGACTAAACGGCTACAATAAAATATTTCTGGTTGTGTGGTTAAGGGACCACACATATGGATAATTTTGAATAGCAACCAAGTCCTTTCATGAAAATGCAGCAAGTGCAGATGCCAGCCGCCTAACATTCTCATATAGATGAAACTTGACACTTTTTATCTAAGGCAAGGTATAATACGGTATTTTCAAAGGGGGAGGGCAAGTTTAATATATTATTGTAACAAGTCGAATTTATTTTATCAAGTTATTATACAGCAAATTTTTTATCATACTCTATAAAATATATAATTATATGTATATATATATTATCATATTATCGAACGACAATTGGGTAATTACTAATTAGTAATTATATTCACTAAGTTTGAAACCCCGAACTTTCCGAACTCAAATTTAAATTATTATCATCGGAAACGGGGTTTGCCAGGGCCTTGCAATCCATCCCGGCATTTGACTGCGACTGAGGGAAACGTGGAAACTTCAGCCATGATGGACGCTACAACTCAACAAAATGGACCGGAAGTGCAATGGTCCAAAGCCAGGGGAACCACATGGTGGAAAAGCGCAATGATGTACCCCTGGGTGCGAAACGTGGTTTTTGTTGCAAATCGCCTCTCAATGCATTTATTGACATGATTCAATATTTTTTATAATTTAAATAAATATTAGAATATTATAAAATGACATTTTTATATATACACGGTGTATTATATATAAAAGCATAAAAGCCCGAACGTATTTGCTTGGGGTAGTTGAGGAACCAACTTGAAGGGTTACTCAATTTTTTTTAACTACAGGGAGTGAAACTGACATCAATGTTAAAACACAAACACTCAAAATCGAATTAAAAAATTTAATGAAAATGGCATAAATTGATGGTACTATCAAAATGTGCTTCTACCTCAAAATCCATATATATATATATATATATATATTATATATATATACCCGAGTTCAAAAAATATGCTATAACTACATATAAAGTACAAATAAAGAAGCAATACCAGCTAAAATTTTGCAATATCACAACTAAAATTGCTCTAGAGACAAATACGCCAAAATTTTGTAAATTTTATGTTTATCTTTTCTTTTTAAATATCCTATAAATGACGTATAAATTGCATATATGATTTACAAATAACAATATAGTATATTTAGAGCAATTTTAACAAACTATATGGCTGATAATTTTGCAATATATGGTGTATTAGGCATGCAAGTTATGCATGATATTATTAGAATAAAAATAGTTGTAAAATATATCAATTATTTTGAATTTAAAACTCTGTTATATATGATATAAATGTCAGCTAATAATATTCTGTTTTTATCTCAAAGTTATTTATGAAATACTCCTACACAATACTATGTTGTTTAAAATAAAATAACACTATTTTTACTATTATTTTACATCTTTCCAGTATTCCTGCATGATGTATTTAAAGCAGTTATATTTGACAAATTTGTCTATAGCAATTTTAATGGCAAATTATGTTAAATTTTTAAAGGAATAGGGCACTATTGTTACTATATTAAACAATTTTCCAGCATATTCTCCATATATGATGAAAAATACAGTATATAGGATATATATTATAAAAATAGTTATGGCATTTTGTTTCATAAAAACAATATATACAATAATTTAGCGTTGAATGCAAATGAAATGCGGCAATGGCGGCAAAGTTCAAAGTTATAGCATCCGAACAGTAATTGGGGATGTATAATATGTACGTGCGAGTAAATTAAATAGTGTTTATTTTACAAAAGCGTGCACTTAAAACCATGTTCTAAATTTCCTTTAAAGACTTTTATTACATTCCCACGAACAAAAAATTAAATTAATATTTTTTGATCATGTCTTATATAGCTTGCTTGTCTGCAGACAAATAAACAACTTTTTATTACAAACCTTGTCTTCTTTATTCGAATGTTTTAAAAAATGATTAAGTTCTTACAATTTTATGTATTTCTTAAGGTAGAGATAATACGGATCAGCTGGCCCCATGCTAAAAAAATCCCATTCATAAAAATTATGAAAAAAATTTAAAATGTTCTCCTCTACATCCCCTATCAGTAGGTAAAATATCAGGTATACAAAAACGAGCTAGTTTTCGAGTTATTAATTTTTAAAGTTGACTAATTTAACATGGAGAAATGGAACTTCCATGTTAAATTGGCCAACTTTAAAAATTAATAACTCGAAAACTAGCTCGTTTTTGTATACCTGATATTTTACCCACTGATAGGGGATGTAGAGGAGAACACTTTAAATTTTTTTCATAATTTTTATGAATGGGATTTTTTTAGCATTGGGCCAGCTGATCTGTATTATCTCTACCTTAATATGTAATTATTATAATATATTTATGCATTAGCATTATTCTGTTTAATATTATAGTGTAATACTTTTTCTTATAGTGAAAAGCAAGAAAAAAAAATCTAATACCATAGTTTAAAAATTACGTCTTCAGCTCATCCTTTACACGTCTAAATCTAATCTTTTTACCTCTATAAAACACATCTTATTTCCTGTTCGCTCAAAGTGAGGATGAAATGAAATATTTCTAACATTTTATGCTCAAAAAGAGGACAAAATACGTAATCTCGTCTTTTTCCCTCTTTTTTTTTCTAAAATGGTGCAAAATTAGAGGAAATTAGACGAGAGACGAGCTTAATAGAGAATAAAAGTCGATATTTATTTTATCTCTGGTGTACTGTACAATAAATAACAAAACAAAAAAGCAGTATAAATAAAACAAAATATTTTGACAAATAGAAAACTGCGTATTTACTTTTCAGTTTTAATTTAAAGCGAGTACAAAAAGTTTACATTCAATTATTGTTGCTACGACAAAGAACTTCACTCTTGCTTTGTAAATTAAATCTTATTGAATCAGAAAGATTTATTATGAGTCGATAGAAAGCTTTAACAAGTCATAAAAACTAGAATTTGCACAAAAAAAAAAAAAAAAAAAACTTTTGTCCGCGCTTTTAGCTTAGAATGTGAACAGGGTCATTTCCAGTGACCTGTAAGTAATAAAGTGAGTCTATATAAAATATACTTTTTATAAATGTGTGCTGGAAAAGTGCATTTTGTGTCATTGTATAGAGATGAGCACGTTGGCAAAGACTATCATACGCTTCATCTGATATCCAGAATGTGTTTCTCTGATTGCAAGTAAAGATTCGAGTGCATGTGTTTAAATTGTAAAACTGCAGCTAGAGAGAGAGAGAGAGAGAGAGAGAGAGAGAGAGAGAGAGAGAGAGAGAGAGAGAGAGAGAGAGAGAGAGAGAGAGAGAGAGAGAGAGAGAGAGAGAGAGAGAGAGAGAGAGAGAGAGAGAGAGAGCATGTTAGCACGGGCAACTTGGAGAATCCAACACGGAGGGCAGCACCTTTGTTAGAGCGCATGACAATCAATGCTCCGCCCGTGCAACCTTTTGTCAACATTTTTTTTTTTGTCATAGTATAAAGTTTCATTCAAACATTTTTCTATTATTATTTCTTCTTCAGAGAAAGTTTTATATAAAGCGTTTTCAAGCAAAAAACTTCTTTTTTATAAATATATTATTATTCATTCTTAATTCAAATTAATTGCTTACAACATAGCTGAGGCAACTCTCTGAATCTAACATGCAAGACCATATTTTTAATATTCACAATTCCTTATATTAACAAATATATTTATATTAACAAATATATTCATATTATATATATATTATTATATTATATAAGGCTTAACCTGAGAAATTTGAACGAAAAAGTCGTAAAGACAGATGTTCTTCAAAATAATTTGGTAGACTTATAACAATTGTCCAATCAGCCCTGATTTTTTTTCAGAATTTTTAACCGTTGGTTTAATTATAATTAATTTATTCAAAAGTCAATTTTGTATCCTTCCAAAATGTTAAATTTGTTAATTAGCATTGCAAAAAACTGAAAGACAGATTTTTTTACTTATTATTATTTTTTTTTTTGTTCAAACCTAATTTTTTAGGCTATTTTTCTGAATTGTTTTCATATTTTTCGAACCGTAGCGTTGATTGTTATAGTAAATAAGTGATTAGAAAATTTAGAAATGTGGCAACGCTCTCAGGGACTGAAGATACCGAAGAACTGTATACTGGGTATATACAGTCGTTGGAAGTTACCACCCACTCCTCCCATCAGCTTCGCATTGCTAGTTCAACAGTGTTGCCACTATGGGTGCGATTCAAGAAGCAGTTAATTAGCCAGATTTCTTACCACGTTTAGCTTAACCACGTTTAATATACCTGTTTTACGTATAGTGAACACCTTTTAACACCTAGTTAAACATTGTTAAACCTGGCAAACTGCTTACTGAATCGCACCCATTATATGTACACACACATATATATATATATATATATATATATATATATATATATATATATATATATATATATATATATATATATATATATATGCTGGCACCCAAAGCTGAATTCGGGCAAAAGCCGAAAAGAATGCACACATCTAGTTCTGCGCATCACGGAATGAGCCAAAGGCGAAGTGAGTTCTATTTTCATCTTTGGCGCATTTCATTTTGGGCAAAACTATTTCTGCTCAAATCGAAATGCGCCAAAGCAGATATGAGATTTTACTTCGGCTTCGGCGCATTTTATTTTGAGCAAAACTAGTTCTGCGCATCGCGGTTTGAGCAAAAGTCGAAATGAGATTTTATTTCGGGTTTGGAGCAAAATTTTGAGCACATCTAGTTTTGCGCAAAATGAAGATGATTTTAATGACGCAAAATTCTCGAATAAATAAATATTAATCAAAATAAATAAATAAATAAATAAATAAATAAATAAATAAATAAATAAATAAATAAATAAATAAATAAATAAATAAATAAATAAATAAATAAATAAATAAATAAATAAATAAATAAATAAATAAATAAATAAATAAGACTAAACTTATAATAAATAATATTAATATTGTGTGATATTTCGAGCGCTGTTTAAAAATTAATTAATTCGGACAAAAATAACAACTTTGAAAAATAATTAAAACAGTACGTACGTTATACCGTACATACCTTATAAAAAATATCCGATTGTATAGAATCTGTTGTTTTTATAATTAATACGCTCCACCATTTCTATCACTTACTACTTTCATAATTTTTGTTAAATATATATATTTTTTAAGAACTACGGCTCAAATAATCTATATAAACACACGCCACATTTTAAAGTACTCTTCAGATTCACTCGCTCTCGCCATTAGAAATATTTTCATGCACTTTCTAGATTTATTTTATTTTCTCACATTTAATATTTTTGATGACAACGAACAACCTCTCTTTATATCAGTATGTGAGTGCCTTACTATGTAATCATATACTATAGCTGCCTTTGAATTAGGCTACCAATACAGGTTGTTATCGGTACAACGAGATAAGAAATATAATATATATATATATATATATATATATTATTATATAATAACTTATATAAAATAAGACATTTTAACACAAAGTTTTATAATGCATGTAAAATTTTGATAAAAACAATATATATTGAGTAAAATTCTAAAGAGAAGGAAAAAGAAATAATTATCACAAAATTATATTAAAAAATCATTTAAAAAATACCCGTGGGTAAAATAGAAATTTTAAATAATTGTTACAGCCTTGTTCCAATTATTCAGCCGTACCGGAACTCCTGACCCATGTAGTTAAAATTATGACTCTGCTGTATATCGTTCTTATACTTTCAAAGGTGATATAGTAAGTATTTTTGGTTCTTTATAAGCATGCGTGTGACAAAATTTTCCAACCTGGAAAATTCGTCACAGGCTAATGTACTGTAAACTAACAATTGGGAGAGTGTTTCACAATTTAATAATAACAATTGTTTATTGGGTTAAATATTACATGTTTGGGAGGAGTCAGTGCAGTAGAAAATCGTTAAATTTACTGCACAAAAAATAAAATAATAATACATTTAAAAAACTGAAATTCAAGTATTTGAAGAATGTCCTCGCTTTTCACGGTGTCATTGAAGGTACGGTTGAGATTTGCGTGACCGCTACCTGCTCGCTCGCAGGTGTGAAGTTCAAGGAAGCCGACAGCTTTCACGCCTTCTTGTGGCATTATCAGCCGTGAAATGTGCTTTTAAAGCCACAGTAGAAATTACGCAAGAAAAATGGATATAACAATGAATCTCATGCAGCGTGCCGTCATTCACTTGACGTACGACGGGAGCACTTCATCACTACTGCATCCTACTCTAAAATGCTCGAAATTCACAATTATTGTTTTTACCAGCACACTTTTTGCATATAATGATATAATATACTTTTCACAATTACAGCTGATTATCACCTATGATCAAAGTACTTTCAAACGATATTTAAATATCCAATGCTAAGTTAGAACAAGATTTGTTAAAACAAATCTTGAGTTAAAAGATTTACCTATAGTTGAAAAATTAAATCTTCAACTCATCCTTTACACGTCTAAACCTAATCTTTTTACCTATAAAATACATCTTATTTCTTCCAAGGTGTATACAGGTATAAACCTTTCTCTATATTATACACCTTGATTTCTTCCTCGCTCAAAGTGAGGATGAAATGAAGACAATATTTCTAACATTTTATGCTCAAGAAGAGGAAAGAAGAAGTTATCTCATCTTTTTTCCCTCCAGAATGTTGCAAAAAAAGTGGAAATTAGACGAGAAGAGAGCTTAATAGCGAATAAAATATGTAATTTATTTCAACTCGGGGAAGTATCTCACAGTAAATTTATCTTGCAAGAATATAATATATAATATAGAGCTAGGTAAAAACTTAAAAAATATATTTCTCTATTGATATACAAATATATGTATCATAATATATTTTAATTATTCCTATAATTGCATGATTAATTGATTATGGGAGATTTCGTGCAGTATGAAATAAAATTCCAATTTAAGAGTTTTATAAATTAATGACTTCGTGCTGGTTTGATTGAAATTACACAAATAACTTTTATAACGTTAAATGGATAAAACACATATTTTTTTAATTCGATATATAAAATTGCTGCTTGATATGAATCAAAAACTTTTAACTACTTAAGGGGAAGGTAACGCGCCCAATGTTAAAAAAAAATCCCACACATGAAAATTATGAAAAAAAAATTAAAATGTTCTCCTCGACATCCTCTATCAGTAGCTACAATATCAGGTATAATTCGAGCTTTATGAATTTCTTTAACGTTGACTAATTTAAGATGGAAAAATTAACCATGTTAATTTTTTTTTACAGAAAGTTACTTGTGAGCAATAAATGGAGTATCGACCTAAAATTTTTTATAGCAGAAATGGATAGAGGATGAAAAGTTATATATGATACTCTGATTTTTTTTCAGATTTTTTAGGGAACGGGAAGTATTACTAAAAAGTTATGGCGAGGTCGGGTTTGAATTCACTTCCCTTTTGGGTCCTATCTTTTATTATGAGAGGCGGCAAGAGGCGGCACTTTTTCTGCACTTTCAATAATTTTTAAAAAATATAGTTGCCGGGCTCTAAAAAATCTGAAAAAAATCAGAGTAGCATAACTTTGCACCTTCTATCCATTTCTGCAATAAAAAAAATTGAGGTCGGTACTCCATTATATTTTTTGACACCAAATAGCTTGAATGAACCAGGGGGAGAGTTTAAGATGTATGGATTCATTGATTGAGGATACTTGCCATTCTATTCTAAGAAGAGCAATACAGTTTATATCGGAGGGGTGGGGTGCGGGGTTGGTGTGCGGGGGCTTTGGACATTGCTTTGGTACATTGATAAAAAGTACAGGTGTCAGTCCTAACTGATGTTTTCCACGGTTCCCTCAGTCTCACCTCAGCGAATGCTGGAACATGTAACAGACCGTGGCCACCACCATCCTTTCCCTTATATACCTTATCCCTCCCATTACCCCGCCTCGAGCTGTAAGCTCTTAGGGGGGTGTATCCTTGTAAAAAAAAAAAAAAAAAAAAAAAAAAAAAAAAAAACGCCATAACATGCCGAACTTTATACTTTAGTAGTGGAATAAACTTGACAGAAGAACAAAGAAAACGTTAGAGGTAGCTTTTTTGCACTCTTCAAGACTTTAGCACTTTTGTGTTTTTAGACTGTTTTAGCACCGCTTTGTCCTTGACTTTTACGTGAACATCGATTTCAAGATAAAAATGAATATAGGATAAATCAAGGCTTGTCCCCCGAGATGTACTGTGATGATGGTATATTCGGTACGAGTGTTTTATCTCTTACATTACGATATCTAATCGCACGTTTCATTGTTTCATTGCATGTGATGAAAGAACAAACCTAAAATGTTTTTCTACCAGAAATTTCCGAGAAATATTATATGCAATGTATTTTATATTATGTGCACTGTTATTATCTTTATTTCTATATCATATATTTCTTCCTGTATAATCTTATTATTAATTTAATATGTACCAACCTTTCTATACTGAATTATGCGTCGTTTCACTCACTGCATGTTATTAATTTAGTTATTCTGAGTTATAATATTAACCAATTTTTTTTTATTGATAGTCCACATCCAATTTATGTATATCATCTCATTATTGTCATATTTTGTCACAAGTTAAAATTGACCTTCCCTAATCACAAAATTTTCAAACTCTTGGGGTTTACAGTATATTTTTACGAAATATAATTATATGTCTGTTTTTGTATGAATATAAAATCAATTATAAGTATATTAGTTAAGTAAACGACTTGTTGCCTTATTCTTCTATTGTAGGATGCAGAAACATGAGTGCATGTGCTCTTTCCATGCAAGGCATTGCGTGACCCCACCCCAGCATTTACTTAGTTGTACTGAGAAAACCATGGAAACCTCAGTCAGGATGGTCGAAAATTGATGGAGTTTAAACAACCGCTCCGTAATGCAGCAGTGTCTGGAATTGAACTCACGAACTTTCGATTACGAATCAGATGTGCATACCACTGCGCCAAGCGGTCAATAGAGAGCTCTAGAAATATTAAAAAAAAAAACTGAGTTTGTAACTCAAGATCTTTCGTCCATATTATAACAATATTTGCTAATAAATAAAAAATAAGTATGCAATCATCGGTATAAACAATTTTCCGCTTGCTTCAAATTTATTATCTCACCCGAGTTGAAAAAAATTCCATCGTTCATTCGCTATAAATCTCTCTCCTCGTCTAATTCCCTCCTATTTTGAACAATTTTAGAGGAAGAAAGAGGGGAAAAGACAAAATTTCGTAGGGGAAAAGACAAAATTTCGTCTTTTCCCCTCTTCTTGCTAGAATGTTAAAAATATTGTCTTCATTTCATCCTCACTTTGAGCGAAGAGGAAATAAGATATGTTTTAGAAGTAAAAAGATTAGGTTTAGACGTGTAAAGGATGAGTTAAAGACGTAATTTTTCAACTAGGGAAATTTTGTTACGTGGAAAATTTCCCTAGTTGACAGTGGAATAATAATTTTGATTGAGTTGCAATTGCAGCCTTACGCATAGGTATCACTGAAGAAATTCAAATTCATTTTTATTCGTCCAATTCCAAATACATTTATGCTATATATAAATAACAAGTTTAATTAGTATAAATAAAGCATTATGCATGGGTAAGACATGTCCGACGGCAAGACACAAAACAATTATTAAATATCACTGTAGAAAGTCTTTATACGTCACAAAAATATGACGTCACGAGAATGTAGGCAAAAAGCACCTATTTAACATGAATAACATGGTAGTAGCATACCAAAAACTATTTATTTTCTGCGATATGACAATTCTGGTACCTTTGACAATTATTTTATTTGATAGATAGAAATGTCAAGTAAATGGAAAAAAAAATACAATATTTGCCAATGATATCTGTGAAAAATAAAATAAATCATTAAATAAAATGTAAATCGACTCCAAATTGTATGTCAATAATGACCATTTTATGACACTTTTGCACTGATATTGGCCCTAGCATTCTTAAAAAAAATCAGCCAATCACCGACCATTGCTTTCCCCGCGGACTTTTGAATACGAGGGGGAAACGGCACAACAAAAAATAATGATAATTGTTTTTTTTTTTAAATGTGTTTATTCCAAAAAACATTTTAATGACACTTTACATAGATTATTACAATAATTAAGCCTCAAGAGTTTGGAAAACTCATAAACTCACAAATATATATATATATATATGTATATATATTTGTAATTATTTTTTTGTCCGATTGTAATTGTATAGCAATTGTATAGCAATCAAATAATTATAAATATATATCTTTGCAAAAAACAGCACAACCTCGGTATAAAATTTAATTCACCATCAAAGTAATTTTTGAAATTGTTTTAAAAATATCTGCAAAATTTGAGTAATTAACGTGATATAATATCACATAATGAACGAGGGATAAAAATGGCTTCAATTAATTACAATTGTACACTACATGTTAATTTAACCATAAATTTAATTATAATTTATAAATGAAATCCGTCGCTAATTAATAAAATCAAAATAAAACAGTTAGTGTAATGAAGCTACTAAATGGAGTACCGACCTCAAAATTTTTTATTGCAGAAATGGATAGAGGGTGCAAAGTTATGCTACTTTGATTTGTCCAATCACATGTCCACTCCAGCTGATCAATCTTGTTCCAGCTGACCGCACGCTGGAGTTCATTGCCAAGATGACACCGACAGTCATCGGTTTTAAAATTCACACCAAAATTCCCCTGGATGTTGTTAAACACCGGCAATTTCGATTACTTTTTTTATTTATTTGTGTTCTTTTTATTTATAACAATTAAGTTGTTATTACATATATTATACGATTAGTTTTAAATATAATGTATATATATATATATATATATATATATACATGAACGATTTCACGTCATAGTGGCTACCTTGACCACCAAATATTAAAGTTCTTTGATTTTGATAAAAATCATAGGACATGTTTGTATAATAGACCTACAAAAATAATTTTGTATTTTTAAAAAATATTCAAAATTAAGGGATTATGGGCAAATATGAAATGGCGTCGGAATAATGCAAATGTAGCAAATGGCGGCTCCAGTTACTCTGAAAATATTGTACATAGATTACATTTATTTTTTCTATGGATATGTGTCTACAACATCCTGCTTTCAGATTTTCTCTATCGCAGGTTTTATAATTATATTTTTTGTTTTACCGGTTCCCGTAAGCCAAGTATGACGTTTTTGAAGCATTTGCTTTCCGCAGCCCAAATAAAGTTTTTTTTTTTTTTTAATTGAAAAAATGATGCTATAAATACAGCTTCTAAATATCTCTTCTAACCATAAAACTCCTTAAAATAATTTTTTTTTTCTCAACTAATGGCACATTAAACAAAAAGGGTACAATTTGATAAGGTGCGGGTCAAAAAAATCCATGTCACCCGCACTTTACGAAAATTTTAATGACACCATTGGCATCCTCGTATCCTAAATAGTAATTAGTAAGAATCACGAATAATCTCGATGTGCTTTTGGTCCTCGCAAAAGCTACTGGGGTAACTCCCTCTATACGCGCTGCGCGCGATGCATGCCATATTTTAATAGCTCAAGAATTAATTGAATGTTCAAAGAGTGATCAGAGTATAGCATTATTACCTCCTGGTGGTGACCACGGGTAACACTCACCCGGCCCTTGAGGCAGTTCCTGCAGTAGCAATTTGTACATTAGGTACATTGTCTCGGTGGGTCAGCGGCAAAATTAATCCCAAAGTCTGGTCGGCAGGGCAAGCCATTATCAGCAACATGTCCTCGGTACGTGGGCTTCATATTAAGCCTCACCCGAGCTGAAATAATTTTCATATTTTATTCGCTATGAAGCTCTCCTCTCGTCTTTTGTCCTCTTATTTTGCACCATTTTAGAGGAAAAGGGAGGGAAAAAGACGAGATTAAATATTTTTTTTCTTTTATTAAGCATAAAAGTTCAAAAATATTGCCTTCATCCTCATTTTAAGCGAAGAGGAATAAATAAAATGTGTTTAAGACGTAAAAAGATTAAGTTTAGACGCGTATATATCGAAATGTTCCAACTAGGGAATACTTAAAACAACATCTTCGTAAAAATCAGATAAAAATTGCCTTGGACATCGACGACCGAGTAGTATTGTTGCTGGCTTACCCCGCAAGGGATTATTATGGTGAATGGATTAACTGAATTATTTATTTTGTTAAAATTTCACATTTGCCTTTCCAATTTTATTTATTTAGAAGCATATTCGTTCCTTGTCCGGAATAATGAGTTTTCTGCTTACCACGATCTCGTTGCAATAATGAGCTTAATGAGCGCAATTATGAGTATAAATCATTGTAAAATAAAATAATAAACATAAAATATTGTGCTCACCTGAAATAGCAGATAGCTCATTATTCCGGACCAGGGATGATATAATGATAGAAAACACTTTGTGTATATATATTCCTTGTGCAATTGGGCCAAGATATAGTTGCCTACTCCCCTCCCCCTCCTTCCCCATCCATCCCATTACCAACTTCCTTCCTTTTTTGGCCCACGAGGATGAAACTAGTGAATGTTGGGACAGTTGGTCTGGCGCATTTGTCAACGCGAGTGTCGATATATTAGAGACGTAATGGATGACAATAGTGAATGGAGTATACTAAGAATGTGCTGGAGTAGCTATGAGGGGGTCTCACAATAACCTTCCCTTCTAAAGTTTCACAAGTAAAGCGTAACAGTTCGCTGTATATAATAATATAAATTATATTCTACCAGTATACTCCACCCCCTGCTGGGAATAAATATCATTCTTGCAATGCTCTTGTGTTTAGTGGAAGGGGGTGATATTGAGGGTTGAATTTATATACTTTTACATACCATGTATATATAACGTGTATGGCCTCTCCTTACCACAGATGCAAAAACTACAAACATATATACAGCATGCGTTAATGTTTGAATTTAGACACATGTAGAGATGAGGTTGCATATTAAATATGTGAGGGGGATTTAACAGCTCGCCAAAGCTATATATCAAATGTACATGACATATTCTTCATACGTGTGGTTGAGATAATCTAATTTCTTACTGGCAACGCAAATGAGTTTCCTGCATAATAAAGTGAGTTGCGTCTCGCCTACAGCTACTGCCTGCATAATATATTGCTAAGAATTATATTATGTGATAGTTAAGATATCGATTAATCAAATCCCTTATATATTATATAAATATATTAGAATGAGATTCTTTAGAAAAATAAATAATTTTTTAATGATTTTCAAAATCAAAATTCTATAACCTTTCTTAAAGACAATTAAGTCAACAATACATGGTAATTATAACAATTAATGCACTTAAAGTTTTGTTAATTATTCATTTTGTCTCAAAAATATCAAATATCGTCAATCCTGTACACATTCTTTTGAAATAAAAAAATAACACTTCACTTTCTTCTTTTAAATATAAATAATATATATATATATATATATATATATATATATATATATATATATATATATATATATATATATATATATATATATATAATTATATTTATACTGCAGAATACAGCCACTAGACGCATAATTAAAGACAAAACTCTTGGTCATGTTCAGCGTCTGGAAAGATTAAATTTAAATAACCTGTGTTCTGTTTTTGATGATATTGATTGAAAATTTTTGAAGAAGTGCCTTAGTGGAAATATTGACCCATGTGTTGTGAGAGATAATAGATTGTCAATCAAACATCGCACTCGCGGAAGAGGTAACCCGTTTTCCTTAGTGTATGCTAAGCCTAATAGTGTCGCATATACGCTACCTCTTATTTCCTGCGAGCTGCTATATATTAGATGTTTAATTCAATGCCTCTCCCTTTTGTTATGTAATTAATTTCTAAATTTTTATATAATTATTCTACTGGGCAGCCTACGTTTCTTAATTGTTTATGCTTCTAATATTGGTTTTATTTTTGCTTGTTTAATTAGGTGAATAGACACTGGTATAGTGATTTGGTTGTTTCTGCAGCCGTTTCGATTTGTCCCATAGGCTCACATGTTTTCTCTATCTTTTACTGTATTTTCAGACTATGAAAATTCTTCACTTTTGATATCCACAGGTAAATTATTATAGAATCTTTAACCGTTTCTAACAATAATACTATTTTCATAAGCAGTCGTTCTATGATACTCTGGGGCATACGTATCTTTATGTCATGTGTTATACAAATGAGTAAGCTTGGAATTAGCAAAATAATGAATTTTTTTAACAAAATTATTAATGTAGAAACATGCAGTGCAGGAACAGGTAAAATATACAGCTCCTTAAATATTTGTTTACAGCTGGTTCCCGCATTCGAATGAATTTCTTTAGAAAAATAAATAATGTTTTAATAATTTTAAAAGTTAACTTGTAAACGCAAAAGTAAAACTGCTGTAAAATTAAAGAAAGGGCATGGCATGATGGTGTGCGAATATGCGTTGTAATCGAATGGTCGTGATTTTTTTCCAAAATGACGGTTGTTAAAGAGCACCCACTCGTGCGTTCGGGAGGTAATTGATGGCATCAATTGCTGACCATGCATTATGACTAAGGTTTCTACGGTTTCCTCAGTCACAACCATGCAGACAAATGCTGGGATGGATTGCTAGGCCATAGCAGCCTTTTGCTTTGTAAAGTACCCTCATAATCCTAAGCAACGCTCCACGAAGGGCCGGAAATTTAATGTCAAAAATAAATGGTGAGCAATACATACCCTAGTTGAAAAATTACGTCTTCAACGCATCCATTACACGTCTAAACCTAATCTTTTTACCTCTAAAACATATCTAATTTCCTCTAAGCTCAAAGCGAGGATGAAACGGAGACAATATTTCTAACATTTTATAGTCAATAAGTGGAAAGAAGACGTAATTTCGTCTTTTTTCCTCTAAAATTGTGCAAAATAGGAGGGAATTAGACGAGGAGAGAGCTTATAATTGAATAAAAGATGAAAATTATTTCAACTCGGTTGCAATGCAACACGGTTCAGTTAAAGCATATTATATGGTTAAAGCCAGACACAAAAATTTCGTGCCTTTGTATTTAGCCAGAAGCAATTTTGGACAAAACGTGACAAAACGAAATCAACCGATGAATCGACAAAAGAAGCAAGTTGTGAAGATTATACAATCAACTTTAGCCTCCAGTTTAAATTTGAAGAAAAAAAGTATAAAATCACCTACTGAGCCGAAATGAATGTTTATAGAAAAATTGATTGAGAGGTTAGAGTAATTTACTTTTTGGGACGTGTGATTAAGCTGTTGAAATATTAGCTTTTCGTGAAGACAAAGCTAACCAGCGATGAAAAAAAAAAAAAAAAAAAAAAAGCTGTAAGGACGAGAGATGTGTGGTGGCCTTTAACGTTGCTATGGAAACGGATGGTCGGTTACTATGGCTGGATGTGCCTCGCTGCTGGGTGGTAGCAGCGATAACAATTTCACATGAAGCTGCATGCTCCCCCCAATTATTGACAATATCGTTATGATTGCGAGTGATTTGAGCTCCTCAAGTAATTTATAACCATCAATAAAAACTATATGTACACACATATATTTAGTACCCGAGTTGAAATAAATTTCATATTTTATTTTATTAACATAATGGTATATTTCATAGCCTAGGGATTGAGATTTCATTATCAATTATCACTACTAACATACTTAAAATAGAGTGTCTATCAGGAAAAAATGTTGGGTTTATATTTTCTAAAAATAGTTTAAATAGTCTTCCATATGAAACATAAATCCAAAAAATTCTATCCCACATAGATTTGCCAGAAAAGAAATCCAAAGTCACCCAAGTCAGAATGAACGCGTCACTTTAACCTGATGACAAACACCCTCGAATATCTCCAAAAAATACACCGTTAGATGGTATGAAAAAAATAAAATCAATGTTCTATGACCCAAGCTTAAAAAAATATTCTCTCGAATCCATTTTTCCGTAAAGTAATAAAAAAAAAAATCTACCATGTTAATTGGTTCCCATAAGTGTTTTTTTTTTTTCAAACGCCCGTGCACTACACGCAGTATTAGCTGACTTTGCATCAATCAATCACCCCTTAATTAGTCGCCTCAAAAAAGTTGCAAGCTGTGACATCCATTTATTTACTGTTCAAGAAATGCGTGCTAACTTCGTTTACCAACAATTTAAAAATGAACTACGCAAATTTCACAAACTTATAACTTTTAAGCGGCCATATAATAATTTAATTATAACTTTTGTTTTATAAATTTAATATTTTCTTAATACCCAGTTTAAATTTTATTTCTCCAACCCTTTTCAGTTAAGCTCCATTGAATCCTCCCCTATCTATCTTTTATTTTTGTTATCTTTTATTAGCTTTTGTATTCAGAGGGGTAAAAGTAAAGTGTTGTCAATAATAATTAAGTATTTTTCATTAAGACTATTTTTACGTGGTTTCACAATAATCTTAGCAAATCATTCCAAACAAATATTATGCAGCATTACGATACTCGAAACTTATTATATATCGTCCCTCGTCCGCAAATAATAAGCTATCTGCTATTTCAGGTGAGCGCAATTATGAGCTATATAATAAAGCGGTATAAAATAAAGCTCATAGTTGCGTTCACCTGAAATAGCTGATAGCTCATTATTGCAACAAAATCACGGGAGAAGGCAGATATATAGCTCATTATTCCGGACGTATATATAATGACCATGAATAAGCCCTTGTGTGCTGCACATCAGCGCTCATTTGTGTATGGCATCTTTTTGCTTTGAAATAATTTGCGGTGAACACAGTTTGATTTAAAAATGATAGCACTACATTCCTATCAGTTTTGTGTTTTATAAACATTTTCGAGTAAACTGATTAAAAAGCAACAACCAACTAAAATATCGCTGCATATTAAATTTATTCCGTAATTACTTGTTTCATAGTAACCTGCCATCGTATGCTAAAAAAACTTAAAAAAAGTATTCTAAAAACCTTTTTATTTTCTACAATACAAAATAACTAGCTGATAAAGTTTTAATGAATCGATTTAATACAGCCATATATAATATACATAGCCATGCAGTTTTTTTTTATTTATAGGTGTTGCGGTGTTCCCACAAAACCTAAATCTATATAATATAACATAAAGAAAGCATGAAAAAAAAAGACTGGTTTATCATTAAAGCAAGGGTTTAAAAAAAATTGCTTGATTCAAAATTTGAAGACCTTTATAAGCGGGGATATGCTTTTACAATTAAAGCTAATATACCAGAGAAAGGATTATGCTAGCACACTGGGAGAAAACATTATACTATATAGCATTTTTTTTTCTCTACTTAAGAAAATATTCAAAAATTTTAACGTGATAGCTTATGGGTAAATTTTTCCCTCCACAAAAGCTTGAAACCTCTATATATTCCATAATCTAGTTGAAATTTTTCGTCTTCAACTCATCCTTTATACGTCTAAACTTAATGTATTTACCTCTAAAACACATCTTATTTCTTCCTCGCTCAAAGTGAAGATGAAATTGAGAACTTTTAACATTTGATGCTCAATAAGAGGAAAGAAGACGTAATCTCGTCATTTCACTTCTTTTTCCTCAAAAATGGTGCAAAATAAGAGGAAATTAGACGAGGAGAGAGCTTAATAGAGTTAATAGCGATTGAAATATGAAATTTTTTTCAACTCGGGTGTACTGTACTGATGTATCACTTAAAAATGTATACGGGAGTTTCCTGTTTTATACCTTTTGGGTAGCACGGAGATGCCCGAAGCCACCTGCAGATCTTCGGGATGTGGGCAGAAAAACTTAAAATCCTATGCTGTGCGGATAAACATAAATCACAAATCACATCATCTCTTTTTTTAACAGCCAAATATTTTTCTTCAATAGCATTGATTCTTCTTGTCACCATTTTCGAAAAAATATTCAATGAAAAATGATGCGAACAGCCAGGAGAAATTAATTTCGAGGCCAACTTTTTAACACGTATCAGCTATGACGCTGACAATGCTTTGCCTACAAAATCGTGACGTCATATTGTTTTGTGACGTAGGTGGTATCCGTGGCTATGCATGTTATCAAAATTATCAGCTATATATACGCCATGCTAACTCTATAATATATTATGATTATATATATCATGCATAGTATTTGGCGGAGATTTAATTTGTATAATGTTGTAAGATATCCAATACTCAGTTTGATTTATTAATTTCACTTCTTCAAGAATGTGGTTTCAGTGCAAGAAATACAATACTCTGCAAATATCTTGAAGCAAGTCTTATTATTTTATCGTTGCGTTCAGTCGAGAGAAGAGCTGTCACGAGCGTACAAAAAAATCTTATTAAATTTTTTCTCACAGTTAAAGTAGATAACAAATCAGCTGTTCGGGTAATTTGTAAATTATGCAACCTGCATAGCAGACAAATTTTTTAACTTCACCTTTCAAGCATTATAACTTATTTGAAAAATGTTGATTTTTCTTTGACAAATAAGAAAATTAAATTTAGAAGAGAACTGCCACCTCAGTTTTCTCATTTAATTTTTTTCCATTGCATAGTAATTTTTTATTTTTTTTTTTTTTACATTTTCAAGATGGATGCCGTGAAGTCTAAGTTTATCATGGGCTGCTCTCAGATTGTCATCTTCAAAGTTGATTAGCAAAAAATAATATTCCGTTGGCCCTATAGCGGTAGTTTGCAATACAAAGCTTAGAGTTTTTACTAATACAGAGGGTGTTTACTTTGATTTGAACGTTTTAAAGTGATAATTAAGGAATGAAGTTCGATGGTAGGCATGTTATACATCAAATTAGAGCTTACATTTTAAAATTTTCAAATTTTAAATTACAAATGACATGTGGGGACTTGTCTTTTTTTGAGACGAAAAAGAAACAAAAATGAGCTGTTTTTTCGTTCAAATATCGGTGGTAACATGAAATTAAATATCCCTATAAGAATTCTGGCTTGATTACAAGTTTGACTACACCAAATAACTCAAGGTTATGCTCATTAGCACCGTTGGTACCCTGGCACAGGTTCACATGCACCTCTGGTTCTTAACACACGTTGCTAATCCCTTCGGCGTAACAGACTCGACTGCAGAGCTAAATTTCGCTGATGCAACTTTCCGGCATTTCACGCTGGTGACTGCATCTTTCGGGCAGCTTCTTTAAAAAAATCAGGAGGAATGACGCTTGGGGACCAAAAGACTCATTTCGTGGGTCAATATATATTATATTATATATTTAATCCGAGGAACTTTGTAAATTTTATTCTTTTAATAATTTATTTTTTTTTTGTTTTTAATAAAAGGCTATAATATATATGTTGGTGGAGTTCTTGCAGTTGAAATAAACTGGTCTTTTAATTGGCTGAAAAGTCATGTAAATAAATTTTAAATTGTGTTTTTATGTTGTGAACCCTTCGGGACCGCACCCCAAAGTTGAAATAAATTTCATCTTTTATTCGCTATTTAGCTCTTTCCTCGTCTAATTACTTCATATTTTCACCATTTTGAAGGAAAAAAGACGAGATTACGTCTTCTTTCCTCTTATTGAGCATAAAATATTAGAAATATTGTCTTCATTTCATCCTTACTTTGAGCGAGGGGGAAATAAGATGTGTTTTAGAGGTAAAAAGATTAGATGTAGACGTTAAAGATGTAATGTTTCAATTAAGTTGTTTTATTTCAATCGCTTCTTAATTTTGTTTTACCTGTAACCCAATATGTATATATGTTATATATATATATAATTTTAAACTTCTACCGTGTTTACCCGCCAAGAAAAGAAAAGAAAATTTGTCAGAAAATTTAATAGTCCTCCGAGGTGGGACTCGAACCCACATCTCTCTGTGCAATCGCGGCAGGCGAGCGCCTTATCCCCTTAGACCACGCGGTCGACCATCAAATCTCTGACAAATTCTCTTTACTTATATATATAATGCATAACGCTGTTAATTTCAAATTAAGTCAAAGATAATTTAAAAGGAAGTGAAAGATAAATATAATGATTAAAGGTAAAAGAACTTAATTAGGATGTAGCTGAGTTTGTCGCACGTGCTTGTTTAGCTCGTATTGTCCGCAGATCAAAGCAAAGTCCTGGCAGGTAGGGCGAGGGGAAGGGGGGGGAGCAGCCAGGTGACTCTCCATATGAAAGATCTTACATGTACAGCTTTTGTATACTTAATTAGAACAGAGAAGAAAATACGTCACAAAAATCTAGAAATTTACTTACTTACTGACCAAATAATGAATCAGAATTCATTATTTTTACAATTTTTAAGTTAACGTTTAATTAATGTTTGGTATCTATATATGAGAGAAGGGTTCGTAGGAGCAGCAAGTTATATGAAATCTCTTTATTTTGTTTTATTGTTTTTTTTTTTTTTTACAAAATTGAAGTAACATTGCCATCTCTAGTTGAAAAATTACGTCTTTAATTAATCCTTTACATGTCTAAACCTTTAATAAATCTTTTTACCTCTAAAACACATCTTATTCGTTCAAAGTGTGAATGAAATCATGGAGACAATATTTATTTTCTAACATTTTATGCTCATGATGAGTGAGGTTGGGGAGTACACAAAGCTCTTTAAAAATAGATGACCAAATCAATATTTTTTTTTATTAATTATAGTTATATGAACACGTCCAACAGAAAGGACAAGCAAGGACAAAGGGTCAGCACCCCGAGGCCCTTCGTCCTTGCTGGGGTGCCTGAGGGACTGCAAAAACAACGCTTTTGGTCTTTGTTAGATCTGGGGTTCACAAGAGATGATAAAAATAACTTGCTTATCTTCAATTTAAGATGGCCCGAGTTGAAATAAATTTCATCTTTTATTCGCTATTAAGCTCTCTCTTCGTTTAATTTCCTCTTATTTTGCATCATTTTAAAAGGAAAAAGAAAGAAAAAGTCGAGACTACTTATTTTTTTCATAATTCAAATTTTTATTGCCTTTTGATTGCATGTACAACAATATACGCACGTCAATAATGTTCTTGAATCACATGTTGCAATGTGAGTCAATATTTAATGAATAACACATTAAAGCAAGAAACACAAACATGAAATAAAACAATATGGCACTAATCAATACATCTCATGATTCATGCAATGCACAAATAAAAAATATTGTGTATACATCTCTTATTGAGTATAAAATGTTAGAAATATTGTCTTCAATTCATCCTCATTTTGAGCGAGGAGAAAATAATATGTGTTTTAGAGTTAAAAAAAAAAATCAGGTTTAGACGCGTAAAGGATGAGTTGAAGAAGTAATTTTTCAACTATATAGGGGATACTCTTGAGTTATTAATTAAATTATTTTTAGAAGGAGAGATGTATATAGTTTTTCAGTTAAAAAATGACCAGAAAAATTACAAGATTTTTTAAGGTATTTGAATTGTGGCACTGTATATGTATGCCATGCATATTCTGTTATAGGAATACACTGTATGCACTATGGAACTCCCATAGGAGTTAATGCTGCAATGATATATAAAATAATTTATTTGTTCCAAGTCGAGGCAAAGTAAATGTTGAGTAGAAAGTATCCGAACAAAATTGGCGTATTTTTTTAAACAATATTTTGTATTGTAATTTACAGGGTACAAATATTAATATACATATATACATATAATAGATCGAAATCTGCTCTTCAATAGACATTAAAATACATCTGAATTTTAGATAGAGGCTTGGGCAAACCAAAAAAATAATAAAAATTAGAGGCACTGATTGAAATTTCGACTATTGTTTCAAACAATGCAGGAATGGCCATGCAAAATAAAGAAAACAATAGAGTATTGACCTCAAATTTTTTTATTGCAGAAATGGATAGAGCGTGCAAAGTTATCGTACCCTGATTTTTTTTTCAGATTTTTTAGAGCCCGGGAACTGTTATTAAAAAATTATTGAAAGTTCTTTTTGTGACGTCACGAGACGCCGCTCCTTAACAAAAAGATAGGACTTGCCGCCGCGTGACGTCACAAAAAGGACTTTCAATAATTTTTTAAAAATAGTTCCCGGGCTCAAAAAAATCTGAAAAAAATCAGGGGAGCATTGCACGCTCTATCCATTTGTGCAATAAAAATTTTGAGGTCGATACTCCATTGCAATCCACTAAGGGCCTCGAGTTAATATTTTTTTCACATTTGTTTTATCAATATTCATGAATATGACGTCACAGAGTCTTTCTCCTCAAAATTGAGGGCTTTCGTGGGTTAGTTTTTTTTTAATAAATTGATAATAAAGGCGTCAATTCAGCTGATTTTGCATCCTGTACGAGCCTACAATTATGTAAAAATAAAAGAGAAATGTAATTATTGCTGCGTTGGCATAAATTAATTTTTTAGAGGAAAATAGGCTCTTGATTCATCATCATTATCACCAAAAGTTCCTGAAATAGTTCGAAGGGCGGGGGGGGGGGGGGATGTTTTGAAATCAATAGATTTAATTGTTACTGAAAAACAAAAATTTAACACGACTGCATTTAATGAAAAAATAAATAAATAAATAAATAAATAAATAAATAAATAAATAAATAAATAAATAAATAAATAAATAAATAAATAAATAAATAAATAAATAAATAAATAAATAAATAAATAAATAAATAAATAAATAAATAAATAAATAAATAAATAAATAAATTAATTAATTAATTAATTAATAAATTAATTAATTAATTAATTAATAAATTAATTAACTAATTAATTAATTAATAAAATAGACAGAGAGATGCAGATTTGCATTTGTTGGAAAAATAAAAAGCATCCAATCTAACATATGATAAAAGAATTTCGGTTCACCACGAACTTTACTACTGCTTTCTTAAAGGGGTACCAAAGTGAATACTTATATATATATATATATATATATATATATATATATATATATATATATATATATATATATATATATATATATATATATATATATATATATATATATATATATATATATACATATATATATACATATATACATATATACATATATATGTATATATATATATATATATATATATATATATATATATATATATAATATAATCAGATACATGTCATACCCTAGTTGAAAAATTACGTCTTCAGCTCATCCGTTACACGTCTAAACCTAATCTTTTTACCTCTAAAATACATCTTATTTTCTCTACGCTCAAAGTGCATGAGGATGAAATGAAGACAGTATTTCAAACATTTAATGCTCAAGAAGAGGAAAAAATACGTAATTTCGTCTTCTTTCCTCTCAAAAATGGTGCAAAATATGAGGGAATTAGACGAGAGGAGAGAGCTTAATAGCAAATAAAAGATGAAATTTATTTCAAGTGAGAAATAAAAAATATGTTAAAAAACCTTTTTATAGACAAGTGATATTCTGATAGATATATTATATGTGGTTGCTGCTCAAGAAGTTTATGGTGTATCCATGGATACGCAGGCTTGTTAGTGCTCGGACATCCCGCTATTGATTGACGTCTGTCTCAGCGTCTACTTTATAGTATAAGGGTGGGACTAAACCTACCTACTGCCCTTCGTTTGCTGCTCGTCTACTCGCCCGTACTATATAAAGCTTATGGTACATCTTATGGCACCATCGCTCGTCTCTGCAGCTATAAACCATCTCAGCAGCCGCAAATTTTCAGAGCATGGAGAAAATAACAAGACGTATAGACTTTTTTTTTTTTTTAATTGATAAGATTTTGTGAGTTCTTCCTTTCAAATGCATATTGATATTCATAGAGACTTATAGGTTTATGTTTACAGAGTGGAAAAAAATATATACACTCAAATTTCACATTTTAATAAACAATTTTTTTATTCAAAAATATATGTGTACAACATCAAAATTTATTTGTAAAAAATAATTTTAGAGGCACTTTGAGAAGTCTTTTAACTTAAAAAACGCACACCATCTTACAAATATTTAATTAATTTTAAATTAAGACTATTTACAATATTGCTTAAATGAGCATTTTACAAAAATTTATATGCAATCCTTTGATAATGATTTTTATTTCATTGTTCCACTGAACTAAAACGAAAGAAGAAAAAATAGATTTAACTATTTTCGAAAAGAGACTATTAGATTACAATAATATGTTTGAATTTTTAATTATAAATATCATAAATTAATTTACGAAATTTTGAATTTATTTTCTCAGTAAAATAAATTGATGCACTTCTTGGGTTTGATGTGAAAGCATGGAGATATAATTTGTTCAGTAAAGTGGCAACCTCAAATTTATTTTTGGATAGAGAGGATGCAAAATTATGCCACAAATGATTTTTTTTTTTTCAGATATTTTAGAGGCCGGCAAATATTACTAAAAGGTTTTGCCGAGGTCAGGTTTGAACCCACGCCCCTTATTTTAGGTCCTATCCTTTTATTAAGAGAGGCTTCCAGAGGTGTCACTTTCTCTGTATAACATGCAATATATATATTTTTAAATAGCTCCCGATCTCTAAAAAATCTGAATAAGAAAAAAAAAAATAATAATATATATAGCAGCATATAGCTTAAGCTTTGTACTTTAATTCTTTTCATTTCTGCAATAAAAAAAATTGTAGGTCGACACTCCCCATTATTGCTTGAATTCATTATTCTTTGCAGTAATTTTCATAATCTATTTCAGACTTTAATTTATTTTAGGTGCAAATGATAATTTTATTTTTAATAACTGTAAGAGTTGATCAGTCACATATAATTATACAGTATTAAATAAATTTTATTTGTTTATTTTTAGTAAATGGGATGTTAAAATTTGTTAGCAAAATATTTTTTAATTTATTTATTTATTTTTATTTATTTATTTCACCCAAGGTACACACATATGAACAAAAATAATGGGTGAGGGTAGCAAGCAAGGCACTAAGGCACCATATCACAGTTAAGTGGCTGCTAACCTGCAAACATACATAACATACTAAAGCAATAAGCCAGGGTCAAACTTATATTACTAACTATTTTGAACACTATAATAATTTTTAAGAAGAGAAGGAAATTGTTTAACGTCACATAGTTTTCCATTACAAGGCAACTTATTCCACTCAGACACAGACCTAAAAAATAAACTCTTCTTATACAACTCTAAACGAGCTTTAGGTGGAATAAGACTAACAACCCCTTCCTGCCCTCTAACAGGACGCTAAGTTTTAACACTATCAGTTATATTGGTATCTACTTGACCTGTTATACATTTATTGAAAAATAAAAGATCAGTTATTTCAAATTGTACAATATACAATAAAAATAGCTCAAACGATCGAATCACAATTATAAAACTCTCTATAATTTTATATATATACATACAATAAATTTTATATTGATCGGTGCAATAGGTTGAAATAATAACTGCATACATTTTTTTTATGCGCAATAAGGCTAAGTGCACTCTAGTATGTGCACCAATTAATCATCACTGCAGCTTGCAACATTGCTGTTGCACGCAACTGCATCTAATCTGTCATTGTGCATCTCGTTGCACTTTGTATCAGTCGTTTGAATTTCAACGTTACAGCTTAACATATAGAATTGCATGCACTTTTCGTAATTTATCATTTGTTATAATTATCATGCAATGTACCACTTTGTAATACACAGCTACATGCAGGTTTAAGGAACTGAAAATGCAAGCTGAATTAATGATATATATGATCTCAACGTACAGTTTATATATACACATTATTATACAGTATAAATTATCCAAGGCGACAGTGTTCACACACACATATTGCACCAATTATCATGTTACCGCACCTCGCTAGAATCCGAACACGCCAGGGTACGGGTAAGGTACAAGGGCTGGTAGGAGCGCAGGGTCAAGGGGAAAGAGCCCCGCGGCCGCAGCGGCGTTGAAAGCAGCAGCCGCAGAGGCCACCGAAGAAGCGTGGTGCGTCATCTGAACCTTCTGGTGGGTGCGAGCGTGCTTCTTTAGGTGGTCCTTGCGGCCGAAACGCTTGCCACACGCGGGGCACGGGAAGGGACGCACCCCCGAGTGAATACGGCGGTGTCGCGTGAGCTCCTCGTTGCGTGTGAACGCCTTGCCGCACGACGCGTGCTGACAAGCGAACGGACGCTCTCCTGAAACATAGCAAACATCCCGAGGTGAAAAATTACGTCTTCAACTCATCCCCACCTAATCTTTGTACCTCTAAAAATCAAGTTATTTCTTCCTCGCTCAAAGTGAGGTTCAATTAATATTTCTAACATTTTATGCTCAAGAAAAGGATAAAAAGACGTAATATCGTTTTCTTATCTCTTTCTTCCTCTATGGTGCAAATTAAGAGGCGGAAAATAGACAAGAGGAGAGCTTAATTATAGTGAATAAAATAATTTTAAATTTATTTGAACTCGGGAGATTTAAGAATTTCATAGTTAATTTTAATATCGTGTCATTGATGTAAGTGTCATCATATTAATATGTAAATGTAAGACAATTTTTCTGTGCTCGAATGTACCACATGACATACATTATATATTAATTAAATACATATTATATTATTGCATATATAATAATATACTCGAATGTCTCGCATTATATAATAGCCATATACGTGGTATACTAATATGAGAAGTTGGATATAATACACAGTTCGTAAATAGAAAATAATTAAATTTGATTAATATATGTCATGTGATTTGATTGTATTTAACAATTAAAATTAATAAAAATTGGGTATTTACAAATGGTATAGTTTGATTTCTACACGTACGTTGCATAATGTTCTGGGAAATTAATTTTACATTTTTTAATTTTGCTAATTTTAATTGAAATACTCATTGAGATATATGTAAGAATTAGAGAGCGGGAAAAAGTCATTTCGACTTTTTGTGCATATGTGGACTATTTTGTTGTCATTTAGGATGTCCACCGATCTCTGGAAGTGGATTAAGATAGGCCTATAAAAAAAAACGACTATTTAGACTTTTTTTGTTTTTGCGACTATTTTGACAAAATGTGACTTTTTTGTAACATTTTGACACTTCTTAGTGCATTTCAGCTATTTTCTTCAAATTGTCAATAGAAACATGATAAATATAGTAAGAAAATAAAACTCACAAACACAGATTTTTTTTTTTTTTTATATTGCTTGCATCTATGGATGTATATACGTCTTTTAAAACTAATAAAAATATTTTTTATCGGTAATACTTTTAAAATGCCTAATTTGCTGCCTTTTCTAAAAAAAAGTGACTTTTTGTAGACTATAGTCTGGAATATATCCCCCCCCCAAAAAAGCGACTTTTTTAAAGACTATTTTCCAAAAAAAAAAGTTGACTTTTTAGTCGCCTATTTTTGAAAAAAAAAAAATATGATTTTTTTCCGCTCTCTAGTAACAATGATATTTATAATATTAGTTTCTGTATAAATATGTCTATATTAAGACAGTATAATTAAGCATTTATGTTCGGGGGCATACATGACCAAAATGTGTCAATTGCCCCAACCAACCCACCTAAACATTTTTTATAATTACGTATATAATATATGACAACATTTATAAAAAATGTGAAATTCAAAGAAACGTAATAAAATAAAAATAACATACGTCAACTTGAAGTACACAAAATAATTAAATATAAATAATCATAATTTATAAAAACAAATATAAATTAAATAAATTTTGTCAATCTGTGCAGAGCAACTCCGCCCAGAATGTGACATCACGTGTCCAAAACTCACCCGTGTGGATCCGGACATGTCCACGGAGCTGTCCGTTGTTACTGAACGCGACTTGGCAGTGAGGACACCGAAACTTCTTCGGTCGTTGCTTGCGCGCACGGAGTCTCGCATAGTCCGCGGGACACACGAGGCCGAGGCGTGCCAGTTCTGCACGGCTCAGGTCGGCATACAGGGCGTCTGCAGCAGCCGCCGTGGCCAGGGCGTGGTGACCTTCCATCAGGGGACCAGAGAGGCCTGCAATGACGTCAAAATAACAACAAATTGTCCCGACTTGAAATATATTCCATCTTTTATTCGCTTTTCTCCTCGTCTAAATCTTTCTTATTTTGCACCATTTTAGGGGAAAAAAAGAGGAGATTACTTCTTTTTTCCTTTTATTGAGTATATAAAATGTTATAAGAAATATTGTCACCATTTCATCCTCACTTTGAGCGAGGAAGAAATAAGATGTGTTTTAGAGGTAAAAAGATTAGGTTTAGACGCGTATAATGGATCAATTGATGAAGTAATTTTTCAACTAGGGGATGATTTATCAAGTAAATGTGACAAAATAAAATAATTTATCCATCATTGTAATTTGATAACAATTAATTTTTATTTGTAGACAATTTTTTCGATTGACAAATCATAATTTGGTATACAATACTAACCATTTAGTGCGAGATGCGCAGAGGTGCCTGCTTCGTTGATGTTTTCCCTTTTGTCCCTTCTCAAGTTGAAGACTCTGGTTCGTTTCCTGACTCCGGATGATTGAGTGCCCGCGGCGGTTGCGGCGTCCCACGGCCTAAAAAGACGGCTAGACGAGGAGGTTTCACTCACAGACTCCACAGACTTCACAGACTCCACAGACTTCACAGACATCACAGACTTCACAGACTCGCCCGAAAGAGCCATCACTGCAGCAGCCAAGTCAGTCTTATTGCACATGACGTATGCACTTCCAACTGCACTTTAGAGCACTGCACAAAACACCTTTGGAGACTTGAGTGGCAATAATGAAATCCACTCGAGAGGTGCCTTTATAACTTTTCAAAAGTGTCCAGTATTATAATTCCACCCCCCTCTAAAAACGCTCCCCCGCCTCTAGTTCCGAGATATAAAAAGAGGATAGTTTCAATGCAAGATTGATAGTATTCTAGCTTTGATAATACACAGGGGTGGAAGGGGCGCGGTGAGAAATGTTAGGGGCACATGAGGAGGGTTTAGCCATAGCTCGTGGCCACAGAACGAGTGAGCAAACCTCCCCGATTGGCTGCTCTTTCAAACCGCCCTAAAAACCCGCCCTCCACACCCCTTACTACAAACCCCCCTCATGTGATGTGTCACAAGTATAATATGGAGGACTATAACCTTCCTTTTTTTCCCATTTTGTAAGTGAGAAGAAGTATTATAATAATGCCACAATACAAAATAAAATATATTGTCGGTAAAAATGCTTTCTGTGAATGAAACCATATTTTTTTTTTCTAACGTATGGTTATTTAGGGTCTTACCTTGTTCACCTTTTTAAAACGCTTCAAGAGCCACTTGACATTTTTTATATATAATATTAGATGAAGGGATTAGAAGATTTTGAGTGGTACGCTTTATTTGTACAATAAGCCATCGTTGCTTTGTGATCACTGTTAAAAATTAAAATTATATCAATTTATTATCTTCCTATTTATTTTTTAATGAACTTTGTGTTAATTAGATTAAAACCTGGGCACTTGACGCAGTGGTATGCACATCTGGTTCGTAATCGGATGGTCGTGAGTTCGATCCCAGGCACCGCCAAACTTTTCACAAGTGGCGGTTGCTAAAGAACACCCACTTGTCCGGGAGGTGAGTGATGGCATCCTCCATTAATTGCTGACCATCCTGACTGAAGTTTCCATGGTTTCCTCAGTTACAACTACGCGAATGCTGGGATGGATTAATTGTTATAGGTCATGGCCGCCCTGTTTTGGAAAGGAAAAAAACTAAGCATTTATATTATACTAGGTCGGGTTCAAGAAGGCCCGGGAAGTTAAATTCTTGTAACTACAGTATAATATATATATATATATATATATATATATATATTATACATGTTACAACAGGGTTCAGTTGAAGAAAAACTTGATAATATATAATAATTATGCATATTGAATAATTTTGTCCATGAGCGAGACACCCAAAGGCTTTTAAATGTACGTAGTTATACAAAAGTTTTCAACTAATTCAAACCGACTTTTGTAAAAGTTTAAAAAGTGAAGGAAAATGGATAAAAATTTGTTTCTCCTCCGTATGGTGGCGAATTATAAAATAACGGTCTTTGTAAATTTTATTTTATAGAAACTTTCAAGTACAGTTTCATGCGACGTAATTATGTATAAAAAAAATGATAACTTAGTGCGAGTTGTAGCCTCCGGTGATCCTACAAATTATGTGTCGTAAATTGTTTTAAAATCGTCCCATAAATCCTCACGTCTAATTAACGCTTTAAAAGAGTTATTGCATTCCGTGATGCAGCTTGTTGCATCAGTATGCTGCATTGAATTATATATTCTTTAAAATATTGCATAAAAATTGCAATATATGATACTGTCAGTTTTAATATATTAATTATAATATAAGTACTCATTTTTTTCTTCCAACAAATCAACAGGTTTTTATATAGCAACATTTTCAAGTATTTTTTAACAAGAAAGAATGTTGCATATTTTTTTTTATCAACCTACAGTTTTGAAGAAGAAAAAAATAATTAAATATTTTCCGAAGTCGTGGATGTTTTTCGAAATGACTTGAGATACCGTATTGAGCTAATAGAGCTAATTGCGCTGACATCATGCCCCTGTATGTTAGGCTGCCCTATGGAGGACCAGAATGTACAGACTAGTATATATAAACAAATTATGTATTGATTTTTTTCACTTTATTAAACAAAATAAATCAGGTTTAAAAAATTGTAAAAATACACCAATAAATGATACAGATATAAAAAAAATCACATCATTAAAGAACAATCAAAACTATTTTTTTCTATTTATTTTTGTCATTTCTCCTATCTAATGCCATAGTAGTTGGACCTCCACTTTCTCTTTCCTACCCTCCTGACCGTCCGTATACCTGCTATGCTATTTTCCGTCGTAAACAAAAACAGCAAACAACTCTAGATACGAGAGTTTCATGTTTACATTTTGAGTAGCAGAGCCACCCGAAGATCTTTGGGATGTGGGCAGAAAATATTAAAATCCCATGCTGTGTGGGTTAACGTAACTCAAAATATATCTCTTTTTAAATAATAGTTTTGGTCACTAAATATTTTTCTAAATGAGCATTTGTTCTTCTTGTCACCATTTATGTAAGAAAATTCTAAGAGAAATGATGTGAAAAACCAGGAGAAATTAATTTCAAGACTAACATTAGCATGTATCTGATATGCCGCTGACAATGTTTTGCTATTAAAATCGTGACGTCATATTGTTTTGTGAAGTCACCTGAAAGACATAAAAATGTAGTTTGAAATTGTTGTCTATAATAATTATTTAAACACTGGCAGTAAGTGATACGACCGACTTATTTTCTAGAACCATACAGCATGGCAGCTATAGGACCATTTGAACAGCCACGAAAGCCATCAAATAAATAAATAAATAAATAAATAAATAAATAAATAAATAAATAAATAAATAAATAAATAAATAAATAAATAAATAAATAAATAAATAAATAAATAAATAAATAAATAAATAAATAAATAAATAAATAAATAAATAAATAAATAAATAAATAAATAAATAAATAAATAAATAAATAAATAAATAAATAAATAAATAAACATCCAGGCGGCATTGTTTATGAGATTGTTGCAACATCTCCTCGATTCTATTATTAATAGACACTGCCATGAATGCTTCAGACGGCATCTCCATGAAAATTGCATTTTTATTTCTTTTATTCATTTGAACTTTTAGGTTGTACAGTCGTCGCCTTGAAAAATTTCTCTTTGCAGCCTTGTTAATCATCATGCCCTGTGTTATTCTTAATACGGGACATGGGGATTAACAAGGATGCAAAGAGAAATTTTCCGAGGTGACAAGTGTACAATACAAACATTTCGTCATAATCTGTATCAAAAAGCTTACATTGTACAATATAGATACATAGAAACAAAAATAATATATAACGGACAGAAATACTAACATGGCATATTGCACATAATAAAACATAAAACAGTATTTGTGACAACCGTGTAATTTAAATTAAGATGCACCTTACTTTGTTATTGTATCCTTAGGAAGTTTGTTATTAGTTGTTATTACTTTGAAATTATTTGAATGATTAAAACAGCGTCCATTGAGGTTTCCACGTTTCCCTCAGTCGCAGGCAAATGCCGGGATAGATTGCAAGGCCGTGACCGCCCTTGTTCCGGAAGAGCCCGCGAAAGATAATACCCATAATACGGTATTAAAAAAAAAATAATAATACCCATGTGATTAAAAGAAAACTAAATTAATTAAAATGATCGGTAGCACATTAGTGTGGAATAACTTACGCCTTTTTTTTTAAAACAACTCCACGTGCCATGGTTCTCAGACTAACTGTAAGTAATATAACTTTGTCCATGCATTTACCAGAAAGGCGACTCAAATCAAAGAACAATTTTTAGGGTCCTCCTTCGCAAATTTTCTGCATTGGTGTGAGTGCATGTTTCTCATGAAGGAAATTAAATTCAAAATTCTTTATTTAATCCATTTCTCTTACAATCAATATATCAAGTACACAGATAACTGTTAAGGTTAATAGGACAGGTCAAGATAGCCACAAGGCCGAGAAGGAGTGGTTACTAGAACAATATACAAAAATAATTATTATATGTTATAGTAACAATCATGGTACAAAACATTTTTTTAGTAACATACTATTTTGAACACTTGCGTGAATTAATTTAACATTTTCGATGTACGTTATATATATATATCACTTGGGAGCTTATTATATATAGAGCCGGAAACAACTCATAAAGGGAACCATTTTTGTGTACATTGAGCCTGCACCAAATTCCTTGATTATGATTCACAACAAAAAACGTTATATACCGTTGAAGATTGACTTTGAAATTTTATTAATTGGTAAACTAATTGGTAGGTTTCAGTGCACATGCGTAATTGCTTGCAATCATGCAGTTTGCAACGAGATTCTGTATTATATACCCTGCATGTATGAAGTTTGCATAATACTGGCGATATTAATTGAAACACGAAGCTATAATGATGCTTCTTATATAAAACGAGTTGACCTACTCATGCAGCATCAGCATATATTATATTGAAAACGACAGAAGCTATTACAAGAATATCTAGAGCAGTTCTAGAAAATTCAATTATAGCAACATACATATATATAATATATTTCTTTATAATATAATGGTATAATATTATAATACAGTTCTATGGTACAACTCAAGCAAATATAATCAGTTAAGATAATACTTTTGAAATATATTCTGAATTATTGAAAATGTCATGATAGCAGACAAAAGGAAGCATTTAATTTATAGATTTTTCACTCCATTTGTATAACACTACATGCGAAAAGAAAAAGCAAAAAATGTTTACATATATTATAAAAATTAATAGAGGGTGCAAAGTTATGCTGCTTCGATATTTTTCAGATTTTTTTTTAATCAAACCTTATTGGGTACTTCTACTTCCTAATTACTCTAATTACATACTAATTTGAAACCCGAACCTTCCGAAACCCTAACTTGACGAGCGTTTCGGGGGCTCTTACGCAACGAAGGCGGCCACGCGGCCTTGCAATCCATCCTGGCATTTGCCTGCGACTGAGGGAAACGTGGTTTTTGTAGAAAATAGTCATCCATCCAACTACTAACCACGCTCGACGTTGCTTGACTTGGGTGATCTGACGAGACCCGGTCAATTCAGCGCATGCACTGCGCCACATCTCCAATGCTTCAGATTTTTAAGTCCGGTAAGTATTTTTAAAAAAAAATATTGAAAGTATGTTATACACGGCTTTCCGGCGGTAAATGCAGCAACTCCAAGAAAAGGATAGCCGAAGAAGGAGCAAGGTCTGCAAACCTGACCTTGCCATATTTTTTTACACTTACAGAAAAATCTGAAAAAAATCAGAGTAGCATAATTCTATAATCCAATTCTGCAACACAAAATTTTGAGTTGGTGTACTTCATTGTTCTGGTGAACTACCATTTTTGTACTGCATGCAGTGATCGCTGAGTGTCCTTAAATATAAATAAAACGAAGTGGTGTGCTCATCTGATTCGTAATCGAATGGTCGTGAGCTCGATCCCAGGCACCGCCAAACTTTTCGTGCATCCGAGAAGTGGTTATTGACATTTTCAATTGTCGACCATCCTGACTGAGGTTTCCACGGTCTCCTCATGCAGTCAAAGGCATTGCTGTATAAGACATGGCAGCTCCGGTTTGGAAGGAACCCACAAAACCCTAAGCCGGATTCACGAAGAGCCGGGAAGTTGAATTCATTCACTTTTGTAACCTTGCAACAGCGACAACAGCGTTCAGTTGAATTAAGCAAAATAAAAATAAACAAAACCCTCTCATTCACAAATGAGAAAATGTAACCCTTTCCTTTAGCAAGCACTCACCCTAGTTGAAAATTTTCGTCTTCAATTCATCCTTTGCACGTCTAAACCTAATCTTTTTACCTCTAAAACACATCTTATATTTCCTCCTTGTTCAAATTGAGGATGAAATGAACACAATATTTTTAACATTTTATGCTCAAGAAGAGGAAAAAATAAGTAATCTCGTCTTTTCCGTTATTTTTTCTTCTAAAATGGTGCAAAATAGGAGGAAATTAGACGAGAGTATAAAGCTTATAGTAGCGAATAAAAGATGAAATTTATTTCTACTCGGGAAAGACAGAAACAGAGAGACGGTTGGCAGAGATTGTGATTCAATACAAACGACGTATAGTACCCTGCTAATATCTTCATGCGAGAGAGAGAGAGAGAGAGAGAGAGAGAGAGAGAGAGAGAGAGAGAGAGAGAGAGAGAGAGAGAGAGAGAGAGAGAGAGTGAGGCACTCACTTGCAGCGGGTTGACAGGCACGAAACATGTCTAACTGATATGCTGTTTCAAGCCAACCCTTCCATCCATCTTACTCGTGGCAAATGATTGCGTCACAACAATGAAGAGATTAGAGCACGCACCATTGTTGTTTGGGGCTAAAATGAGAAAGAAAATGTCATCTATGAAATTTCAAGAGCAGATTTACGGGGGAAAGGGGGGGGGGATTTCTGAGAGGAATAACGCACCCCCCCCCCTCCCACCTAAAGAGCTTTATGGTATATCTTTTAATTTGAAAGTGTGAAAGTTAATACTAACCCCCTCCTTAGCACGCCGGAAATAATATTGCTTGTTTGAGGATTGATTATCATTATTCAACCCCTTGGGAAAAATCCTATAACCAGAGATTAATCAGCTTGTAGCGAGCTATGTAGGGTATTAAGATTAACCAGATATTAACCAGCTTGTAGCGAGCTATGCAGGGTATTAAGATTAAGGCAGAAGGCACCAAACATGAAGAACCCAACACGTTAAGTGCATAATAGTATATGCTATAGGATATAGGATTTATCCTAAAATAAAACAAATTATTTAAAATGTACATGTTTATAATGTATATAGTGTTCCTTAAAATTAAACTCCCAAGTACAGAGTTAAGAATCAAAATTTTCTATAAATCCAAATTAGATGTTATTAATGTATCCAATAATCCATGTATCCATTAATCCATGCATCAATTGGAAAACCTGAATGAAAAATTTTTATTGAAGAAATTAATAGAGGGTACCAAATTATGCTACTCAGAATTTTTTCAGATTTTTTCGAAACCCAGAACTATTTTTAAATAATTATTGAAAGTGCGGCCACGCCCCCTGGAGGCGTCAATAGGCGTCTCGGTCATATGCTTTCTATTAAGGATTCAGGGGTGCCAACTTAACTTAACAAACTTTCAATAATTATTTAAAAATATTTCCGGGTCTCAAAAAAACCTGAAAAATTTAAAGTTGCATAAGTTGGTGCCCTTTATTCATTTCTGCAATAAAAATTTTTCATGTAGGTTGTCCATTGTTTGTTTATTTCCTAAGTAGGGGCTGAAATCACAAACTATAATGCAATAACAATGCAACCTTCACGACTTTGAACATTGTTTTTGTCAACCCTAGTTGAAAAATTACGTCTTCAACTCATCCTTTACACGTCCAAACCTAATTTTTTACCTCTAAAACACATCTTATATCCTCGCTCAAAGTGAAGATTAAATAATGGAGACAATACTTCAAACATTTTATCTCAAGAAGAGGAAAGAAGACGTAATCTCATCTTTTAACTTATTTTATCCTCTAAAATGGTGCAAAATAGGAGGGAATTAGACGAGAGGAGAGCTTAATAGCGAAGAAAAGATGAAAATTATTTCAACTCAGGAAAGTTAGGTTCACATGCCTCAGCTATAACGTGATACTAAATATTCATTTATTTTCACATCCAGCAAATTATTTGTATAAAATACTAATTTCAGATGCTATATTAATTGTAGGCCACCATATTTTATGTTAATTACATGGATGAATTAAATATTTAAAGTTGATAAACACAAGTTTTTAGAAATGGAATTTTAATTGCTAAACTTTTACACTATATAAAACAGAAAGATGCTCATCTAAAGTTTGATGCTAAAGTTCAGCTGGGTTATAATAGGACACACAAAAACTGGAGCAAAAGTATCAATCACTTTAAATTTGACAGCGAGACTAATATGAATGGAAAAGAATTTGCACTCCACAGAGAGTATAGCAACACCCGCTATAAAAATGACATAATATATAAAGGCACTAAACTCCAGAACTACATTTGTAAAAAGAAGCTTTATTATAACAGTGATACAAAATAAAGCATCAAAAATCTTACATATTTATACATTGACGGTAAGGTTTATTCTTGTAAGTTTAGCTCAATTGATCGAATGTGGCTATTGTTAAAAGGTAACAAAGTTCCACGTTCGACGTGTCGGTGTAGTTGCTATGGAAACTGTATGGGTGGTCCGCACATCTTCTCGTCTCACTCCATTATTTCACACACTTGCACCATATATAGGTGATCCATCAACACCAATATTATGTAACAATACACATCAAAATTGCCATATTTCTGGAGAATAAAATTTAACAATATATACATAATTTATAAATCGTGACAGGATATATTTGTACAAAGAAAATAATTTTATGCCACAATTTTTTTTTTTTATATTTTATATATTTGAAAGACTTTGTTCGTTTCATAATAAAATGGATGTGAATATATTGATCACAGATTAAAATTATTCCCACAGCTTGTCGTATCTATTTATGAATCATGCATATGGCCACGCCATGATGTCACAAGCTATAAGGTGAAAAAATATCGAGAGAACTAACTGCACTCCATCAAAATTCATCTTTCTCCCGACACATTTTTCACCCCTGAACCAAACTATGCAATCTAATTATCACATTCGAAAAGAATCACACGAATGAATAACTATATAACAAATACTGCACCCGAGTTGAAATAAATTTCATCTTTCATTCGCTATTAAGCTCTTCTCTAGTATTTGTCCTCTCATTTTGCACCATTTTAGAGGGAAAAAGACGAGATTATGCATTTTTTCATCTTATTGAGCATACAATATGTTAGAAATGTTGTCTCCATTTCATCCTCACTCTGAGCGAAGAGGAAATAAGATGTGTTTTAGAGGTAAAGAGAATAGGTTTAGACGTGTAAAAGATGAGTTGAAGACGTAATTTTTCAACTACTCAATTGCACTCAATTGCAATTTCTCATACAATAATTTCAATTAATTTTTAACCTATCTTAATTAAATATATATTATGTTAAATGTCAATATTTAATAAATATTATTTTATTTTCTATTTTTAGCTTGTACATATTGATTTTATTCATATATACGTAAACATGCAATATTATCCATGCAAATTTCTTTACTTTTTTTTTACATTTTTCTCAAATTTATTAACCATAAACTTAAAGGTATAGACTGGCCGTGAGGATTATGCCTTGAGACACACATCTCCCGCGTCAGTCAGGCGGCTAATGCGGCTTATGACGTAGCCAGGTAGTTGAACGACAGGCAAAAAGGGTTATTCCTACAAGTAAAGATATGGAAAGAAATATACATTTGAATTATTTTTTATTTATTTTTCAACAAAATTTATAATTCACAATAATCACAATATCTACACGATATGATACTATGATATAATATACAATACATTATATACAAATATTATTACATATAAATATAAACATAACTTTAAAACTTTAATACAAAATTATTTAACAGCAGGGAGCAAGTATAATTTAAATAGTACGTATTTTAATTTATTACATTATGAAATAAACCAAAGTTATTGACCTTGAAATATTACGGCATTTTTAAGGATACTTCGAATGCGAGTTTTAATAATTTTATCAGTTATTGTTTCACTGATGTAATGAAGACGAACTTTTGCGTACTTTTGAACAATTAATTTTATCAAAGTAAAAACGTGATTCCCTTCCAGTATTTCTTCAAATACATGATCACACAGGCTATCAAAACAACTCGCACTCATATTTTTCATTACACTGGTTTGAAGAGTTAGCATAAGTTTATTATCATTTTTTAATTTACCACATTTTTCCAGGTGCTTAATTTGAACTTCGGTAATTTTGCAAATATCAACTAAATCTTGTGATGGTTTTTGAAAAGAGAGAGAAAGGTATATAGTGTTAAATTTTTCAATTAGAAATTTTATATTCCTGCTTTTTCAATTATAGTTTGACAATAACAAGAATTTATATCCTTACTATAATTATTACGTACAAACATAAATGTATATATGTATATGCATATATACATTTATACATACATACATGTATAGCATTGATAGAATTATCTTGATTGTTTTTAAAATATAATAAAAAACATAATAATGCATATAATATGATTTAATTATGTTGTACATTGCATACAAAATATTGTAAATTTAATTAACTTGACATAATATATTCTTTATATAACGTCAATGTAAAGTATCCTTATGTAATATACTGTACAATACGATGTTTATTTATTTATTTATTTATTTATTTATTTATTTATTTATTTATTTATTTATTTATTTATTTATTTATTTATTTATTTATTTATTTATTTATTTATTTATTTATTTATTTATTTATTTATTTATTTATTTATTTATTTATTTATTTATTTATTTATTTATTTCCTCGTGTGGCTGTACCTAATACAACATAGAGGTACAAAGGTTTTTTCTTAATCTAAATCTTATGTCTAGCTAGAAATTAAATTAATTTAAGTTTACATAAATATACATATTGCAGTAATTTAAACATGAAACAAAACAAAACAAAAATCTGTTAGTTATACATACGTGTATTTTATTTTATCATAGTTTAGAAGTATTTGCTTGTATTTAGCATTGTCCTAGTGCAGAAATTTAAAAGTTAAATACTCCTTTACTGAGTAAAATTGATTAACAAGTAAAAACTTTTTGACTTCGTTGTGATAGTTATACAGTTAACTTAGTTTGCAGTGTAAAATACAAAAACAATAACATATATACTTACTGATGAAAAGTGATTCCTTTTTCTTTCGTTTCTTTGTTTTGCTTGGTGGAACAATATAACGAACTACAATAACGAGGTGCCATATTTAAGCCAAAAGTTTACAAATTGCTGCGAACGTACTTGATATTTAGCAAATTATTTTAGAACGTGCTTACACTCCTACACAGGCTCATCTACTGGTCACCTGCTGCCTGCTGCCTTGCTGACTTTTCAGAGCCATCTACAAGTCAACTACCCGGCTACGTCACGAAATATACCTGACCGGCTTAACCCTTCCCATTCCACCATATATTTTTTGACCATGTATGTCTTGCAACCTCTACATAGTATTGTATTGCAGACCCATAGTATTTCGCGTCTATACCTTTAAGTCTATGTTATTAACATTTCTAAATTGCTAAGAACTAAAGCATCAGACATATCATTTTATTACAATTATTGTTTAATTTAAAACTCTGAGGCCCCGATAAAATAGATAAAAATGAACATATTCTAATATTATATAAATTCAGATTTTACCTTTCATATATTGAAATTGATTAGACGGTGTTTTATCATTTTAATTTGACGGGCAATTTGATGGTGATTTTGCCAGCCAGTGAGCGTAAAGAAATATAGAATCTCACTCTATAATAAACTCGCTTTTATGTACCAGCATATTTTGTTTTATAAATTCAACACACAATGCTGTTTTTTTCACCTTTTTTTCATTTTCATATATGATAAAATAATGAGGATGAACGGGTAATGTATAATAAAATGCTGTAATGAAAAATAAGCTGCACTGGGAGAAAAAAATGGCATCTTGGTAACAAAATCTTGATATAAAATATGATGGATGGGTTTCAGATACTTAATGCAAATTGATAATACTTATTCAAAGACCGCCTGAATTAATTTCAATATTTTAGATAACCAAAGCTATATAATTTTATTATTATTTTTTAATATTTAAATATTTCAAACGTACGGCCCTGTTCTACAAAAGTGTGTCATTATATATCAAGTGTCCAGTTAGACCATATACGGAATCACAACTTTCTATGAATAAAAATCATCGACAATTTATGCAATGGCGTATATAGTAGGAGATTAGCCTTTTTAGTGTTGTGTATTTATGACGTTTTCGGACACAACTGCACATTTTTCATACTTTGAATTATAGTCCAAAGTTATTATATACCAGTAATATGTATAAATTACCATAATGTTATTATTGTTTTAATATATAGGTTAAACTTGCGGTTGAAAAATATCACAACGAACTTGTAGTTTATATGTGTACTGACATTCGGTTATACCTATAAATCAAACTTGCTTTACTTGTCGTTCTAGTTATGAAAACTGACACAGCAAAGTTAATGGTCTATATACCAACCTTTGGCTAATTAAACTTGCAGGATCTGTACAATACAGTACGTTAGTTGCAGCAGCAAAAAAAAAAAAAAAAAAAAAAAAAAAAAAATCATGTTAGGATATAGCTCATTAGTGCAGCTATGATGTGTCATATTGTGAAAGAGTTGCGCCTGCAACCAACGAAGCAGAAGGGCAGAGCACTTCAGAAGAACGTTCGTTGGTTTAACTATACAAATTGAATTGAGTCCTTTTTATTAAAAACTACAAGATGCACAGGTATATTACAATTGATTATAAAATCATCAGGTATATACAGAATTTCATGTTATATGGACGTTTCAGAAAAAATACCTAGTACGCATTTTAATTAAGGCGGATTTACATGGCGATAACGGCGATGCGACGCGATTTTGACGTTTACCTAGTGACGAGCAAATCGCCGGGTTCAGGAGGAGAATATCACGTTAATTATCGATGCCCTTTTTTTTTTTTAGATCTACAAAATTTAAATATGGCCGCCAATGGATGCCATGACAAGTGCGTATAATTCACGTCGCGTCGCAGGCTGGAAATGGCTCACGTAAATCCCCCTTATTACTTATTACATGATTCATGGTAGGTGCTTAATGCTATAGCGTATTAAAGAACAGTCACGAATAGTCATAATTTTGTTTTTATTGAGTGGTGAACGTGTGATGGATTTATAGCGGAATCAATTCTTGCTCAGTGTAGCATACACATACATCTTGTGAGGCAAGCATTCTCACAGATATTGTTGAATCAATAGTTGGATGCTGCTGGCTCCATTCATTACATCATTAAAAATATTATAACAAGTCTCAAAACAAGAAAAGGCTGCAACTTTTGTCTCTTCTGCTAATTAAAACCACCGAATATCACATACATATATATATGTATAATATTATGTTAATTTCACTTTTTATTTTATTTATTTATTTTTTTTTTTTTTACAAGGATACATCCCTAAGAGTTTACAGCTCGCGGCGGGGTAATGGGTAGGGATAAGGTATATACGGAACGGATGGTGGCCACGGTCTGTTACGCGTCCCAGCATTCGCGGAGGTGAGACTGAGGGAACCGTGGAAAATCTCAGTCAGGACGGACACCTCTACTTTTTATCAATGGACCAAAGCGATGTCCAAATCCTAGGGAAGCACACACAAGTACCATCACTGCACTGGGTGGAAAGCGAGAAGAATTTACCCCAGGGAGGGAGCAGCGTAATTTTTAGGGTTCGGACAAGTGCCCTGCATTCGGGAGGTGCACCTTATATATAGGGTGTGCCGGGCTTCCTGCTACAGGTTTCCATGGTTTCCTGTAGAGCTAACAAGCTGAATGGTGGGAAGTTTCAATTATATAGGTCATGGCCGCTCGTATATTGGTGCGAGTTTTTTTTATAGCAATACTGTTGTTGAGTTGAATGCTTACGCCAATAGCAGAATATACTGTAGTAAGCTAGTTAGGCTAATAATGTTGTAAATAATAATAATAATATAAAAATATGAGTGTTAAAGAACGTTTTCTTAATTTAACCATCACTGAAAACAATTGTTTTAGAATACTATAAATTTGGCATTATTTATAGGTTGACATTACGTATATAATTATATACAACGTTCTATTGCGGATTTAATTTATTTTGAAAATAAACATTCCAAACTTAATTAACACCATGTTGGTTTTAATATTAAAACTCCTGAGTAAATTATTTACATTTATTCGATTTAAACTTGAAAATACAATTTCTTATATTTTATAAATAGGAAAGTTTAATATTGTGAAACGCCCTGCAATCCCTGCATTATTTGCGGCAAAAACTTGCGACAATAAGAACCAGTACAAAATAATAATAGCAAGAAATCACTCTGCTAAAAAATAATTAAAGTTCTGTTTTTATCATGATTTCATGATTCATATCCTTTCCCCTAAACAGAGACGTCAAACCCCGATAATGTATCATTTTCATAATTTGAACAGAGAACAATATTAGCACAATTTAACCTTTATAACTTTGAGCGATGGTGAGCACAACGTTCCCAGAAACCCGGTGTGTAACGACGTTGTCCATGACAATAGCAGCACGTGACGTCACGAGATGGTTATTATTGTTGCAGAATATAAGAACCCCAGGCACGTTTTATATGGTCCGGTCGTCACCTCGCGCTTGCTCTTGCAATATCATGGAGAGAGCCCAGGGGACAGACAGTACAGGGGGTACAGAGGGATCGAGACAGAGATAGTCGCAAACAGTGATGATGCGAAGACGAGATCTAATAATAAAACACGCAATCTCCATAGTTACTCACTCAGTCGGGTGATTCCCGCCACCCCCTCCCCCCTCTTCACTTCACCCCTTTTCTCTATGTGTGACCCTGACCGCAGAAGTTGCATCTTATTATTATTATTATTATTATTATTATTATTATTATTATTATTTTATTATTACTGTAGCATCCAATCACACTTCTTGTGGTTTTTCCCGCCCTCCCCTATGGGAGAAGAGAGAGAGAGAGAGAGAGAGAGAGAGAGAGAGAGAGAGAGAGAGAGAGAGAGAGAGAGAGAGAGAGAGAGAGGGAGAGAGAGAGAGAGAGAGAGAGAGAGAGAGAGAGAGAGAGAGAGAGAGAGAGAGAGAGAGAGAGAGAGAGAGAGAGAGAGGGTTTATATCATTGAATAGGGAGAGAGGAATGAAAAATATACCAGCTGGCATATACATAATATAATATTGTACTGTTGGAGTAGTTGCTCTTTCAGAAAATATATTTTTTTGACTCTGACAGAGCGGTGAAAGAGACCATTCGTACAACCCGTCAATAAAATCTCCGATTTATCGTCGTATACGTATCGTGTTTCGTCTTCGCTGCAAACATGAACACAAATTTTATCTTAAAGTAATATTAATAATACATGCAGGGTGTTCCAAAAGTTCATGCAAAATGTAAGGGCAAATGAAACCTTTAAGATTTATCTCAACAAACAGTTTCTATACATCAATTTGAAGCTCTGAATTTAACATTTTTAAAACTTTATTTAAAAAATTAATTAAAAAAATGACGTTGGAACAAGTTGAAACAAGGTAAAAATTGCGGTTTTCAGTCTCTTTTTCTTGCATTTTCACGACTGCAGAGCCTGATGTTTGATAAATTAAATCTTTATGATTTTTTTTTTTTTACCCACATTACCAATACCAAAATGGTACTCGACATGATCACTGTACACACATGTAAACGCACCTCGAGCTCTCGCAAGTGCAGCATCGCCGCCATAAGGGACCCCTAGGTCCCCCGTCTTCTTTTTTTGGGGTTACGTGAAGATCAGCGTATTCAAGACGCCCGTGCTCAACTTACTGCATGGAGCTCATAAGGTCATGAAAATGCAAGAAAAAATTACTGAAAATCGCAATTTTTACCTTGTTTCAACTTACAATTTCGAAAGTTGTTTTTTAATTAATTTTTTAAATTAAGTTTTAAAAATGATAAATTCAGAGCTTCGATTGATTGATTGGTTTATATTTTGGGGCAATTCAGAGCTTCAAATTGATGTATACGTAGAAAGTGTTTATTGAGATAAATCTTGTAGATTTTGTTTGCGCTTACATTTTGCACGAACTTTTGGAACACCTTGTATATAGTTTCATCGCCTTTTTTGTTAAACCTTTAAGTCATTATGGTTAATTAATTTGAAAAATAATTAAATATATAAATGCACAAAAACACAAATAAACGGTTGTTTTCATAGAATTTATGGTGCTTTCATTTTAAAGATGAATTCAAATTCAAATTTTTATTTCGACATAGGCTGTATATAGCATGAATCACGTCAATTATTACATAAAATATGTAACATACTTAATTCTAATTAAAATTAGCCTAAATTAAATAAATTTAAACACATATACCCAAACAATATTTAAAATATATATGATCTATAAAATTAATACAACAATTAAAATTGTGTCCTTTTAAACATCACATTAGCACCATAATATATTTAACAAACAACTTTCAAATTCAATTAAAAGTCTATACATTATGACAAGTTAATTGGCTATTTTAACAATTTACTAGTAGTAAATTAGTTATTTAAAAAGCACTTTTGCATAACTTGTCATATATTCACATAATTTATTTCTTCTTTTCACAGTACAATAAGTTTCTTGATTTTTTATTTTTATCAGTTAAATAAGATTTTAATATGAAAATTTAACCACAATCACAATACATGTTTGATGTTATTTTTCCTTTTTTTTTTTTTTTTTTTTTTTTCACTGTATCACATTATCTTGATGATCTTAAAGGCCTTATGAACTTTTGCACAATATTAAGTACACGGAAAGCTTTGCTTTAGTATGATTCGGCTGCATAATTCTTTGTGTTTCAGCAGCACAAATATCAGAGATATACCGATGAAAAGGAACCTATGACGTCACTCACGCTCATTCAGCGGCGACAATATAGGGAAATCCCTGCAAAAGATAGGTTCACTCCCGCTGCAACCGCGGCCACAATTTGACTTCTGTAATTTTGAAACTTTACCAGGACAGTCTTGATAGTATTTTTCAAATACCCTGAAAGATTTTTTTTGATGACATTCATACCCTTATAGTTAAAAAATTACGTCTCCAACTCATCCTTTACACGTCTAAACTTTTTTTTTTTTAGCTCATAAATATATCTCTTCGCTCAATGTGAGGATGAAAATAAATGGAGACAGTGTATTCTCAAGAAGAGGAATCAAACTCTTAAGCGAATAAAAGATGAGATTTATTTCAACTCGGGTAGCTATACTGTTCCAAATTCTTATGCTATTGGAAGAATATTATATAGGATAGGCTAATAAATATTAAAATAATAATAAAATGAAGTTATTTTGTTACAGCTTGACTTGATTGTTGGGAAGTGTTCTGAAATGACAAAGATGGCGGTTCTGGGGGGAGGGGAGCTGTTAGGCTCCCCGCCCCTGTCTGCACTCCTCACAGAGCTGTTTGCGCTTAATTAAACCTGAATACCACCCCTCCTTGCTCTCAGGGAGGGGGGGGGGGACAATGTGCGATGGCTTTGCTACTAACCGCAACAAACATGTCGTGGAAAACGTTGGAGATAGCGCAAATTTATTCAAATGTCGTCACGTTTCTTACTAAATTTTATTTCTCTGAACTGTATAGAAATGACAAGGGTTGTCAAAAAACATCAGTCAGAGAGTTTGACATCAATGTTTTCAAAATTATTCGTTGAAAATATATACAGTGCAGCTTTAGTTAGCATTTAGCATCAATTTTATACACACACTTGTATTTAGCATATAATAATATATCATTAAAAAAAGAAAAAAGTGAAATTGAAATGAGGAATTTGTTGATTTTTATAGAATATAATTTAAAATATTTTGACTGCATCGAATTTACTGCATTATATTCATGGAAATGCAGTTTGCAGATGCATTAATTATGGATTCCTACATGCAGCTAGCTATAAATAATATAATTAAATAAGATCGTAATTATATATATTTTATTCAATTTTTTTTTTTTTTTTTAATAGTTCCCGATCTCAAAAAAATCTGAAAAAAATCAGGGTAGCATAACTTTGCACCCTCTATCCATTTCTGTAATAAAAAAATTTAGGTCAATACTCATAGCAGTCATAGCTATTATTACAAAAGCTGCATATAGACCGCATTGCACCAACGGTTATTTTTATATCCGTGCAGCAGATAATTTCGATTGTTTTATGCTAAATGTGGATCTGCATGAAAAACGTTTGATTAGCAAACCTGCTGGAGAGCTCGTTTCAATCTTCGCAGTTGACGAGTTGAAATAATTTTCATTTTTTATTCGATCTCATTCATTGTCAAAATAATTCGCTCTTATTTTGCACCATTTTAGAGGGAAAAAGATGAGATTACGTCTTCTTTCCTATTATTGATTATTGACATTTAGAAATATTGTCTTCATTTTATCCTCACTTTGAGCTGGGAAGAAATAAAATGTGTTTTGGAGATAAAAGATAAAGTTTAGACATGTAAAGGATGAGTTAAAGACGTAATTTTTTTAAACTATAGGGCATGCTTTACACATCTAAACCTTAATCTACTGCGTAATTTTACCTCTAAAACACATGCTATTTCTTCTTCGCTCAAAGTGAGGATGAAATGGAAACAATTATTTTTCTAACATGATAGGAAAAAATATGCAATTTTTTTTCCCCTCTTAAATGGTGCAAAATGTGAGAAATAAAAGTGAATGATGAAAATTATATCAACATGGGTAGTACAGTTAAATTAATTAAAAAATCCCGCCAGGAAGAAGCCAAAAATCGATGTTCAGGTTTCAAATCGTCGTTGTCATTAAAGTTATAATTAATATATATAAAACTAAGGTTTAGGTCCGGATTCAAAACTTAGAGCAATCTTTAAAACTTGTGCCCACTAGTTGCACCGGGTGCAAATGACTGAGTCGTGGGTTCGCATCCCAGCTGCCGCATTGGCTGCCGTCCAACTGGCAGCCTGCTGGTGTGATTAGTGTCTTCACCAGAGTTCCCTTAGCCATTCAAGGCAAACACAATTAATGCATATATGCAGATAAAAATGAGTAATTCTTCAATTGTTTGGCAAGCACAGAATTTTGCCCCCATTTTTTTTGTACTGTTATAGTTTAGTGAGGTTAATAGTGTTGTGTTTAATCCTTACAATCATCTTGCAGCGCTCCCGCATTTTCTTTCTTAGTTTTTGTTGAAACAAATTCATTTTAATGCATCGTTTGATTCACATTCAACTCTCGATTTTGATCACCGTTCCGGGAAAAGTGCCATTTTTTGTGTTTCATAAAAAATGCTATATAAGTTATATAGCAAATAAAAATGCCGATGGTAATTATTTTGCTTATAATAATAAATAATGTATATTATAGCGAAACAATTTGATCGATAAACAACCACGTATATAATTATATTATATTTTATTCTATATTATATGCTCTGACAACTAAACAATCGCGCGCCTTTCAGACATTGCAAACAATAACATTAAAGATCTCCCAAACTCTTTTATATCATGTTTTTTTCAGATTGGGTTAATTTGTGCGCGTTTTTATTTGATGGTATATTATTATAGTATATAATAACGTACAAAAATAGACAGATAAATAAATAAATAAATAAATAAATAAATAAATAAATAAATAAATAAATAAATAAATAAATAAATAAATAAATAAATAAATAAATAAATAAATAAATAAATAAATAAATAAATAAATAAATAAATAAATAAATAAATAAAGAAATAAATAAATCTGTATAATAGATATTGGCTAGTAAATCGGCTCAAGAGATAATCTTCACCTAAAGTGCGACCCCCCCCCCCCCCCCCTCCCTGTAGAGACGAACGCTCCCCGCCGGCCGACAGCAGAGTTGACATCATTTACGACTTTCGCCCGACTGATTTCACTGTAAAATCAAAGTTTGCAGTGAAAATGCTAACGAGTGTTGAGCCACAGGGAAAATGTGGCCCCATGCAGATCCACCAAAAGACACCGACGGTTCGCACCGGTGCAAATGTAACAGAATAAAATTACCTGCGTGTGTTTGTCATCTCACTTTCATGTGCTTTATAATTTTATTTTATTTTTTTTTTTAAAGGCAAGAAGAAAAAAACGGCATTGAGGTAGAGATTTCATTTTGTTTGCGGTGAAAAAGTCGGAGCGTACAATTGACATATACTTTTGAGCAATACAATAAGATTAGTTCGACTTGAGTGCAGATTTAAAGGGGGCATATCTCGTGTCTCAAGTGCCGGTGGACCTTTGATATACTTCAACACCTTGTTTCCACTCTGTTTACCGCCTGGTACAAGTCACCAACAATCGGTTTTACCTTCAACAATTGGCCGGCCTGACAACAAAGTGGCCGCAAAATAAAATATCATGCAATTACTTTAATGTACACCTTTGAACACCACGAACGTTACTCTTGCTTCGTTTGTGGACTTTACCACGCAGTCTGTGGAGGCGTCGTGAACCAAAACTCTTTTATTTTATTTTAACCACTGGCGGTACAATACAGTAACAAACATTGTTACAATACAGCATTAATCTTGTCAATTTAGGTATAAATACTAAAAAACAAACATCAAAACAAACACAACATTTATAGATCTGAAGTAAATATCAGACTCGTCAGGAGATACAAAAATATGTTTTATAAATGTGAATCCATAAAATTTAGTGGTGTGCTTATTATTTTAGGCTCCCTATACATTTCATGTATATAATTTTATGAATAATTTTGAATATTTTTAAATTATGTATTTTTAAAGATATATTTTTCAACAATTTTTGTTTCATTATGGAAAAATTGTTTTACATCATAGTACTCCTTACTTATTAAAATTTTCTTTAATACATTTTTAAACAAAGTATTATTCTTTATGTTCCTTAATAAGCTTGGGAGATAATCATAATATTTAGCCGTTGGAAAATATGCACTTTTTTCTGTTAGTCATTTACAATGTTTCAAAATTACAACTTTTGATTTATTTCTAGTATTATAAGAATGAACTTCTTGCTGTATTTTAATTTAATAAATGAGGATTTTTTCTTTTAAACATGATAAATTATATTATATAGATATAAATGGACGGTAATGTCATTATCCCCAGTTCTTTAACATGAGTTTTGCAAGATTCAAATTGTTTTAGATTTTTTACTAGCCGAACTGATCTCTTTTGAAGAATAAAAATGCTATTTACGCTAGAATCAATGCCAGCCCAAAATATAATATTCAAGGACAGTAGGGAATAAATATAAGCATAATATATTGCTAACATTGTTTCTATTGAGACTGAATTTTTAATGGAAAATAATGCAAAATTTGCTGATTTTAATTTACCACTTATGCGCTTTATATGAATGTCTCATTTAAGAATTTCATGGATATTTAATCCCAAAAAGTTGGTATTTTCGGCTCTTTGTACTGTAGTTTTTTCAATTTTAAATAAAAACTTATCCGGAGTATTAAAATTTGAGTAAAATTGGATATATTTTGATTGGTTTGGATTTAACATGAGTCTATATAGTTTCATTACACCATTCTTGAAATTCCGTTAATACTTTATTTACGTTTTCAATTAATTTTTCCTTTGTTTTTGCCTGTATAATTACACTCTTATCATCTGCATATTGCATAAGTAAACAATCAGTTAATTTTTTATATAAGTTATCCATTGTAATTCCATATAGATCTGGTGACCACCCTGCACCCTGTGGTACACCTAAAACAACCCCTAATTCTGGAGATTGTATTGTCCGTTCAACTTCATATTCATCTTTATAGCTAATTTCAACATATTTTGTTATTGATAGACCGAGTGCTTTTCTTACATACCTAAAACTCCAAATGTGCATCTCTCTGTCTATTGGAGCTGCAGTTGTAGCAAGTGAGGCAGGGGTAACGTTTTTGCTGTCCAGAGGTGTAAATACTTTAGTTTGTCTGTATGAATTAAATAAAACTAAATATTATTTTAAAATGATATTAATTTTTATATTATTTTTCCAATGAAATGCACAATGCATGATTTTTTTTATTTCACAAATTAATTAAATAAAAGACCTCCAGTTATGTGCCAAATTTTCAGATTTTTTGAACTCTTAAAATCGTGCTGCAAAACGCTGTGACGTCATAGTCATGCAAATATTTAACACGCAAACATAGGAAAAGATCATGACGCCACAATGTCTTTTAACTTGAGTTTGAGGGTATTAGAAGATTAAAAAATTGAAAATTAATCAAACTTCCATCTGAATTTACAATAAAAAAATCCATGCATGAAGATTAAATTGTCAATTGTTTAGTTAAATGCCTGCACTTCTTTAAATCGGTACAACTGTGTTGAAAAGACGTAACTGTTTCTGTATTAATGATCAGAATCGGGCTGTTTTATAAATAATAATTTTAGATGGACATTAATTTTATTATCATCTGTCGAGCACTAAGTTTTGTTATTACTGTCGTGTAATGTTGCTTAAAAGCCATAAATGTTATATAAAATAAAAAGTATGTTAATATTTTGTATAAGATAAAATACAACATAACTATATACAATGTATTGCATCGATAATATTTGTTTGCCGGGTTAAGGTAGAGATAACGTCGAACAGCTGTTCGACGTACTCCCCTTTGAATCCTTTGATTAACCTTAGCAAATTCACAAAATTCTGAAATTTTTTTGAGATACTTATATATTATAATATATTATATTAGTGCCTAATAGCCATAGAAAAAATTTCAAAACAATTTGAGCCGATATTTTTTAATTAATTTTTTTAATTTTCAGCATAGGTCTTTCCCATGGAGAGACAAACTTAGAACTTAATTAAAAAAAAATCGGCTCGTTGAATTGTTTTGAAACTTTTTCTATGGCTTTTAGGTACTACATATCTGCCTCTCAAAAAAATCAGAATTTTTGTGACTTTGCTAAGGTTTACATGTTAATCAAAGGGGAGTACATCGAACAGCTGTTCGGCGTTATCTCTACCTTAAGTAATACAATTATTGTGGAAAAATGTAGCATAAAAAAATACAACAAAAACAGTAGGAATGAAAATGAAGAAGAAAAAAAAAATAAATATAATAAAAATAACCCAAATGTTGGTGGTGCATGAGAATTAATAACCCATTCATATATATAAATATGATCAAACACCAAAAGTTAATTACATCGTCAATCGTACAATAACATGAAAAATGAGCAAAAAATAAAAATAATATATGCAATAAACACATTAAAATACATGCAAAACAAATTACATAATTTGGGAGGAACAAAGTGACCCAAATGGTTCCTGCATGGACTGAAAAAGTCAAATGTCCTTAAGGTCCTTACACTATACCCGATTTTTAATAAATTTCATCTTTTATTCACTATTAAGCTCTCCTCTCGTCTAATTTCCTCTTATTTTGCACCATTTTAGAGGAAAAAAGAAGGAAAAAGACGAGATTACGTATTTTAATTTCCCTCTTTTTGAGCATAAAATGTTAGAAATATTGGGTGGGATTCACGAAGAGTTAAGGAGCGTTTTAGGGAGAGATATTTTAAGAAGCGTTTTTTATACCAGGTAACAGGTAAGAAAAACGCTTCTTAAAATATCTCTCCATTAAACGCTCTAACTTCGTGAATCCCACCCATTGTCTCCATTTCATCCTCACTTTGAGCGAAGAGGAAATAAAATGTGTTTTAGAGTTGAAAAGATTAGGTTTAGACGTGTAAAGGATGAGTTGAAGATGAAATTTTTCAACTAGCTAGGGTATATATCCACCACTAATTTATTACTTATTACAATATATTACTTTTTTTTCCATGCACGAATTTTCTATCAACATTTGAGGTTAATTGAAAATGATGAATGACATAATACGTTTCGTCAAAACTTTGACACTCTGTCTAATCTATGTAACACTAATTTTATTGTGTTAGAATTTTACCATTATAATGCTTTCCCTTTTTTCTTTTTCTTACGGAAGGTATTTTGCACGGCATTGTTGTATATGACTTGTGGCAACAATGCCGGGGCGAGAGGGGGCACTTGAGGAAAGAAGACGAGACGGACTGTGGCCGCTTCACTTCAAACAGCAGAAGGGTTACAAAACATGCGCTGCTAAACAAGATGGAATGATGCTCTGCATGGCAGCACTTCAAAGTATTGTGTATGTTGGCATAAATGACAGCAACTTTACCTGCTGTACCCCACTTTTCTTGAAATGGTTCAACCCACGGCTGACTGGAGTCCAGTCGGCGTTCAACTCTTTCGTTCCGAATAACGTATAATTTTTATATTTTTTCTCTTGTATCCATATAATGTTTATGTCATTTATACGAAACTTGGAACGAACGCCAATATATGAAATAATATGAAATTTAAATTGATATCATAAAATAAAACTCGTTGCTGTGCTCACCTGAAATAGCAGATAGCTCGTTATTGCACCGAGATCACAGTAGGCAGATAGCTCATTAATTATTGCGGACGAAGGAAATCATTGCTCAAATTAAATCTCTAGTTTTGAATGACTATTTTTGGAATATATTGATCACAATCTGCATTATACAAAACAATGAAGTTATGTGAACAAAACAAAAGATATGAGAGTTAAGTTAATATATTATCAGATCTGCATGTGTATAGGTCAACAATGCGTATGCTATTTTAAAAGCTCAGTGACATAATAATACTGATGTTTGACAGTAGAGTATCGACCTCGAAAATCTCTCACTCTAAAAAATCTGGAAAAAATCATAGTTGCATAACTTTGCACCCTCTATCCATTTTTGCAATAAAAATTTTTGAAAATGGATAGAGGGTGCAAAGTAATGCCACTATGATTTTTTACAGATTTTTTAGAGCGCGGGAAGTATTGCTAAATAGTTTTGCTGAGGTCGGGTTTGAACCCATGCCTCTTTTAAGTCCTATCCTTTTATTATACGTGTATGAGAGGCATCTATAGAGGCGTCACTTTCTCTGTACATTCAATATTTTTTTAAAAATAGTTCCCGGACTCTAAAAAATCTGAAAAAAAAATCAGAATAGCATAAAATTGCAAACTATTTCCATCTCTGTAATAAAATTTTGAGGTCGATACTCCATTACGTAATCTTCTTCCGCTTTATTTTCACTTTTTTTCCGTAATTAATATTTTTGAAAGAATGAGAGCGAGACTGCAATGTAAAATTAACTTATCCCGAGTTGAAATAAATTTCATATTTTCTTCGCTATTAAACTCTCTTGTAGTCTAATTTGCTCCTATTTTGTACCATTTTTGAGAGAAAAAAGAGGGAAAAAGACGAGATTACGTCTTCTTTCCTCTTTCTTGAGCATAAAATGTTAGAAATATTTGTTTTCATTTCATCCTCACTTTGAGCGAGGAGAAAATAAGATGTGTTTTAGAAGTAAAAAGATTAGGTTTAGACGTGTAAAAGATGAGTTGAAGACGTAGTTTTTTAACTATAGGGATTTCTCTTACTGATTAACAATAGTGGGATAGAATACAACATATACCCGGAACGTGTGCTTTAATGGTATGTCAGTAGCGTTTCGAAATTAAAAAAAAAAAAAAAAAAACTTTAAAAACATGTTCATCTAAAATACCAGGTGGACGTTTCAAATTCAGGTGGGGGGAATGCAGCTATAATGTGCTTGAGCTACAGAATGAAGTGCATCTTTATTTATAACTAGTTCGTTATGGTTGTCTCGATCTAACAAGAGGTAAGCTTTCCTCTTTGCGTTAATAAAACATACCTTTGGCAAGGTATATTGAAAGGATGATTAGACGCGCTCCGTGTTGAATAGACAGCAGACGTGTCCCATCAACTTCTTATATATCACTTAGTAGCCCGATTCTTTTTCAAGTCATTAATTTTGTTTAATTATATTTATTTATTTTTTCACTTTTTTAATTCATAAAGTGAATTAAAAAGTGTTATCAAATGGCATTGCTTTCTTAAGAATTTTAAAAAGAACAAGATTTTAATTACCACATATTTAATTAATTTTTCTATATAAATCTTTGGGACGCAATAATGTTGATATAATACTAGAGAATGAATGAGCGTTGAAAATTACACTAAACTTGATTTAACATGTAGTGCGGGCAAGTATATTTCAAGATCGCAATCAACTCTGATCAACCCCAGTTGAAATAATTTTCATCTTTTATTCACTTTTAAGCTCTCTCCTCGTCAAAGTCCCTCCTATTTTGCACCATTTTAGAGAAAAAAAGAGAATAAAATATAAGATTACGAATTTTTTCTTCTTCTTGAGCATAAAATGTTAGAAATATTGTCTCCATTTCATCCTCAATTTGAGCGAGAAGTAAATAAGATGTGTTTTATAGGTAAAAATTTTAGGTTTAGACGTGTAAAAGATGAGTTGAAGACGTAAATTTTCAATTCAAGTTATCACATATAATATTTGGTATATGGACGTGTGCATTTCATCAGAATATACCGGGACCACAAGAGACGAGGCTGCAGCTTCATGCTTTGTGATCCCGGTCGAGTCAACCGCACATTATGTCCGCTCCGATGATCGCAACAAACATAAATTATGTTGCTCATAAAGCTTGCAAGCGCTGCTGCTGAGTGTGTATACGATGACAACTGGCGGCTGGTGCCCCAACTGCGAACCTTTTCACGCCAGAGTGCAGCGATCACTTCTCGTTCTGTAGCGGCTCTGCTTTTGCGGTTTTATCATCATGTATGAATGTGATTTAACTCCCCAACTGTATCGCTCT